>JBBMFX010000030.1:6659632-6671337 GCA_037832545.1 Rhabdalestes septentrionalis | reverse complement strand
AGAGAGACAAAGAGAGAGATGATAGAGAGAGATGATAGAGAGAGAGAGAGAGAGAGAGAGAGAGAGAGAGAGAGAGAAAGAGATGATGGATACATAGATACATAGATACATAGATAGATAGATACATATATAGATAGACAAGTGTGCATGTCTGGGGGAAAAAAAACCATTAACTAAGTACAGTCATATTTGAAATGTTTTTCTACACCAGTTGCAAAAGCCAGAGGGTCCTCTCTTTGATGTATGAGCCAGGGCGGGAATTCGGAGCTGACCAAAGTGACACCTTGTCCTGTCTGGCCAGTTGTAAATTCAAGTTAATGTCGCCACCCGCCTCAGCTTTAACCTGATCCGAGAGCTGTGTGGCCGCTAGAGGGCGCTTTGTGTTTTTCCCCCACACTGTTCTGAAGCAGACAAACTTCCCTCCACCTCATCTGTCATAATCAGTCTTTGGATCACACGAAGGTGAAAATGCATCTTTCAAAGGAAAAAACATCTCCCTGCCCTCTGAAACATCACACTGTGTGAGAGGTTATGTCCTCTCTTCTGTGCCTTTGGCAAACTTTCCTCAGCAGACTCGGATACAGAAAAGCCGCACAGACCACACAGGCACCAAACTTGGGCCTGATAAGGTGTACGGTCACTGCTGTCTGCTAAAGTGGTGAGCCTCAAAGGCAGACAGACATGGGGCATGTCAGGATGACCTAGGTAATTGAGCCCAGTGTGTTACTGAGGCTGGGTAATCTCAGTACCCATTGCGCGCTGACCTCAGCACCCTGTTGCCTAGCTTGGATTTGCCACAGATTATGGCCTTGCGTGGGCACTGCCGTCACTCCAGTTCCCTTCACACACAGGTAGTGCTCTGTGAATGGCAAGCCCTACGTGTCCAACAAAGCCTACATTAAGGCTCTTAAGCCTGATTTGATTACATCATGATCGACAGCAATCACAGCCGACAAGCTTCAGGGATTTGATTCCCACTCTTAAGCACTGGCTCTGCCAACATTCTGCTAAGTATGGGGAATAATAGCATGGATGCTGCATTTTCTATGTTATAATGACTTCTGGTGCTGCCGGTTATATATGATAAACATCAAGTGAGATTATCTTTGTATTATAATGGGAGTAAATATTGTTTCTTCTGGTTTTGTGGTGAACTGTAGCCATCATAAAGTCCCACAGCTATGTGTTCAGTCAAGGCAACACTGCTGCTCTTTGCAGGACTAAATTTAGGCTTCGACTTGCCTTCATTAAACTTTCGAACTTGCCATCTGAAACTTGTAAAAGCTTCTCTCTCTCTCTCTCTCTCTCTCTCCCTGGCTCTCTTAAGTTGCAGCTCAGAAGCTTTTCCTCTTAGTCTAGACTCCAGCCACTGTGACGTCTGGATCCAATCCATTTTCACTTCAGAATGGAGTGGAAAGGAATTGGAGTGGCATGGAGACGCTTGCATGCGGGGTGTTGCTCTCACACTACAGGCTTTGTTGTCTTCAGCATTATCAAACACGTCTACAGTTACGTGATTTAGTACAAGGAAACAGGAAAGAGACTTCTATTTGAAATGTCATGTAGGATGATGCAACACTGTTGGTATAGTAGGCAAGAATCGAGAATAGGTTACAATGAATAGACTCACACTTTTACCTGTACACACTTGCATGAACGTTCTTCAGATGCCAGAATGCCAAGGCCAACAAATGTGTGTGTGAGTGTGTGTGTATGTGGGTGTGTCTGTGAGTGAGTGCATGAGTGTGTGTCATCCTTTATTGAATTGTCTCGGAGCGTTTTTACATAATAAGCAATGTGCAAAAATATTTTCCCAAGTTTCTGAAACTCTATACTCAGTGGGGCCACCGAGCTGAATCAAAGTTCAAGCTTTGTCCCTCAGTTACAGTTGAACTGAACAGGAAGCAGTGAATGAGATTGTCAACCAACAGGAAACACACTCATTGAGCTTTCATTATAGAATGGATGAAAGTTTTTCATCACTAACAACGCACAGGTTTGCACCCGTTTCCTCGTACAATACTGCACAATCCTGTGGGCCTGTAACAATTTTGTTTTTTTACTGGCACAGATCATCCACAATGTTTACACCTCTGCCAAGTGAAGTGGGTATAATTTATTATTTCATTACAGCAGTACCTGTCAAGGGGTGGGATATATTAGGCAGCCAGT
Source organism: Rhabdalestes septentrionalis (assembly GCA_037832545.1). Taxonomy (NCBI): domain Eukaryota; kingdom Metazoa; phylum Chordata; class Actinopteri; order Characiformes; family Alestidae; genus Rhabdalestes; species Rhabdalestes septentrionalis. The sequence goes on along the minus strand of JBBMFX010000030.1, from coordinate 6,669,165 downwards.
GAACAGTCTGTTCTTGAAGTTGACGTGTTGTAAGAAAAAATGGACGAGCACAACGTAATGCACCTTGAACAAGAGCCAAATTGTGATGGTTCGACAGCTGGGTCAGAGCATCTCCAAAACAGCACGTCTTGTGGGGTATTCTCAGTGTACAGTGCTTGGTACCTCCCAAAAGTGGTTCAAGGAAGAACGACCAGTGAACAGGTGTCAGGCTCACTGATGTGTGTGGGAAGCAAAGACTAACCTGCCTGGTCAAATCCTATAGAAGAGTTATTGTAGTGCAAATTGCTGAAAGGGTTTTGGGGCTCAGTGATTGCAGACTGGAACATTGAGAACTGGAAGAAGCTGGTCCTGTCTGATGAATCATGTATTCTTTCACAGGATGTTAATGACCAGGTGCATCTGAGTTGTTGACCAGGGGGGAGATAGTACCAGGATGTCCTTTCGAAAAAAGGAACGCTGACAGAGGCAATGTTCTGCCGGGAAATCTTTGGTCCTGGCCTTCATGTAGATGTTACACCTACTGTGACATATTCCACCTACTCAGACATTGCTGCAGACCAAGTATGGCAGCAGTATTCACTAATGCCAGTGGCTTCTGTCAGCAGGATCAACCCAACTTTGCAACTTGCAGCACTTAAATGGAAACTGGAAACTGCTGCGCCTCTGACCGCAGAGCCCTTTAGAGGATTGTGCAGAACGCTGAGCGAATCATCAGCAGCAGCCCTCTACCAGGCCTGCAGGACGTTTACGCCTCCTGCTGCATCCTGAAGGCCACCAGCGTAGTGGAGGAACACCACAATCCCTACCATGAACTGTTTACCCCCCTAACATCAGGTTAATGATTCTGCAGCATCAGGAGCAGGTCTACTAGACTCTGAAATAGCTTTTCCCCGCAAGCAGTCCGGCTCCTGAGGAGCATGCTGCCCCTCCCACACTGGACTGTCTACTCCACACACTACATTACACCACCCCCTGCTCTGCACTCCATAAACTACTGTGTCAGTTTTTTCCCTGCTACAGGAGTGAATGTTTATCTTTGCATTTATGTTTACTTGAAACTGCTTACAAACTGCCTTACTTGAACAAATTGCTATATTTGCACTAGACATTATTACACCTGCCTCATTTATCTTCCATACAGATTGTGGTTATAATTATAATTTTGCATTCAATATTAGTGTGAAATTAGTGTAGTTATTATAGTAGAGCTTTTTATAGTAGCATAAATATATATATATCATCACTGTCTGGTCGAAACCTCTTAAGTCCACTTTTGATCTTTGTTGTTTTTCCTAAATCAAAACAACAAACAACAAACAAATCTTTGTGGAGACTGACCAATCAATACTACTGTTCAGTCTCCACATGGGTCTGTAAAATTAAGAAATTATGAACCAGTGAAAAGTTTTGAAAATAGTTATACCAATTTTGATGACACAGGATTGATTTATTTAGAATGTACATAGCTTTTTGAGTTTCCTGAAAAAGATGATATGTATATGTGTAGTTGTACATATTTATATGGAATATGCATATGGGTACGTAGTAGGGCATTAACTGAAAAGCCGCTTTGTCAATGCGTTCCTGTCATGTTGAGGCACAAGCACTGAGGGACCCTGAGGGAAGTTGACAAGTGTGTTTTTTTTCTCTCTCTCTGTGAGCCTGTGTATCAGATCACAATGTGATCTGTGCCTCTGATTGGCTTACACTGACATGGCTTCCTTGACTTCTTACCATTAAGTTATTACAGTCACTTCATAAAAAGGGTGGTACTGTTGGTGCGTGGAGAGGATTTAAACACAAAACCACAACATGATGAGAGACATGGCAGCAGAGGATACAGACCAACTTCACATGTGTGGAGATCCTTCACTCTAGGCACACAAACATGCTAACGCTAGCACTGCAGGGAACCGTACAATCCAGAGGACGCTGAGTGGTGCCGTGGCTTAAACTGTTCCCACTTTCTGTTTCCACATATATTTACCAGAACGTTCGAAGTATCAGCCTTTGTTTTGTTATGTTTAATTATCATGTTGACAGTTAATGTTACAAAGAACTTTAATAAATTCTGTCGTACATGAACACACCACACAGAAATTCTTCCTCTGTATTTAAACCCATTCACCAAGTGAAGCATCAGGCAGCCAGGAGCACAGCGCCCGGGGAGCAGTGTGTGGGTACTTTGCTAAAGGCAATCTCAGAGGTGCCACGAGTGGTCTTGAGAATCAAACCCACAACTTCCTGATCGCAGGACAAACACCCTAACCACTAGGCCACCAGCTACTAAAAGCTGGACACCTGTGTTCCCCTGCTGCATATAAGTGATGATGTCATAAGATGACTTGTCGACTGGAAATTGACTTTACTGACACATAAATCAATCTGAAAAAAGTTGTTAATGCCCTAATATGTGCACAGCTGCTGCTATCCGTATCTGTATTTGTATTCGTTAAAAGGGAAAAGTATTATTTTTCATAGTTGTTATTGTATTCGAATTAAATTCATAATGCATCGCGCAAACTCTGTCCACCCACCCGGATCTACTTCTGAACTTGAGGTTGTGAGGGTGGGCGGAGATGGGTGGGGGGGTGATGTATCTAAAAGTGAAAGTGATCAATTGGTCATACATATACACACCACAGCACACAGTGTGAACAGCACGAAATTCTTCCTCTGCATTTAACCCATTCACCAAGTGAAGCAGGGGGCAGCAATGAACATGGCAATGAGCAGTGTGTGGGGAGTGTAACAGGTAGCAGTGTGTGGGTACTGTACCTTGTTCAGGGTACCTCAGAGGTGCCAAGCGGTCTTGGGGATCGACCCCTGACTGTCTGATCACAGGGTGAGTGCCCTAACCATGCGAGCTCCACCCCTAGTCTATATATACATATTGTATCTATATTATAAGTCTGTATACAATAATATATCAATATAGTCACCCTGCTGTGTCCCCCCTTAGCATTTTATAATTTTTACATTTTATTTATCTGACTGGGTACTATATGTGTATGGTTGGGATAACAATGAACTCAACGTGACTTGATTCGGTTTGGTGCCAGATACAACAACACACCAGAGGTTTTGTGGAGTCCATGCCTCGACAGGTCCAAGCAGTTTTGGTGGCAAAAGGATGACTGACACAATATTGATACACTGGTGTGCATGTGCCAAATGTATTGTTTAATTTTACATGACACATTTCTAACCTCTGTTTGTATTCATATATTTTAGCTGCTCTAGATCATGACTCGTTCAAAAAGACGCTGGTCTGAAAAACGTACAAATAGTCTTTGAGTACAATAAAACATGCATATTTAAATGTAGAAAATGTTCATTTTAAATGTTACTTCAGCACCAGTTTCTAGCATGTTCCAAAAACAATTACCGAACAGTGGGAAGAATGTCACTGCCGACCATTTATGAACAAAAGAACAACAATGAAATCTGGTTTTAATTAAAGTAATCAAATTCAATAGAGAAATCCGTGAAAAGCTTTTCAGCAATTTAGTCATTCTAAATGAAACAATATGTTTCTTTTATGAGGTGAATAACTTTAATGGAATGTTCTCATTTCAAGCCTACAATAAAATTATTACATGTTAAATCTAAGTACTGTATATTATTAAGTAAACTGCTACTTTATCCAACTAGCTAAATTGCTACACAGCTCCTGGAGCTACTTGCAGCAGTTAAAGATTATTCAGTCACTACAGTCAGGATCTCTTTAGCTTAAAATGGTAATGGGACATCATAGGCTTGGGGGTCTAGGTAAAAAACATTAGAAGAATGTTACTGCTGCTATGTATGATACTGTATTCTCCCTGTCCTTTCCAGGTTTCTTGACTTTTCGTAATATTCCTTTGTCTTTTTAGCTTGTTTTTTTTGTGGGTGTCTTTTCTTATGTCCTCCAGGTTTCATGTGTCTTTGTTCTGTTTACCCTTACCATGTGTCGTCATGTGAGTTTGTTGTTATTTTGGTCTTAACCCCGCCTTAGACTTTCTCCCTTTGTTGTCCTGTTCACCTGTCTGTTGTTCCTGGCTCCTCCCCTGTTCAGGTGTTCCTTTTCCTTGTCAGTACATAGACCTACTGGTTTTCAGTCTGTGTTGATGAATTCTTTGTAAATATGTTCTTCAAAAAATGCTTGTTTCTAGTGCCATTCTACATGTGTTGTCGATCGTCTTGTTAATATTCTGTCATATTTTGTTCTCTTCTCTTTCTCTTAGTATTGGTCATGTTTTTGTCTTTGTTATCCTGGAGCCCCTCATTAATGTTCAGTGTTATCGTTTCAGGATTGCGCGTTTACACCCTGTCTGCCTCGACCTAACACATTAACCTACTTTAAATCAGCAAAAGCTTCATTTAAATAAACAATATATATCATGCATAATGTGTTATGAATTGTTGTGCATCGCGCGATAATGTATTGTTTGGCAAACAAACAAGGAAGCTTTTAATCCAATTAGCAGATTGAGTAGATCCAATTAGCAGATTCAGTTTTCCGTGAAATGGGCCCTTTAAGACAGTGTTCAGGTTTGAAAGATATCGTATGTTATGTATCACATTACAAATGAATAGCAGCACTGCTGAGTTTAAGAAACCCGAGTGCAGCAGGTTACATGACTACGATCCGTTTATTTATTTATTTATCTGAGCCGGCGTCCTAATCACGAGCCATATAGCATGTAGGGGCCATTTGGAGACAAGGCTATGGCGTAGATGATTACTTCGTCAATAGCTTGTCCAGGTTGCTCACTGGGTCGATGCTACACAGCCCCAAGTGATTGCTTATTCCACTGAGCCTTTCAGTCACATGTTCCTGTCATGTTACACAGCAGGTTTAGAGAGATGCACTGGCCAGATTGAGGTTTGTGTCTTATGTCTCTCTCTCTCTCTCTCTCTCTCTCTCTCTCTCTCTCTCTCTCTCTCTCTCTCTCTCTCTCTCTCTCTCTCTCTTTTCTTCCCCCTTGTGTTCTTCTTTCTGCATTTCCTCTCTCTTTCATCTTCTCTCTTCTTCTCTCATCCCTCTCTCTATTTCCCCTCTCTCTCTATCCCTCCCTCTCCCAATCTATCACATTCTTTCTTTCTTTCCTCTTTTCCTCTTTGTTTTTTACCCTCTCCCTTTGACACTTCACCCTCCCTCTGTCTTTCTCCACTCTCCCCTCTTTCTCACTCATTCCTTGTCTTTCTCCATCTGTCTTTCTCTTTCCAACTCTCTTTTCTTCTGATTATTTTTTCCTTCTTCTCTCTCTCTCTCTCTCTCTCTCTCTGTCTGTCTCTCTCTCTCTCACTCTCCATCTGTCTTTCTATTTGCAACTCTCTCTTACTCTGTTTCTCTTTTGTCTTCTGTTTTTCTCTTTGCATTTCCTCTTCCCTTCATCATCCTCTTCTTCGCCTTCAACCTTCACACCTCTTTCCCTCATTTTCCTTATCCATCTTCTTGTCCTTTTCTCTTTTACCTTCTCCCTCCACCACAACATCCTTCTCTCTATCACTCTCTCTCTCTCTCTCTCTCTCTCTCCATCTTTATCCTTCTCTCCAACTTTCTTTCTTTCCTACTCCTGTTTCTCTCTCTTTCCTTCTCCTACTTCTCTCTATCTCTCTCTGACTCTCTCTCCCTCTTCTCTCTCCATCTCCCTTTTCTCCTGCTCTCTCATTCACCTTCTCCCTTACTCCTTCTCTCTTCTTACCTCCCTCACTCTCTCTCTTGCTTCACGTGTGTGGTGTGCTGAGTGAGAGAGAGAGAGAAAGATGCGCTCATCACCACTGAGCGCTTAATCCCAGGAGATGGAGCAGCCTCCTCCCCCCCAGGAGCCAAATAAAGGATGGCTGGCTCAGCGCCTCACTGCCCACTCGTCACACACAGCCGCAGGCCCCCAGCGGAGCACACGCACACACTCACACACACACACCAGCACTTGGGAGCCCAGCAAGGCAAGGACAGAGCAGAGCAGGACAGGGCAGTGTGCTGTAATCTCGCTTCAAGGGACAGAATATGGTAAAATCCTCATTGAGCATACATAACCACTGCACAGCAGATAATAACCTGGATCAGGTGCTTTTGGTACACTCTGAAAAGGAATGTATGCACCCATATGTGCATCAGTGTCATACAGTCTAGTTTACCTTATTCATGTGTTCAGGTCAGCTCAGCAGCATTGCATGTATCTGGATTTAATTACGCTGGACTGAATATATAGAACTGTAGGACTTTGGAAGGTTTCTTCCAAAAAGGTCAAAACAAAATCGTAACTAATATCTTTTCTTCTTCGAATGGAAATGAAATGGAAATGGAAATGGAAATGGAATGGAACGGCCAAGAATTTTTCAGCTTAGCTTTAAGGCTAATGTACCATTAAACAAATATGACTCACACACAACAATTAAGCAGCATCCAAGCTGGGACTCGACGTCATGACACACGCCTCAAGCCACAATGAATGGTTTTTGACATCATATGGCTCTTCATATTGTTGTACACTAAAACAGTTGAAAAAGGAGCCATGTACTTTCGTCCCTTTTTGTTATGTTGTTATAACTTGTGAGAGACACTAAAATTCAAAAGTTTCAACTCGCTTTTTATATTTCCAGCATGTTCTGACTGTTGTGTTAGCGCTATCATCAGAAGGGTCCTATCCTCAACCACGCCACAGTCTTCTATGTCTCAGGCTTAATCTTTCCCTTTATGAGTCATATGGCCCTCCCACTCCTTCAATCACTCAGTGCTTTTCTTAAAATGGCATTCAGAAAGAAGTGTTGGCACTTCACATGACCCAGAGGAAGAACATGCTGGCATTCACAGATTCCCAGCAAACAGGCTGAGAATTGTAGAGAAAACGGAAAAATGCGTAAAACCCCAAAACTAAATAGCGAATAGTATTTAATAATAAATTGTATTTTTTATTCCTAGTCTTTTCCAGTTAAGAAATTATAAATAGCTATTTGATTTGATCAACAAAATATCCTTTCAAGATACTGTATTCAATTTATTACAAGATAGGCATTCAAGATATTCCTTTCATTATCATTTCATTACAGCTCTATACAATGCTCAATAGCATGAAAATTCCTATAAATGATTTGGAACTTACAAAACAGAAGCATCATAATCATCTTAGACATGTACTTCCAACAAAATTGTCTTTGTTATTACAAATAGGGATTAAAAACTGTTGAATGGGAGTTGATGTTAGCTTTATAGCTCCATTTTGAAATTCAAGGAGAAAATTGGTTTGTATGGCTTAAGGCAGGCTGTGTTTAAAGCCATTGTTTAATGCATTAGGCATGCAGTTTGCACAATACTGTTAGAGCACAAGCTGCTGTTACGTATGTTAACCTAGTTGGGTCAGGCGTGTCTGGGCTGGAGCACTTCATTTGGGATAACCAGCAAATTGGCCACGTTTGTTCATTTATATATTTCAATCAACTACTGCTTAAAGGGATGGAATATCCAGATACTGAAATCTGAATATGTTATGACTACGAAGACACAGAGATAAGAACGACATACAGCATAAAGTTTAAATAAATCTGAAACAAAAAAAGAAATACACTAAGCTACAGACACACACACTGTATATAAATACTATAGATATGTAACACACTTAAATGAAATCTGATAACACAGATGGTATTTAGGAGTACGTTATGGCACTTAGTAGAGATTGGTAGTATATATGTAGTGATATTTTACATGTAAGAATACTGCACATGAGGCAACACTCATTGAGAAATCAACATGATACTGCACATGGTAAGTTAAAAAAATATTTTGAAATAATCTTTAAATAATAAAAAAAAGAACAACTGTGCAAATAATTGTCGCCTGGAAAAGGTGTTCACAGCATACACTGAAGGGTAATGTATCAGTATGTGTATCAACATCATCATACCAGGGAGAGTGTGAATTACCCCTCCATACTTGGGGTGCACTGCCTTTTTTAACCCCCGGCCACCAACTGCTGTTTTTGTCTCCTTGGTGTGGCTTCTGGGTCAGAGGTACAGGACACCCCAGTACTCCCTGTAATTCTAACCATGATCCCAGGCGTGTGATCAGGTCAGTTTTGATCATTGCTCTTTTTTTGCTAAGATGTTGCTGATGTGAGTTAAACACATTGCCAAACTATTTTTTTTTATTTTGCTTCTATCCTTGTGCACTAATCTGCTAAGCAAGTCTACAGATGTTACCCTGCCCCCGCTGCTGCTGAGTATAATCCCACAGTGGATTCTGCGTGACATCAGATACCAGCTCACATGCCACGCAGCTTTTGCCATATTTTCAGGGGCAGCAGGGTCAATGCCATGCTCCAGTGTATATTGAAGAAACCTTTGAAATGATCTGAGTACAGTTTCTCAGCAAGAGGCCGTTTCCCAGGCAAAGCGTAACCCAGGTTAATGTTTGATAGTGCCATTGTTTGGCCTGTTTGACTCCAGTGTGTCCTTCATGCTAATAGTTGTTAGCCCCGTCACCCTGTTTACTGTATTTGCTTACGGCTGCAGCTCAGCGTAAGGCAAACCATTAACAGAAGGCTTCACTCTGTTAGCCAGATAATTCAGACTCGCATAATCTCTCTGCTAGAATGTGTAAAGATTATATCCCTGAGATAAGACTGACCTTTAGTACAAAGTCACCTCTTAGGTATGTTTACAATTAGCTTTTCAATGGATGTTTCATGGGTGTTTTAACCCAGCAGATGACTAGCCTGAAGTGATACAGGCCTGGCATGTATCATTATTCCATCATTATTCTTCCATTGATTGCCTTGCTGTGGGTCACAATTACGGCTTTAATCAGGCCTGACGTTTTTGGTTCAAACACTGCCAGGCAACGTTCTGTCTATTCTAAGTATAAGTTTAGAGTCTGAACCAACAAAGTCCTGCCCCAAATCCCTCCACCACCAAACAGAGCCATTTATAAAACACCACAATGTCAGTTAGATCTACGTTATCTTAACAGAAATGATAAGTGCCCCAACAACAATGATAGTAATCACCACAGCACAATAATAAATAAAGCCTGATTTCAATACACTGTAATACATAGTGTTTCCACATGGCAATGTTTTGCTTAATTACAATGTAAAAGTCAAAAAGCAAAACTGAACTAAAGGCATTGTGCCTAGAATGGTACATTTCTGTTGCAGTTTGAGATTCTGTGTACACAGTCTTACATCTGAAACACTGAAAGTTTGTGGATAATTACATATATATATATATACTTTTTTATGTTTCTGTTAATTATACAGTTTTCAAAAGTAAAAAATCATGTAAACATTTTCTTATGTAAATTGATTATTTGGCTAAAATATTCATAACTGTGGCATTTTCCTTTTTCCCTTTTGGACCTAGGGTGACAAATGTGAGTCTGACAAAGATTTGCAGAGTATAATTCTTTTCTGAACATAGTCTGTTCTGACAAATATTTCCTTAGAAATAGAAAATATACCTATAAGTAAATGTGTGTGTGTATATATATATATATGTGTGTGTGTGTGTGTGTGTGTGTGTGTGTGTGTGTGTGTGTGTGTGTGTGT
>JBBMFX010000030.1:6639838-6656410 GCA_037832545.1 Rhabdalestes septentrionalis | reverse complement strand
CTCTCTGTCTCTCTCTCTCTCTGTCTCTCTCTCTCTCTCTCTCTCTCTCTCTCTCTCTCTCTCTCTCTCTCTCTCTCCCACCCTATTTTTCTCCCTCTCTCTCTTCTCTCTCTCTCTCTCCTTCCCTCTCTCCCTCTCTCCCCCTCAGTGCAGTGATATGGTGGACTTTATTTTGGGTGCTGCTGTGGAATGTGGTGAAATATAAGGGGAGCTGAGGTTCACCTCTGAGAGTTGTATTTCCACCATACCAGAGAGGGCACTCGGATCCGTTCCTTCTTTGTGACAGGCGGCTATTTCCAGCACGAGTCACATGATGACAATAGGTCAGTGTGCGTATGTGTGTGTGTGTATTTGTATCTGTACCCCCATCCAGTCCCTGCTTCCCCTCCTGCTCTGTTTAATAACTGCCAGACTGGAGCCGTCCTGTGTGCACTTTGATATGTTTAAACTTTAAACAAAGCTTGCTTGCGTGGTGCAGCGCCGTGTACCCTCTCCCCATAAACAGCAGGCCGAGACCGCCCTGTTCCCCCCCGCCTTCCACAGAGTTCTCTCTGCATTATGTGTGGCCGTCTCAGCCCGTTCTGACTTCAGAAGGATGCAGGCACTGTGTTAACGCTCTGAGCTCCTCAAATTACCAGCCAGGATGCTGTTTTATGAGCTAATCCAATGAGCCTGCATCTGTCAGAGACACCTGCTTTGTGTGACTGAGTGTGTGTGTGTGTGTGTGTGCATGTGTTTGTGTGTGTGTGTGCGTGTGTGTGTGTGTGTGTGTGTGTGTGTGCTTTGTGTTCAACATAATTTATCTGTTTATATATACCAAGAACAATAATTTGTGGACCAGTATTCACATTTGTCCCAATTCTGATAACTAAAAAACATAAATTTAGTATCACAGTGAAGAATGATTATATCAGTCTTACAATTTGCTTTTAGATTGGAATATAATTCAGATTGTGTGGGTGTGGGAGGCTAGGCAGCTAGTGTTCTCAGTATTTTTGCACTTGTGTTGTACTTCACTTTTTGGGAACACTTCATGGCAAATAAAGTAATAGAAATGATCAAAAATAATTTATGATACACTCTTCATATGAACATTTCAATGAATATTAAACTAATTTGGGCCCCTCAAGTTGTGTAACAGTCTAAATGTTTGCCCTGCCATCAGGTTATGAGTTCAGTCTCCACTCCCAATACTGGTTGTGCTAACAAAATTGGCTTGGCTCTACTCCATCACTCTTCTTTGGTCCTACCTCTCCTCTCCCCATCATTCAGACAGGGTAACAGAATCATTACTCAGTGTTCTCCTCCAAGCACAAGCTACATTTCTCCAGTGAAGTTGTGTTAGCAGCAGTTCATAAAGATATGCAGGCACTCCATGTGAATCTGAAGAAGCACATGTTAGTCTTCACCCTCCCAGTGTTTTTACAAATTAATTCTCTAATGAAAACGCTACCCTAACATCTTACAGTTTTCAGCTTTTATTGGTTATTATAGTGCCACCAATTCAGTTTTGATTCCTAACTACCATATGTTTCTCAAGAATGTGCAGATTTTATTATTTACTAATCAGGGGTCTTAAATGCTTGATTCTCTCATTGTTTGATTATCTGTATCAGTCAAAAAGCTGGATATGTGGTTTTCCAGCAGCAACATAATTAATCATTTAAGAACTTATGTTGCTCCCCAAAAAATGAGATACTAAATTTAAAAAAAGTCATGAAACACCTTTGATGTCTAGCTTTCTGTTTGTATGTACGTTATTACTGAATATAATAAAACAGCAAATATATGATTCCAAATGAAAGAAAGTCAACTTGTCCTTTCTTCTATAAAATCTATAAATGATTTTGTAGCTTGGTGTCTGACAGTGGAGCAGTGGACAGTGGATCTCCTGCCACTCACACACCCCAGCAAATGTAAATACCAAAATTTCTGGCACACACTGAGCAGAGCCTAGATATGAAGACTCCATTCTCCTAGGTGGCTCGGGATTCAGGCTGGCTCTCCCTCACCTCTGCACCAACAGAGAGGGTCAAAACAGCAGCCCAATACAAGCACAGCTGCCTCAGACAGCTAGACATCCACACACACACATCACACCCACCTGCAAAGGGTTAAAGAGCATGTGAGGAGGTTTGAGTTCCACGATATGATCCTTGTGTATATGTTAAACAAACAAAGCCGGATTTAACCTTTGCACGCTGTTATGAAAACAAGTTACAGTGGCGCACTTGGTAGAGCAGTTGGGGGGGGTTTGTGCAGGGTAGTGTGGAGAGATGGGGGAGTAATCACATGAGCCTGGTGATGGAACACCACACTCTTGTTTTGAATTCCGGTACTCCAACTGTCCAAATAACCTGGAAAGCTGGGTCCAAGCTCTAGCTGGAAGACCAGCTCTAAGGAAAAGCACAAGCATGACAGATCCAAAGGCTGGGCCGAGCCTTTGGCGAGTTAAATCATCCTTGTTAGTGTATCTGCTGGTTTAAAGCAGCATGGTCATCCTTCTTTTCTACCCTTTCATTGGTACCATGGAACCCTGGACAGCCAAACTGCCATACCTTCTTTTAATAAAGTGTATTTTTTAAATAAATACTACCGAAACTATCACTCCCTATCCCACACTTTTTAAAGGGACTAAACTACATAAACAACCTGTTTTGAGTTCCTTTCTATCACAATTACCTGCCCATTTCAGCTAGCGTGTGCTAATTCAGCTAGCAGCAGTTTAGCCCCGCCCATTTTCACTGAAGTTATGAAGAGTGTTTCAGCCAGATTACTCTTTGAATGAAGCACAAAACAGTGCAGCCAATCAGAACAGAGAACATTTACATGTGCTAGTTTTAGAGGTCGAGTAACAAAACCAGACTTTCAAGGATAAAAAAAGAGGTTGGAAACTGACACGTATACTCATACAAGCCATAAAAGGAGCTCAGGACATAATTAAAAATACAAGAAAATTGCAGGTTGTCAGCTCTTCATCTTGTCCCAGTCTGTTCTGCTAAACTCATGGGCTGCTTGAACCTACACATTGGACCGACCCTAGTTTGGGGACGCTGATTTACCCCCCACATAACAGCAGCTTTCCAAATGAGTGCGTTACATTAGCTAAATATATTTCCTTGTGTCTCAACATGCATCTCGAACATGCATATTATGTCTATGTATACCCCTAAATATGTATAATCTTATTTAAAAATGAATCATTATTGTTATTTCCTCTCATAATAGGACTGTGTGAAGCACAGGGTCTGAGGTGGTTGCACTGTTTGCCTTCCCTGGACAGAGAATCCAATAAGTGGGTGACATGGAGGTGTGAAATGGTCTTTATTTTTCATAAACAACTCACCATCCTAGCAAAAACATGTCAGAGATGCTGGACAAAAACCCTTCTCACTTGTCATACACTCTCGATTTCCACTTCACCGTCTTCTCATTCCACTTAAAGTACTGTGTTTGACTTTTGGGCTCTGCCGCGATGGAATGTATATTGATTCCTAAGGGGAAGCCACAGTGTAGAAGAGCATAAATGGCCTTGAAACGGCCTTGCTGTGTAATTAGATGGGAGCTTATCACCTCCACCATTCTCTCGTTCCTCTCATAACCCAGCACAGCCATCAATCTGTGGACCAGCATCTCTTTGCACTGAAACAACGGCTGTAATGTTCCTCTGTTGGCCTGGAGGTAGGACCCACTAAGTGTTTGTCCCTGGGGGGTGCCGAATGAGCTAGAAGGATGCAGTAGGCGTCTTCAAATAGACATTCTAAGCCTGGCCAGCAAACGAGCCACATGCTGTGTGTGCCATTTGCATGCTTCACGGAGGTGAATGGCACTTGGAGGTCACCCCGACGAAGCCGCTGACTCTTAGATATGGAGCGACACCCCTGGAATGTTGAGGCACTGATGTGGAACTAACCTTCCACTGTTTGCCCTTGAATTAAGAGAGTTCCTCTGGTTGGGTTGGAGCTGCTGATAAATGCTTTTATTCCTGGGCTGCGAAAAACATACCATGTGACCTTTGACCAACTCAGGCCTACTGGGATTTCTAAGTAGAGAAAGAAGGTCAAGCAAGCTATGCTATAAACATTGCACACTTTCAGCATCACCATTTTTGGAGGTGTCAGCAATCGGGGTTTTCAGTTGTCATTAAAGTATCACCTGCTGTAACACTCATAACATTGATTTAACCAGGTGTGACCTGGTTGTCATGTTCTGTCATGAGAAAGATTTTTTAACGATTTTACTAATTCCGATAACTGTCATGACTGATAAGTAATGTTTGATGTCATGCCAGTTGATCACATGCTAATATTTGTTAAATGCACATTGGTTATCTGCTATGGCATCAAACAGCAACTATTACATAGGCTTTTACATGTTTATGCCAAGTTCACATCGCAGGGTTCAAATACCGGCTTTAGTTGAAATGCACACATAGTGTTTGATGAGAAAAGTACTGTTTAATAAAGTGAGATTATTTTTCACATCACAATCAGACTGAATCCGACCCCATCAGATAGACCTTTGAGATGCTCTAGTTTTAACTATCATAAAGAAAAAAATTAAGCGAATGTTTTATGAGCTCTCTTTGAAGTGCCGCAGTGTAGTAAGTAACATTTCCTTAAGGCCTCAGAACTTATCGTTTATCCCGGGCTAGATAAGATAATTAATTGCAAACATTCCAAATCATAGTAGCGCGGTGGAAAGGGCAGCAGGGTTTGGCTCCTCTGTCTTTTCCATGGAACTGGACTCTGTCCCTTCTGTCACGCCACGGCTAAAGAGAACAAGTGGAGAAATACAGAAAAGTAAAAAAAGAGACTGAATGACCGGGGGAGTATTAGTAATGGATCTATATGAAAAGGGCACAATCCCGTACTTGGGACCACACCACTGTACCTACCAATACAGACAAGAAATCTAGCTTCTTCAAATGACAAACAAGAAGGAGAGGCACTCCGAGCGGAGGCAAAGCCAAGCTAGCGATAAGCTAATAACAGGCTGAGAGATGGGTTCTGCTGAGGATGGAATCACAACACAGAAGTCAGAGCCAAATAAAGTCACTCAGGATTTAGACAGCTTACTCTGACCTGTGTGGGTTGGGCAGGTCTTTTGTCTCTCTGGATTGAGAGACTGATTAGATTTACTGCCTGTGTGTGAGAGGTCAGCGATCCACGTTACACGAGGGTCAACCGGTTCATTATCCTGGACTATCTTAAAAAAGACAAAAGCCGTCACAATCGAGACATTCAATAATAAATGTTTACCAATTCTGAGCAAATCAAACAGGATGGGGAATGCATTCGGTGCATCAGAGGGAGGTGTGTCCGGACTTCACCATCTATGATTGGTGAGGAGTGACCAGTTGCAATGACCACTAAGTAAATGAATGACAAAACAAACATTAGGAGTGGAAAAAAACTATGAACCACTAACAGTAGCTTAGCTTAGGCATTACAGGTGCAACCATTAAAATAGTCTTGCATCAGCCAGATAGAGACCAATCTACTTATCTACCTTTGTTTGGGCCTTCCCTCCTGTTCAAATTGCAGCCACTACTTAGTAAAGCAAGGGAATTGCGATATTTAAGTCATTCTCATTCCTTACTAACTTGTGGCCGCATATTAATATCCTGTTCTCATACCTTAGTAAGCCTCACACTTTTTGGAATGCCACCAGTGAAGCCTGGTGGTTAGGGAGTTTCTCCTGTGATCTAGGTAGTACGTTTGAATCCCAGGACTACCAGTGGCACCACTGAGGTACCCTTGGGCAAGGTTTCGTCCACACACACTGCTCCCCAGGCGCTGCATTGTCAGCTGCCCACTACTTTACACGGGTGAATGGGCTAAATGCAGAGGACAAATTTCACAGTGTGTGTTGCCTTGTGCTGTGGTGTGTTCATGCGTGATTATATGGTTCCCTTTACACTTTTTACAGTTTCCACAATAAGCTAAATGCAGAATGAACAACAATGGTATTAGAAACTATTGCAATTTTAGGTGAATTCTAGTGAAGGCCTAACCCTTTATTGCATTATCTTAGATTGTGTATTGCATTGTAGGTTAATCTTGGCAGATTTCCTCATTGATCATTGATGAATGATGACAGTTATAGCAATTTATTTGATAGCTTTGTAATAATACTAACAAAACATGTCGCCAAAACAGTCATACCTATGTTCATTTCCTGCCTGGTACACATGCTCCTAACCTTTGGCCCTATTATTGTAGCAATCTAATCCTTATCTTAGTATTCCTGGGAAATCTGCCTGCGTAATTTGACTGATTAGCATTCCGCAAAGCATGGGACCAGCACTTGGAATTTGAATGGCTTCTTGAATAAACAGTGTGCCATCTTCATTGTCTGCCCTTGTTTTTGATTGTCATCCTGAGTGGCAGGAAGCCAGGCAATATGCTCCACAGGGAATTCACGAGAGAGATATAAGCACATACTGGCCAAGTGAGCTGTTGCAACTCTGCAGGGCAGTGCCCTAAGCCTTTCAGACAGCAATAAGAGGAAATGAACAAGAAAACATTTCTACTAAGCATGACCAGCGATTCCATTCCATGAGAAAACATTTCATGATTTCTTACAATTTTCACCCACTGGCAGAAGTAAATAACCCAGAGCAGAGACTCCCGATCTTGATCTGAGAGTTGCCCTGCCTCTGCACATTTTAGAATTCCGAAATCTAATGCAGTGTTCATGACAACTGGGTCCTTGGAGTTTTCTAACTCAGAATGTGCTGCTTCCCATCTTCAGAGTAAACTCAGCTGTTTGAGGTGAGGAATGAAATGGATGCTCACAATAAAGTAGTGCTTGTTTGGCTGCTGGGAAGTCAAATTCAAATTTCAAAGCAGAAAAAGTCAGCTTGAATGCTTCCCCATCTTTCAAAGTCAAGTCTTTCAGAGTTACAGATGTGTGAGAACAATGACAGCAAGAACCATTAATAATCCTGGGGTTTTTTTACCTTTGAAAAAGAATTAGTCTGACCTCATGCTTCCTGTGTGTTTGTGAGCTTACTGAGAATGTTGTATGTTTTCACACTAGCATAACAGAACACGTGCTAGCTGATTTTGAGCATCCATTTTTTTCCAACCTCAGACAGCTGAGGTTGCTTGAAGGCTCTAGAGTAGGAAGTAGGAAGTCAGAAAATTCCACTTCAGATTTGGGTGGGTCAGATTTCATAGGTAGAGTGGATTAGGTGTATTAGAGAAGGGAAGGATTATGGAGGCCATACTCCAGGACCATGACTGGGTTTGGTGATAGTACAATTGAGGAATGTGTAGATGGAAGACATCGTTTTCAGTTTTGTGGGGTATTGCATCATGTGAGTGTCTGGTACGGTGAGAAGCTTCAGACTTGTAGCACTTCCTCCTACGTTTATGAATCATGTTCGGTTCCTCCTCTGTGGGAATGTGTGTCACAGCCCTCAGCGAGGCTCTGCATGCACTGCGCATTCTTCATGGCCCAGTTGAGCTCGCCGACTTTTCTCTGGAGGGAAAGTCCTGGTTTTCATATCTGCACTGCTGCTTTGTTCCTAACCACTCTTCACTTTTCAAATCACTCAACCACAGCAGGCGACTTGGGTTTTTTTTTCTGGTGCAATCTCATGGCAGCATGCTGTGGTTTTTTTAGGACTGTATAACTCTGATAATTCTTTGTGGTCTTATGCTTTTTAATCTTTGTTCTACTGACATTTGCAAGCTGCTATTTTGCAGCAGAAGGTCACCAAGAGTGCTGCAGCAGAGAGGAGTATTTCATTGGAGGTGTGTGTCCAGGGTTACAGCAGATGACTAATCCTTATCTTACAGAAGCCCATTCCTTTCTTCTGCCTCATTGGCATACTCGGCAGCATCTTATCCCTTTTTCCCCCTGTTCTCTTCTCAGTTCTTCACAGTGCCTTCACAGCTCTCAGTGTACACATATTCTCTTAAAAATAATGGTTTTATTTGGATTTCTTGGAGCAATCTTCTTTTAGCTACATGAAAACACATTCAATGGATTATTCCATATGAAATATAGTGATGCCATAGAAGACCCACCAGTAGTTGCCTTAAGTACCTTTCAGAGGATTGTTCCTTAATTAAATGTAAACAAAGAAATAATGAAGATGTAAACAAAGTCAGTGAGGCTGGTTGTTAAATGAAATGGCTGTCAATACAACATATGATGCCTTATAACTTTTGTGGTGCTTTTGGTTCAAATTGTATTTTGTTATCCCATGATGTAGGAAGACAAATGTAAAAGGCATTTGACTGTAAAAGCCCTAAATATAGGATCCCTATATGACTATATATGTACTGTATGTTGCAGAAATAAAATGATCTCCCATGTAAAGAACCATTTTTGTAAATGAATTGTGCATTAATATTTAAAGGTTTAAAGAACCTCTCCCATTTTCCACTTCAGTTCAAGCACAGCTTAGACACATTTGTTTTTAACTTTGTAGAATCTTATGTCTAGACTAAGACCCATTTAGGAACCCTTTTTAGAAAATGTACTTGAATGGAGAGGAATGAAGAGACCTTAACACATTTGCATGTGCATGGTGATGGTTGGGGTATTCTCTGATAACAGTTGCATGCTCAGTGAAGCCCCTCCCCCTGAGGGCTGTGCTCACATTAAGCAGATCCAGTAAGCTGGTGCTCTGGTACACGTCCAACAACAGCTGTTTGAGAGAGAGAGAGAAAGAGAGAGAGAGAGAGAGAGAGAGAGAGAGAGAGAGAAATTAGACATAGATTGGTGGTGGTGGGGCAGAAGCGTGAGAAGGGGCTTCATTAGAATTTTTTTACATAGTAATTTGATATTTGTAGTACAGAAACATTTTGTGAAAAGGTTCTTGTCTGCCGTCTAGCTCTCCAGTGAGAGACTGAAGTCATTTGTCTGGTGGCATGGCGTGCCTGTAGGAGGCTTCCCAGTGGAAAGCCCATAGGCTGACATTTGAGCCAACAGAGTGGGAGGCATTTGGTTCGATCAGTGCCCTTGTAGTCTGGCACTAAAGCTGCCAGACGCATGTGCTGCATCAATTGCATTTTTGATGGACTAGCACTTAGTAAAAACACTGTGTATGTGTGTGTATGTGGGCATGTGTTTGTGTTTACAGTATATGTGTGCTGCATCAACTGCATTTTTTGAATGGGCTAGCCCTTAGTAAATGCACTGCCAGTGTCCATGTGAATGTGTAAACTATGTGTGTTTTAACCAAAAACCAAAAGGATTTCCTTTTCATTGCTCGTCACTGAGGTTAAAGGAGTGGTTAGAATAACATTTTCTGCTCACTTCAGATGTGGTCAATTCGTCAAGACATGCTTGAAGTTCAAATTTCCCCTCCTTGGTTTACAGTTGTAGCTCTGACACTCATTTTGTCAAGGTTCAGGGCAAACTAAGTTGAGTGCTGGTGCCCAAACTTTACTGATAGTCATTGTACCATTGACTGTAGTTGGTCCTCGGCACAGTTTTGTTGAATGATTAGCATGTTGAATCATCACTGGTTCATTGTCATGGGACAGGAAACGACACTCTCAAGAGGGCACACACAGAAAATAGCCTGATTCTTCAACACCAATTAAAATTTTATAACAAGGCATGAACATTTGAATTATTTTTACTGTTTGAGTGTTTCAATCTGTAGGTGAATAAAGTGATTCCTGTGAATCTGTGTAATATTGAAATGAATAAACACAAACACATAATACCACTGATGGTTCTCTAAAAACATACATATAAAATATAGCACAATATTTTCACTCATTTCACTCATGGGTCTTTTCACATTGTGTTACTACAAGTATGGGTCAGTTGTGTTTAATTTCACTGCTCAATGTGCAAACATTCACTGAAGTCTTTTTAACCCACCCAGTGATAAGCTAACAGTAGTTTACTTTCACTTTGTTCAGGTTTAGTGAAACATTTAATTTACCTATTGTTTATTTTATATACCTACTGTATAGCTGCGTCTTTACAGTTTACAGTCGACTGCTAGCTCGTATTATGGAGAGCCGTTCTGTTTCACACAAATGCATTTTGTATTTGCTTTACAGCCATTAGCCTTTGTCTTTACAGTGTGATTGAATGCAGGGATGATCATCAGTCATAATTATTTCTTTCATTTCAGCTTGGTATGCCCTGAGCCTTCGAAAGACTAATGATATATTTTGTGAAAAAATGTATCCTCAAAACTGATCTCAACCTGCTTGATTCACATCCAGGTCTATTCTATGGCTATGCAGTGTGTCTTAAGACTCAGTATTAATTCCTGTGAGCAATAAAAATGAAAGAAACTTCCCACTAACATACTTTTTAGTCTATTTATTCACGTGTCTATACGTGCACATATAGACATGTGCAGAACGTCCACATCATCATGGAACTGAATGCTGATACAGCTTTATTTGGACTGACAAAGATTATCCTGGGGCAAAGTACATGGCAAAGTAATTTTGATTCAAAATGTCATTTGTGAAGCGTACATTTCTCACTTGTTCCATCCTTTTTTTCCCCCCTTTCACTGTGAAAGACAAGAAAAGCTTACTCTGGGTGTTCTGGCAAAGCCATCTTCAAAGGAGGGCTGAGAATCTTTTGCTGCACAATGAAAAAGAAAAAAGAAATGATGAAAAGTCAAATGCCTTTCTTTCATTAGCCCTTTTCTGTTGTCCGTCCACATAAACTGCAGATTCTACGCATCGGTCTTATGCTTACAAAACCAACCTGATCACCTCCTTCAATAAACTGCATCTCAACTCTAACTAACCTCCTTTTATGCAAATGCACCATAATGTGGTTAATTTCGACTGTTACAAAAGATCCACTGATCACTTTGATGAAGATTTTGTTGGAGAAAAAAAAATCTTCTGGGAAAAACTAATCTGTAGGGCCACTTATGCAACCCAGTTATGAAAGAATCCATATTTACCCCCTTTTTTGTGAAGTACATGCCGTGAAAGTCATGTTTGCGCGTGAAAACCTCTTTCGCCGGAAGTGTGGCACTGGCCCTTTGCAGGGAACTGCAGGAGAGATGCTGCTGCGTGTGTTTATATTTAGCTCTTTTCCCCATTTATGAGCATGAGGAGGAATGGAGTGAGTACCAGTGGTTGTATAATCTTCATATGACTAACCACTGCAGCACAGCAGAGACTTACAGCAGCAATTCAGAAAGAGATGAGGTACAGGCTGGCAGGGACACGTATGTGGGCTTTTATTTGTTTTCATACAATGTCAGGATGTGCATATACTGCAACTATAATATTATATCATACATATAAATACACGTTAGGTCTGGTCATGCCAACGTGTTATTATCACATTCATGCATTATTTACTTAATGCTGACAACTATTTGAACACACTGCATTAACACAGTTTATTACTATCAAAGGCAAGTTCATTGCCTTTTTATCCACGACCACTTCACCTCACTCTAATAGGAACACCCGCTACTGAGCATAGACTGTTTATGCTGCTCCCTGATAAAGGAAACATGTTGTCGCCTCTTCAGAAAACGTTATAAACATTATACAATTTATAAACGTTAACATGCTGTTGCTCGGAAGGTGTCTGTTACAATGTTATGATCATGGCTCTGAACGTATTTTTCTATAATAAACTAGATAAAACTAGTCCAAATCGTGTTGCCAAACCAGCCACCGAAGCACATCTTACATCCTGTGCAAGGTGCGGTCTCCATGGATCAGATTAGTTGGTTACGCACATCCCACAGATGATCAGTCGGATTGAGATCTGAAGAATATGGAGAGCAAATCAATGCCCTGAACTTTTTGTCAGGGCCCTTAAAGCATTCCTAAAGAATTTTGCATTATGTCATGGTGCATTATTCTGAAAGGCCACTGCTGAAAGGCCACTGCTATTAAGGAATAGCTACTGTTGCTATGAAGGAGGGTATTTGGTCTGAAATGTTTAGGTAGGTGGTATGCATCACAGCAACATCCACATGAGTGCCATGATCCAATCTGTACCAGCACCGCTTCTGCTGGCTTGCCTTCTTCAATGAGAACATACTGGTGCAATCATTTCCCCTTGAGTACCGAACACGCTAGCACTGGGCCAACGGCATAGCTATGTTCGAAAAGTGCACTCCTTCACTACATAGTGTCTGCTATATATTGGAGGCTAACTAGTGAACACGGGCAGGTGACATTCAGTTAATTGCGGACACTTGGGAAGTGTTGCTTAAAAAGTGCGCCGAATCTTCGCAATTTATATCTATACACACGTCTGGTCTCTGCATGTGGACCGATATGTGTTTAAAAACAAAAGAATTCAAAAGAATACAAATTGACAATTGTAATTTTGAACAACACTACAAAAGATGTGATTCACTACATAGTGCCCTACATAGTGAACAAGTGCATTTTCTGAACACAGCTCATGATTTTTATATTTTTATGTCATGAACAAAATGCTCAGGAACCCAGTGGGGGTGTGCTGAGGGTAGGATTTGAACCCATGGCCTCTTGGTCCACCCCCACCCCATCCATGTGTATTATAATTTATTGATTTATATTATTGTAATATATATGTTATTATAATCTTAATATCTACCTCAGCGACTGCAAAGTCTTTTCCTGAAAACACACACACACACATGGCCTAACCGTCCATGCAATTCAATGGCCCTGTGCATAATTCAATTACCCAGCGGTTCACCGTTGAAGGAGTGTGTGTCTGTGATAAGCAAGCTGTCTTATCACATCCTATGTCTCTGGGCACAAACGCACCTCCGCACTGCTGTAGGTTGTGGGAGTGTTTAGAGAATAGAGGACTAAATGGGTTAGGGCCATCATATCCATGATTACCGTTTTGTCCTTTTGGGACAGGCATGCATTCAGTTCATCGCTGGTCATTGTGTGGGCAGCTTGGATATAATCAGCTTGGGCTTTGCTGAATGCTGCTGTGAGGAGTGACCAGGTCTGCCTCTCCATCTGCAGCAATGGTTGTAGGGATATCATATGTGGAGATAAAAATATCAAATATTAGGAAATTTTGGGCTTCTCTGGAGCACATTGAAAAAAAGAAGCACCCACTAACATGGCTTTACTCTCTGTGTTCCTCTCTAAGGAAGACCTCCTTTACCTGGCTTTACCAGATGGTACGCCGCCCACTTAATGCTCTTGAGTCTGGCTAGGCAGTGTATATAAAGCTTCGACTCTGTGCTCTGTAGATGCTCTGCTGTGTGTGTGCTTACAGACCCTCGTGCTTGAGTGTGAGCTCACGTGCCCGGCTGTATCCAAGTGACTGCACGCAAGTTTATGAGGGGTGAGGGGGCAGAGCTTATGTAGTTTCTGGTGCTGCATGCATGCCGTTATCAATACAACCAGACAAAAGTACTGGCAACTTTTCTGCAATGATTGATCCTCATGAAAAACAACAACATGCAATACCTTCGATAACATTATTTGGTTTAAAATGAATTGAAAATCCTGTTTACTGCGGGAGCTCAGCCTGGTTTCATTTGTAAATGTCCCAGAGTGACGTAATCATGAACAAGGGCAGATCACTATGTTTATAGATCAATGTCACGAGCTAAAGCTGTGCTCAGCATTACTGAAGGGTGAACAATCACAACATTACTGGCACATTTACAAATGATAAAGGCACAAGGGCTGTTTTTTTATCTTTTTTGTCTGTGTGTGTGTCTAAACAAGAGGTAACACAAAGTAACATGACATTTTCAGTTACCTTTTGTTACATTCATGTATTTATTAATTGTAGATCATATTATAATATTGGCTGAAACATCTATAAACATGGTTGGATGAAAGTATTTAAAGGGCCCATTTACATTTTTCTATCATAATTATATTGTGATGAGAGTTGGACCAAAAAATGAATATAATCACCATTTTCCCACCCTGATTTTATCCCAAAGATCTGATTTGTTGATTTTCTTACTGTGCTTTTTAGACTAAAATATGTAAAATGGCATCTTTGCTCTGACTAGCAAAGAATAAAAAAAAAACTAGAAAAAGACTTTCAGTCTTTTTTATCACCTCAGTTTCAATGGGTGCTAAGCTCTTATTGAATTATTAAGCATATATATTTAAATGAATTTCCTGTTGTGACATCAGAATGTTTGGTGCTGTTTACACACTGTGTTTTTAGATCAACACATTTCTGGTTCAATGCTTCGACAGAGTAAACAGTACAGTATCATATTGAGAATAATGAGCATCTCCATAGAGTTTGAGACAATCATGTACTGATCAGATTAGAACAAAAAAACTTTCAACACCAAACGTGTATTAGTATATGACATTAGACTGGACTGGACTGCAGACGTGTATTCTGCCCTGTCCCTTCCTCCCAGTGCTGCTGCCTATAAATCAGGGTATCTCAGGGGATGCCAGAGGCCATGGAGAAGCGGTTCTACCTCCAGTAGTAAACTGGCCTAGTTTGCCTGGGCTGCATCTGGCAGTGCACTCAGCATTTCAGCAGGTGGGCTGTCAGCACACACTCCAGAACTAACTCTCCCATGCCCTGATATCACTAAATCCCACGCTAAACAAAGGCCCAGCTGAGACCTGAACCGGCCCCACGCCTTTACAACAGCAAGATTTCCAAGACGTAGACAGAAGTAGAAAGGCCCTTGAGGACAAAGACAAACTTCACACCTGTTTCTTGCTGAAGCTGACCTAAAATGTACCTCAGCCTTGCTTGTGAGATTATTCGACTTCAAAAGGTAAAGCACCTCATGTGTAAGCCAAGATGATTCACTTTGTTCTACAATAACATTTTGCTACATTCTTCCCGACACTGTTCCCCCTGCCTATAATCTCAACCCATGGTTCCTTGGAGAAATACCAAAGAGGAAGGTACCCTTTCAGTGGAAAGTTCTTTAATGAGCCATTTTCAAATGACACCACCATATAACAGGTTTTCATTCCAGCATAGCAGGAGCATATATGATCAGTCCTTTAAAGACTGAGGCTAACTGAATAAACAAGTAAATCAAAAACCTTACAGTCACCTCAGCAGATTTTACACAGCTGGACACTGATACCATATCAATAACAGGCTCATACCATTAAGGTATCTTGTATTTAAACATGTGTAATTCTTCCCATGACCTTGTTGTGTTTGTGAGCTCTCCAAAGTTATAGCCATTCCTTCATGTGCAAGCCGGTACATCAGTATAGGAAAACATTAAAACTCTGCAAGCAGAGACATTTAGTCTCTGGTGGTTCTCAAGAGTGGCGACATCTACTATATCCATCTTGATACAAAGCATGGTGGTTTACACAATCAGATTACAGTGTACCAGGCACTGTCACTGCAACCTGGCACGGATGGAGACAGGAATGTGCCCAAGGAGACACCAGGGCTCGCCTTTATCTCAGCAAGCTTGAATATAAGGATATAATTTTACAAAGGTCAAGCAAACTTGACCTTTGTAAAATTAAGACGTTCATTGTTGATCCAGCCTCCACTGTACACAGTGTGGGCTAGCTGCACCAATCACTTTTCGGTAGGTGGTAATTTAACATGGGTGATTTTGTACTGCGAATAATCACATTCCGCTCTCGCACTGCTGTTCACACAGTGGAAGAAGGCGATTGCTGTTTCCCCGTCTCTGCTTGCAGACTTGTTATGCTCTCGCTAAGGCTTGAGTCCTTGAGGGCCCTTTGTAGGTTTAGCCCTTGGGCGGGAGGTAGGACGACATTGGCGGGAAATGAAGTCCACCAAATGAGGACACAAAGACAGGAATGCCACACATGCAGCAATGTACACACACGCTGTAGCCACTGCGATGCGGTCACTCTCTCTGGCTTTGTACACAGCCTCACAGGTCACTCGCCCACAGACGGCTCCAGCGGAGAGGCCTCCGGCCATTGTCCTAACCAGCGCCTTGTTTTGATGTGCACCGAGGGAACACTGAATTCCTGGTCAGGTCAAAGATGAAAGTGGAAATTCTGGAGAGGGGAGTTCAGGTTCATGGATATGACAAACAATAGATAGGCCGAGTCGCAAAGTCTAAGTCAGATGGACTTCTATCTTTTCTTAGAAGGTGTAAAAGTTTCACAAAAATGCCCCCCCTCCCCATGTCAGTGTGTGTAACCTCAATGTGGTTTGACCTTTACTTTCTAGGGAAGACTGCCTATGTACACAATACTGACTCCAGTTGTTTTGAACTAGCGCAGAGGCAGCCAAGTGAAATCAGTTTCAGGCGGGAGCTTGTTTCACATCCTAAATTTGCAGCGAGCACTTGCCAATGTGCAGAACCCAAGGGGATCGATCTGCTTTGGTATCGCAAACTTTGTACAATTGAATGTCTCTCAAAGGAGAACGAAAACTGTATGATCTCTGCTGTTGATCTTCGTCATGTGACTGTGTAGAATCTCCGCTCTGTCTGAGTGTGCACCTACTGTTCTAAATCCTTTAGTAATCCAGGCTTCTTTTTTCCAATTTGGAATAAAATAAACACATCAAACAGCAGAGGGGAAAGCAGATGGGAGTGTGGAGATGCGCTACATAAATCAGCTCAGTCCATCCCCTCCACTCTGTCTCTCTCTCACTGCCTCTCTTTTCATGTATATGTGGTTGTCTCTCTGTCCTATATCT
>JBBMFX010000030.1:6597471-6625019 GCA_037832545.1 Rhabdalestes septentrionalis | reverse complement strand
ACAGGAGCGCGCCTGCGCACAGACGAGAGCCTTACATCACGACTCAGAAGTCACTATTTATTCTGTAGAGGGACGGAGAGAGGAACGGTGCGCTCCTCGTCGCGTATAACAACTTAAGCCTTATTTTCTCGTCCTTGATTCGCTCCTTGATGTACTGTCTGTGGAGTACCAGAGGCTTCGTTTGGTCCAGAATGTTTTATGTATAGCCTCGGATCTCATATAGACCTGGATCTGTTCCTGTGCGTCTTTATCTGTAAATCCAAACCTCCCCCCAATAACATTATTTAATTCTTGACCACACGTGAGCGTAATTATTACGTCCCCTCCCCAACAACTTAATTACGTCGTACTCCATTTTTGACAACCCCTCCAAAAATGATTGTGCGTCAAAACGCATTGACGCCCGGCCATTTATTCTGGATAGGAACGGAGAGACCGACTGTCTGCTCCGATTAACTAACACATAAGACCGTTTTTTTTTTATCCTTTATTAGCTCACTGAAGGAATCATGAACTCTTTGAGGAGCATCAGGGGCGTCCGATCTTATGGACAGAAATATTTCATGAATATATTTTGGATCTCAGCTGGACCTGGATCTTTTTTTCCGTGTTTACCGATGTGTAAATCTAAACCGCCAGTCAAACAAGATTGTTTCGTCTCTGACCACCCGTGAACATAATTATGATATAACACACTATGCAAAGAGAAACTACTGTTGATGCCTGTTTTGACAAGTGTTTATCAGTGTATTCTAGCCAAAGAATCAAACTGAAATATTTTAAATTGAAGAAAGATCATGTTATCATTTAGTGGTAAATGGAGTAGCTGTAGGATTTAGGGCCTGTGAGATGCATGTCCCATATGAAGTTACACAACCCCCCTACTGCAGGGTTACATGTTGTGTATGATCCACACACAGGGTGTCTTGTGTGAGCTTTGATGGGATGACTGCAGTGTCCGAGAGACGCAGATTTAGGTGGACGTTGTACTGCGCCAGCTCTCAGGCTTCCTAGATGGAGAGAGTTGTCGTGATGTGCAGCACTGCAGTGCTATGTGTTCTGCGTCCATGATACAGGCTGAGTCACCTGTCTTGACAGAGACAGGCAAATGTATTTACACCTTAAAGTGTGTCTACCCACACGGCCCAGTGTCACACAACTGATCCTCTGCACATGGCAGCTGATAATTTTATGCTAATTCGTCACCATAAATATGCAGGGCTGACATGCTCTTTAAAGAGGGTTAGGACAATGCTCTCAGTGTATGTGTGTTTACTTAAGCATGTCCATATCTTATTCCCCCTCACAGCAGCATTTAGCTGGAAAATCAAAGCTGCTCAGCAAAACGGTGAAAGAGATGTGCATGCTTAAGATGCTGCGTTCGATACGATGTTGGGAAGCCCGGCTCATTATGTCCAATTTCACTTTGATTTTCATTTTTTAAGAAATCCAATATCCTTGAGTGTATTAATTTGTAATTCACATATAATAAGTGCAATTTTGAGTACTGGATCGCCGCTGGCGCAGACCATTTTATTTGGATTGCGCCTCCACCTCATCTGTTGGTCTCTTTTGAATTCACCCCAATTACTCTACTGCATGTTTCTCATGCGCAAGCAGCCTCTCTCCTTGGTGAGGGAGCAATATGATTATTAGAATGGCTGCTTCCTCCCATCAGTACCCCAGAGGCCTGTCAAGCAGCTTTGAGGAGAGCCTCTGGGGACGTGAGCAGGCGTGTGTGGATGCACTGTCATGGATCTGTATCCATTTCTGATTGCGTGGGGGGAAAATGGACCAGTGAGGGGATCAAATATCAATGATTAATACAAACTAATCCATCATCACCATTTCACAATGGGCACCAGAATTTAACCTTTGCTTTAAGTCCCCAGGCAGGCGCGCATCTAAAAGCAAACTCGATGCAGAAATCCCCCCCTTGCATCTTATTTTGTGGTCATTAGGCTCCCATAACACGCTCTTAGAGATGATCTGAATATTCGCTTTCTTTTCGACATGTGCATTACTGAGCTTGTTTCGGTCACAATAAGATTCATAGGCTACACGCTTCTCAGAGAAGAAATGTATTAAGTCATGTGAGAGGCCATTTAGACTGTAATAGACGACTAGTCCGTTATTGCTGCTCGGCTGACCTGGCCTTGGGTTGTACCATCATGAATGTTTCTCATCTTTCTGCAAATAATCAGGAGCTGAGTGGATTGCTTTTAGGGCGGAATGCAGCAGTGATGGTTATTTTTTGGCACACTGTTCCTGTAGATGAGAGACAATGTTATTTTTTTCTTAATCATCATCATTTCTAATAATAATCAGAAGCCAGTAAAGCTGTTTAGACTGGGTGCACTGAGTTGAACCTGCTTGGGGTTAGCCAGGCGGTTGAGGTCATTGTTTGCAGTGGTCATCATTTGCAAAACCAAACTGGCTTGGGACAGCAAATTTGCAATCAAAACAAGGTCACAGGTGTACCTTCCCCCTGACAGTATAGTTTACCACCTGCTATTTTATGAAATAAATGCACAAAATGCATTTTGTGTAGCATTCTGCTTGTCTCTGGGTCATTTAGATGCATATGTTTAGGTATAATTGAGTGTAAAAACTGAATTCTGCATTGATGTGAAAAATAGAGTTCAAAATGCTCTAATGTTGCTTTAGTTGTATGGGAGTTGTTTCAGTCACATAATAAGTGGAAATAAAAATGGAACAGCCCATTGATCACATGTCCTTGTGTAGTCAGTCATAGACTAAGATAGGCCAGTTTGCTTTCAAGGCAGCAGGCGTAATGGGAAATAAATGGCTCGTCACTTGTATGGCTTGACCTCTGAATTCTCCAGATCTCAGTCTGTTTGAGCATTTGCAGGATAT
This sequence comes from Rhabdalestes septentrionalis, assembly GCA_037832545.1. NCBI lineage: Eukaryota > Metazoa > Chordata > Actinopteri > Characiformes > Alestidae > Rhabdalestes > Rhabdalestes septentrionalis. Next base: position 6,622,142 of record JBBMFX010000030.1, on the reverse strand, counting down.
GTAGTATGATCCGGTGTAGACCCACCTCAATAAATGCAGCAGTTTAAGGACTACTAAAGTCTTGGTACCAGAGACAAAAACACTCTTTGTCTTGTGGACTCCATGCCTTGATGTGTCAGAACTGTTGCGAGGAGCGCACACACGCATACACACACACACCTCATCCATAAAATGCAACCAATCAGCCATAATATTAAGGTGTCTAACATTGTGAAGGTCCCCCCATGCCTAAAAATGTGTGTATGTGTGTGTATTAAGGTTAGAACCTGTTTAGCCATGATGACCGCACGTTGTACCAGAACACTTACCCCCTTTTTATTTTGTTCCTGTTATAATCACAGACATTTTAGCTGGAGGCTTACGAAAGGTGCAGAGTCACCCTTATAAAGCAGAAGAACATTTCCAAATGTTTTTGAATTGGTTGAGAAGTGATGCAGGAAACTCCGCCTAGGATATAACGCCAGGGGAGGGCAAGCTTAGACTGGCAAAGACTGAAAACTCATGTCGGAAGGATTTTCTGAGCTGTAGCCTTCATGGGCTGTGAACCCTGTTTTGATCAAGGTGTGCATCATGCTCCACGTATTTTATCGGTTATTTACACAAAAGCATGTGCTGGAGTGACTGGGATAGAGTTGGTTACAGATAGTTTCACTGTTTCATGGAGGGTTCTCTCTGTAATGGATGTAAAACTGGCTAATCAGTCATGATACAACAAGTCTTAGCAACTAGCAGGATTCTGTGAACCCAGAAAACTATTAGGCTATCTTTAGTGCAGAGCATTACTTCATGTGTTTTTCAAAGCTACGTTCTGATGTAATTACAACATTTTTATATGAATTATGCTTTCATGCTAGATATCTGGCCCATCCAGCAGCTACTCTGTATGCTATACCTTAAACACAACAGCTAAAACTCTGTATTGAAGTGTTTTTGTGTGTGCACTAGTATCATTATAATTCACAACTTAAAAGTCAACTTGACTGTTGATTTTTAGGGAGCGTTTAAGCAGGCTCACCCTACAGATTACGAATGAGAGTTTTCACATCCAAGGGAATGCGGCAGGAACAGGGAGTGAAGATCAAGAGTTGTCAGATAAACATGTTGCTGTGGGCTACAAGGATTTACTAAACGCTGCTATAGAGTTTATGGAAACTGGTCGCACTCATAAGGGCACAGGCAGCTACTCTTGCACCTTCTAGAAACCTTCTATCTACCACAAGAGGAGCAAGGGCAAGGGGACCTCCAGCTCTCGCAGCAACAAAAGCCCTACAGTCTTCCTCTACATAGTGTTGTGGTCGGGGAAAATAGCTAATCCAGGGAGGTCTTTCAGTGGACTCTCTCTCCCTCTCTCTCTCTCCCTAGTAGTTCTGTGAACTCCTGACTTGCTGGGCCTGCTGCCAAGGCCTGCAACAAACGTACAGTCCATTATCTTCATGGAGGAGGCCTGGCAGGATAAAGGGTGTTCACCAGATCGGCACCATTTACAGGTGAATGAAACCCCCTCGCTGCCGCCTTGCTTTGGTGTCTGTGACCTAATTCAGCAGTGAACTTTAGCTTGGCAGGCTTAGCTACTGGTAGCGTGACTACAGCTCTGCAGTTTGTCACTTTTCCTAGCCTGTCTGGACTCACACGATACTCCTACTTTGGACGTAGAGTCAATTAAACAAAGCAGTACAGATGTTCGCGAAAGCACCTGAGGGATGTGCAGGCGAGAACACATGAACACATGGTATAATATACAATATATATACTATATATACTAAGTGTATATGCACTAAATATATATATGCTAAGTGTTTTTTTAGGGCACCAGGGTGAATATCTCATTTTATGATATACATCGTAAAGAGTTTTATGTGTGTATTGTGACACTAGCCTTGGGAGTACTTGATATCAGTCTGAGAAGAAAGTAAGAGGGATCATGTATCCCTAGTCTCAAAAGAATTCACTGTAGCTAGCATGAGATTTTGAAAAAACAAACCACTCTGCTGTATTCTTTTATCCCTGCTCCATTCTTCCCTCCCTCTTTCACCCATAATTATGTTCTGCTCTAGCTTCAGAAAATGTGAGGACATTGTCAAATGTGTGAACTCTCTGCTACTGGGGTGGGGTTTCATCACAATGCTTCAGAAAGGACTGGAAAACAAAATGAATGGGGTGCAGATGTTTTGAAACAGTAACATGTCTTTCACTGGTACAGACTTGCAAATTAGGGATGAATCAGCATGTACCTGATCGTGTACCTGATGGAGTGTTTTTGAGTTCAGATGGCATGCCAAATATGTAGTAATGAGGATTGGTGTGGTAACAGACACAGACATACCTCCCATATGTGGAGTCAGATAAAAAGCAGGCAGATTTCGAACAGTCAAACATGGTGATGACCTCAAAACCACAAAAAAAGTGAGATGATAAAAATGGGCAGATTTTTATCCAGATTTTTGCCTTATCTTTTTCTTAATGAACTCCCTCGCTCTGCTCAGACCTTTGCTTGATGAGAGAAGCAGCCTCTGAAACAGACATTACAGTGACCATATAAAGACATATATTACTTCTCAGCTTGACCTGCTTCGCTGGAGCATTTATAAATAGCAGGGTGTTTCTTTCAAGGTTCTCAGGCGTCCATGGCAAATTCCGATTCCTCCATGCTGACAATTGGCTGATTTTTCAGCCATAGTGCACTATCGTATGGCCTCAACCGCCCTCTCCAGACCAGGAGAGAGAGCAGGAAGCTTCAAGACAAGCTTTGGTTTCAGTTGATGTTCTTTGCCACCAGGCGGAATTTTGAGTTCCGGAGTCAGTTTTATTCCTTGTCAAAGGCTTGAATTCTGCACACTCTACAGAATGTTTTTTCCCCCCCCACTTCCCCTCCATTAGTCCTTTTATGTACTCTCTCAGCACTCCTTGTGCCTTTCCGAGGCTGCCTCATGCAGCTAGGCTGTCTGTGACCCTATTTCTAGCCCCACTTTGCCTGTGAGAGAGCAGGAGGAATCTCATTGGGTCATATTAGCATTTTCTCTGCATACATTTGAATATTCGACTTTCCCCACATGATCACACTGGCAGCGTTTCATCGTCCTTGCCCGATAATCGATACCAAACACTGAGTCCGCCATGCCTGTGTTTGATGCCGACATGCATTGTTAATAGGGAGAAGCCGGTGGGAATGTAGCACTTTGCATCGAGGTATTATTTATGTTGTGCAGTCCTTGCCACCAGTGTCGTGGAGGTACCAGGCATCAGTCTCCTCAGGCACTCGCTGGTGAGGAAGACAAACACTGGTGGAGTTTCAGATAGGGATCCAACCTGGCTGTGATGGCTTATTGATTTCTTTGGATGTATTTTTCTCGGGGTTATTTTCGCAGGAAAAAAAAACAATTTGCACCCCGACATACTTTTTTGACAGTTGCTTGAAAATTTGTTTTCTGCTTTCTGCGGGCTACATTATTTCTAAGGAATAAAGCTGTTCATGGCTTTCATGCCCCTTGAGCATTCTTGACAGGTGCATTCTTGACAGGTGCTCTAAAAAATGCACCATAGTGGAATTTCTGTCAGTTGGCCTGATGAGAAAAGTTACACGCTTGCTTTTAATTCTTCCCTTTGAAGCGAAAATCACTCTCATAAATGCCTTCCTAGTCTTCCAGCATGTTGGCATAGTAGAGGCCAGTCACATGGTCGTGGAGGAGTTGCCAAACAGTGTTGTGTTTAAAAAACACACCTACTTAGAAGTCGGGTCATGACGAATGTGAGGTTGGTCTTTCATGTGGATAGCGTGGCTTTGTTTTGGTCGTACAACCACAGGACTCCCTAGTAAAGGACCTCAGATTGAAAGGGAGAGTCTTTGGGGGTGTCCCTTGCTGAACAGTCATTAAGATGGAAGAGACATACTAGAGTATTTGTGCTTTGCCAGTAGCTCAGGGTTGGAACAAATGCTAAATAAAGACAGAATTGTTGGAACCTGCTGAATGAGTTTTGCAAAATGTTCCTCTTTGTGTCTCTACGGATCTGTTGAAATTCCGTTAATAGATAATAAGTTGGGCAGAGACAGTGATGACAGTTTCCTGTCTTCCAGAATTCCGGAAATGAAATCCAGTTACTGTGATGTTGTATGTTAGCTGTAAATCAATGTACTCAAATCCATAACTTAGGGCCCCAGTAACTATACGTAACTACACTGACAGGAAACAGCTATCAGAGGAACTGTGTGGGATAGTGAATGAGTGTGTCAATTTGTTCTCCACTACCAAGCCTGAAACTTGTATAAGTGGCTCCAGCATCCCCTGGGAAGCACTCACTAATTCACACTGACAGGAGCCTTAAAGGTGTAAACTCCCACTCACTTCTAGAAATACATGCCTGGCTTCGCTTATGGCGACATACAGTTCTAACATCAAAGAGAGTGGGACAGCTACAGATCAGTCTCTTCTAGACAGGTGCACTTTCCTGGTCCAATACCATGGCCTCTCACTATCTACTTAAGTAAGTGATTTTCTTGAATCCAAAGCACATGGAATGCGGGGAATAAACTTGCACAGTGCATGGCTGTCAGTTTAGGGTGCCTGAGGCAGCCATTAGTGGAATGGCAGGGCTGTTAGTGGCAGAGGAGTTACTTTGCCCCCCCTTAAGACTCTCTCCCTGCTCTGTACTGGTCCTGGCTGGAACAGGGGTTATGCTCAGGGGACAGCCAGTGACACAAGGACCTCCATCCCAGACAGGGTCTGCTAATCTGCTGATATGTGGAGTGAGAAGGGACAAAGATGGATTACCTGCCAGTGCCTTTGACTCTGTTGCATGTCACAAAGTCCCAAAGACTTGCACAACTCTGTACAACTGTCCCCATCCTTGATATGGACTTGGGAATCATGCCATGCAGTTACTGTGTGTAAGCACACACTGTTAAAAGCTGCTCAAAGAATGAGGATTTCATGGAATTATTGGCTAAAATGTTCAGAACAGATGGAAATGTTGGGCCTTCCGGGACACTCAGTCACCCCCTGACACAAACCCGTCAAACGATTGCCCCAGCTCATGGGCCGCTCTGCCGGGATATTGATTCTCTTGCGAGAAGACACATGCAATAGGGTGTTTACCAATCAGCAGACTAGTGATGCTCAGTCCGTGGCCTTGTGGAGATGCAAGGTCACTTGTGAGATGGAACGGTCACATTTCGCAGCCATGTATTATTTAGTGGAGTCCAGCACTGCACTTTTTTTGCTGGAGGGAACTGGATCCAGTTTGAACCTGAGATTTACTGCAGATCCATTGGAAATAAATTTGGATGGACATCAAACGTGTCTGACTTAACTGAAGGCCAGAATTCTCATTATTTGACCAGTCCATGTCTAGGACTGAAAAAAAATGATACCATTTCTATCTCCTGCCTGAATGAATCTAGGATTCATCAGAGAGGGCAGGTGTTTCATAAACGCTTTACCTTTGTGACAGAATATAATTTAAATGTTTTCAGTACCCCGAAAAAAAATGTAACCTGACGTGATTGCATTTGAACACGGTGGGTATTGGGCTGACAGAACGAGGATTGTTTGTTTGCTGAGAACTCAAAGGAACATCCCCCTTTGATCTGACAGCTGTGAAGTTCAAAGTAGCCCTGCTTGCTCAGAAGAGCACATGTGCTTTTGTAGACCCAATTTGTGTCCTATCAGATAGCAGCTGCATCGATACTGTACGTCACTTATTGTCTGTACTGCCCCTTGTTAGACAAATTGAAGAAATATTTGTGAGATGGTGCATTTCCTTTTGCCCTGGAGATGTTATTGTGGTGCCGCGCTGAGAAACTTAAGGGAAAGCTTCCGCCAATGCTCTTTGTCTCTTTTTGCCTCAAATCAGCTTTTATTCCAAATATGGCTGTGCTGCTGTGTGAACTGTGCTGTCACGTGCAGCGCGACCACACAGATCTGTGACATGATTCTCAGAGTCACTGCTGCTTCAACAGGGCTATTCCACAGTGTAAACAAGTGTGCTGTGCTAATCTCTTCCCATCGTTCCTGCAGGGAGGAAACAGAACATATGTGGGAGCATATTTGTGACTTGTGCTCTCAGGCCCATGCGTCTGCAGGTTCCTTTTTTTCTGCTTTGTTTGTAAGGGACAAAAATATCTCTATCGGATTAAGATTTGCATACAGCCTCACACCCTTCCCCTTCAGTTTAAGGAGCATTAATCGAAGCTCGGAACTAGCGCTGAAGTTTTTAACCCCTGAGAGTATAATGACAAAGTGGAGGCCGCATCAGGTAAGCAGGAATGTAATTCCGAAAGTTTCCTTACACGGTGAGCAGCCAGGGATTAAGCTCTTAGCTCAGGTTATCTCCTCACATTTAGTTAATCTTCCTTTACAACTGCTATTTTGATTGACTCCCACCTGCCCTTTCAGTGACTTTAAACTGTAATGTGAAGTGGCTAACTTTACTACATCAGCTTTACTCTCCTAACAGGCCTTACCTTATTTGATCCATTAAACATACATGCTTCATCTACCTTGATCTTGAGGTCCCTGCGTGTTTCAGGTCATACTATCAGCTCTGCAAGAGTACATTTAAACTGCTGGTCTTTCAGCCACAGTGGAAATGTTTTTGCGTGGCAGAGTCATTTAAGGTGAACGGATTTGGGAGGGGGGCGGCTCTCTCTCCTCTTCATCCCCCCCTCGGATGTGTCTGCCATTGTAGGGAGCACATCTCTCTAATGAAAAGACCCCAAATGTCAGACACTTGGGTGAGAAAAGGAACAAACACAGTCACGAGGACTGTCGAGCTAAGCTCTGATGCCTCGGGAAGCCAACAAATTGTCTGCCGGCATCCCTTCTCCTTCCTTATCAGTCATCCCAGACATTGCAGGCAGAAATCATTGTAGCCCAAAGTTGGAGTCAGCCACACCAGCTTGGCGTAAATCACTGGTGGATTTCTTGACAGAGTGTTCAACTGCTAGGAAACCGGTACGCCAGTATGGAGACTCAAGGTCTTGCTGTTGTATGGATGCTAGGCAGGTGGTGTTTTAGTCGGGTTTACTTAATATCCGCAGTGGTGGGGGGAGGTGAGTGATGAGTTGCTGTAGTGGTGATGATGTGTCACAGAGGTAGTCGGTGTCTGCCTCTCAAGGACGTCCCTGCACCGATTACATTGACAGAAGCCCCAGACAGAGACTGGCCACCGGCTAGTGGAGCCGTTGTTTGATGTTTGCACTGTTCAGGCGGTGCAGGGGGATGTACGTTGGTAGCTTTTCTCGCATGTCAATTTGAGTCGGATAACGCTCCGTGCCGAGTGGGAAGCTGACATGTGTACGGGGGCTCACGTGACTGAGGCATACTTTTGCGGAGACAGGGGTAACAGACATGTGATCGTTTCCCACACAGAGACGGGGGAAGCTGCATAATTATGAGCCGAAACCAAGCCTGGAGATGTGGAGTTCACGGAGAACGGAGTGTTCATAATTACAGCTCTTGGCTAATAAGTACTGATTTGAGACAGACACTGGGATCCCCAAAACGGCAGTTATGGATCGGGAGGGATTAGCCATGCAGATTTGTGTGAGTGATGGGGCTTGTTGTAGCCAGGGAGTGGGTGGTTGAGCAGAGTTATGGCTGATGCTGCCTGTCAATGGGGCAGACCTTGACAGTCATAAAAAGGAAACACGCGGGTAGGGGGAACGGCATCTGTCGTGACCTCGCAATACTCTTCAAAGATGGCTCCCCTTGGATTTATAACACCCCAGGCACTCACGCTCACTGCTGTTTGTGTGTGTGAGTGGAGTGTGTGGGAGGGGGGGGGGTTGGGGTGTGAGTGTTTGTGTGTGTGTACTCTGCTCCACCGTTATCTACAGCAATGTTTGCATGTCGGAGAAGCCCTTAAATGGACCTTTGTGTTTTGGTGATCAGAAATCGCTGACGAGACTACACTTCTGTATTTATTGCCGCAATTTCCGACTTTGAAGAGACTGATGCAGCATGGCCAGAGTCCTCCAGGGCATGAATAAACTGGCATTAGAAAGTGAAAGCAGCTAATAAAGAGATGAATATCTGGCAACTGTGAAGGCTTGGGTTTTCTCTCATACACTTTCAGAGTGTCCCCAAATATAGTAACCCTACTTTAGTCAGGTTCATGGACTGCATTTGCCCTTGATAATAACAAGCATGGTCCAGACACTTGATAATAAGACATTTGATAAGAGCATGATAAATGTTGATTCTCTGGTTTGGATGAGGGTCTTCCTACAACAGGCAAAGCCATTCCTCAAAGTAATGCCCTTTACCCCTGGTGGTCATGAATAGAAAGGCATGAAATAGCATGTGTGAGGAAAGATGATATCGGTTGGGCTCACGGTCTCAAAAAGCACATCAGCTAATTAAGTACGCTTACAAGGTACATACAAAATAACTGAGTTAATATATGTTGTGGCTGGGCAACATTAATATTTTCATATCAGTGGATTATAACAATTATCAGGGTAACTGTCAAATCATTATTATTTTCTTGGATAAAGACTGGTGTGTCATTATTTTAATTAATTATTTAATTTAATTTTTTTTTTAGTTATTGATAAATGGAATTATTACAGCAGTTGTTTTGGGCCTATTTGGACCTCAAAATATAAAGATCATAATAAAATAATTTGTGTATGTAATGATTTATGAGTGCTAGTAAGCGACCACTTCAGTGTAACATGCTAAAGATGTATACATTTGTGATTGGACAGCTGAAATATAACGATTGGAGTAATCAAACTTTTTATTTTGAAATTTGAATAAGCTGGTGATGTCATATTTCCATTGTGATAATTATATTGAGATCATTATCATTATTGTTTTATTGCCCAGCCCTATTGATGGGCCATCATTATACAAAAGAATCAATTTAATTTGACTTTTAAATATCCAATCTTAACTTTGTGAAAACTTACGTACCTTGTAATTACAGATTCATTATGCATGGTGTGGCTGTAGTTCTTTGCAAATGAACTGACTGCTATTTTTAAGCAATATTCTATTATATGACTCCAAGGGCTCTTGTTGCAGTGTGTCTGGAGCCCCGGAGTGTGAATGTTGATCAGATATTCTGTGGCCTCTTAGTCATGATAGGTGGGGTAGGATGGAAAAGCATTTTATAAGAACAAAATCTGAGGCTGAAGCAGTTAGAATGGGATTGTTTTCTTCATTCTGGATGCTAAAATGTGTTTTAACTCTTAAAAGCCTTAAATTCATTTCTGCTGTTCTATTTCAAAAGTATTTGTTTGAATTTGGCCTTGGTCGTGAAAAACTGGAATCCTGAAGTCACTGATAAACAGGTTGCTCCTGATTGCTGCTCACTGGACTAATGTCTCCAAAGTCAAAATATCTGACAAAATGAATGTGTTTTTGGAATTGGCTGCACTACCTAAAACTTGTAAGCACCAAATGAAAAATGGATGCATCTGCAGGAGTCCCAAGCAGCAAATCTGGGTCATGCAGTTGCACCAGGTCTTTTGGGATGAGGACCACTTTCTCAGCCTTTCTGTCTCCTTGAGGAAGAGGAACGGTGGTCCGTGAAGCATTGTTTTGAGTGGCAACTCTTGTTGGTGTCTGCTGTCCCCTTGCCGCCTTGTGGACATCAGCGGACTTTGGCTGGAGTGTGGGCATGTAGCAGGCCTCGAGCATTTTGTGAGGCAGATGTGTGTCTGAGGCTGTCATGGGAATGAGCTGCCTGTTAAACACATTCTCCACATATAGGCGTGCGGCTGCAGCTATTATACGGAGGCAAGAGAGGAGCATGGGAGTGGTGTGTTAGTGCAGCCGAAGAGGGAGGACAGGCCGGGCAACGGGAGCAGTGAGCTGTGAAAGAACAAACGTGATGCACCTTCCAAAAGAGAGTGCACTCCGGTTGAGAAGAGGAGAAAAAAAAAGCTTCAGAAACAAGAAATCTTTTCTTTTCCTCTCCATCCCTCATACTCGTTTCCTTTGAACTGGTGGAATTTTTGCAGTGCGCTGTCTCTCTCTTTGTTTTTCCGTACTGTCCTGACATTAATCTCTGTCTCTCTTTCTCTCTCTGTCACACTCACCCTCTCTCTCACACACACTCTGTCTCTCTCTCGCTCTCGCTCTCACTTTCTGTCTCGCTTGGTTGTCACTTCAGTCACGTTTGCGCAGGTCGGCTGAGGACAGGGGGTGCAGCTTTTTAAGCTTTTTAATTCCGCTTCTCTGAAATTATTCAAGGTAACGTTCGAAAGACACTGCGTCTGGTTGTCCACTGAGGAAAGCGCCACGGTTCAGCTGGTCTGGTGGCGGTGAAGCTGGGTTTCGGCTCGCAGACGCTGTGTCCATCTGCCTTTCTCTGGAAAAGATACAAATGAGCAGACTTCAACCTTTCTGACCAAATTAAATATCCTAGTTAAGCAATGAAGAGTGTGAATAGTGCAGTGATAATTTGGATATTTCCTTACTATAAGAGCTCCTTTTTTACATTCTTAATGAATCAGTTACATGATAAAGAGTCATGCAGCCTTGGCAGCTGATGTGTAACTATTTCATGCTCTGTTGGCCTCACTCTTAATCTTTATTGACTGACTTTTCAAATCTGTCAACAGGCTTGGCATGGGGTTCCAGTTCCTCAGCAACAAGTCGAAGCATTTCAATAGCTGCAATATGCAAAGCCTCATTGTTAGACAAGGAATGGTCAAGGTGTTTTGGGAAGCTGAGGGCGTGCCTCATAGGAGAGTTTAGTTTCTCTTCACCCCCGGAAGCTCAAAGCCAACAATTAAAGCCAATTACAATTTTTTTCCCTCCTTTGTTCGATATTGGTTCCAGTCGTTGTTTAAAGGAGTTAGAATCACTGATAAACAGATTTCTCACGTATTTACTCATTGCTTGCTGGACGCAGGCATAATGAACCAGTCAGGGAAGGATTCTACAGGAGAGAATGAAGCTAATGGTTCACACCATATCTAATTAAATCCTTGCCATGATGAATGGAAGATATTTGCTTTTGTTGTTTCCATTTCAAAGCTTAGCTATATATCAGTGCTGCATTAGGAGTCGTGAGTACTGAGAGGTGCTTTCATTGTGTGAACGTGGTGCATCACTAATCCTGGGGAGCATTGTTTTCTGGGGGCTTAGTAACCTGCAAGCCTCGCTGAGTTTGTGCTGTGCAGTGTTCATAAACAGCAACAGCCAGCCTTGAGTGGCAGTACGTAACGGTTTTGTTAGTTTTTGTGAAGATATCTGAAAGTAGCCTGAGTGCCATGTGTACTTTATTAAAAGTCCTGGATGTTCAGTCTGACAAGATTCCCAATAGCAAGGCATGGACTGCAGTTATATGTAGATCTTTAATTAATTGCTACAACATGGGTTAGATGCATAGCCATAGGTTAAGACCAAAGCTATCTTCTAACATTTTAATTAATTAGCGGATGCTTGTAGTTACTAAGGGCTCAAGGATCTGTTTAGAATGAATTTAAAGATGCAGCCATTCCCCTGCTGGTCCAGTCTTTATTATTAATGGGTCCTGCTAGACGATGAGAAGACGTGAATTTGATCCTTTCCGGAGTGGCCTTAAAAATCAAGTTGAGAGGGCTGGGGCACTTGAGGGTGACTGCTGCTTCTCCTGTGCCGCAACTGATCTCAGAACCATGCCGAGAGATTCGGTGAGTTCTGTTACCCTGTGTGTCCCACGATGAAGCTCCTGATATTTGCACCAAAAAGGCCTGACCTTTCGGGTAGGAGGAGGGTGCAGGGATTTACCCCACAGGTAGTCCTGGGATGTAGTACACACATCCGATCTTCACTGGTCCCCACATGGGACACTGTATGGCACTGTGCCAGTTATTTGATGCAGAGTGGCTTTTAAAGGACATGGTGCAATCAGAGCTTCAGAAATTACTGGGACTTGTTAACTTGTTGCAGGTTGTCGCGGGTTATCTCGAAATGCTTTGGAAACTCATTACAGAGGCTATGGGATGATGGGACTGGGATAGGCAAAAGTGCAAAACAGCTAGAATGCATCAGTAATAGTCACTGTCAACAATGGAAAAAATAAAAATGGAAAACAACGCACTGTGGACCCAAATTCTTCCAGGAATGCAGCCATGCGTGCAAAAGAACAAGATTTATCTTGGTGGGATGCCAAGAGTGGGATTAATAACAATTTGTTAAAAATAACTGTTTACTCCCTTGAAATGATTGCCTGCACAACAGAAACATTTCAGAGCCACAAAGTGTACAAGCTCTGAGGAGTGTCTGATCAGACTCTCCGTACCGGTCATCTTAGATCTGGAGGAGTAGCAGGCAGTCTGTTTCAGTACCCAGCCTCTGCTGCAGCTCTGGTAAATAAAAGGCGCGCAAATAAATCTTTGCACTGTCTGCAGCTGCCGTTGCTCTGAGAGAAGAATGTTTGCCTCATCTTTAAATTGACTTACAGATCAAATAGAATATTCTGGGCCTGTGCCTTAACACTGGAGTAAAAAAAGTAGACAATTTCCATTATTATATTTAAACGATATTATTTTCATTAGTGCCTTTGAATGCAATAAAGAGAATGTTCAAGTAATTAACGGGGAACATTCTCTTTAAGGCATTTTCTATGGAGAACAGTGTAAAGGACTGGAATGTGCAAATGGCTTTAAGAAACCGATTAGCCTCGGACACACCGAGGGTTCCTGAACAGAGAGTGTACCATTTTACCTAGTGAGACAAAACTGAGAGGAAACCGGTGATATTCCTTCGGCCTAATTCCCAGCAAAGCAGCTGCTCTGCCGTGACCTTCGGTTCCCTCCAACTGTCTGAGATTTTGCGCTCAGCTCATGGACTAAGCTGCTGCGATGTCCTTGACATGACAGCTCCCGCCATAGTCTGGGTGGGAAACTGACGTGGAAAAGAATCACCCCTACCTTAATTACTCCTAATGACCTTAACCGTTGGCTTATCCCGACAGATTCATTAAAGGCCAAATACAGGTTGTTGTCACTACTCACCCTCTCCAAATGTGACAAATGGCTGGAGCACTGGCGGCATCACTGCCATTCTATACAGGGTAAGCTCTCTTTAAATAACACGGGACACAGAAACTGCCTGCGGCCGTGGTATTCCGACCTAATCATTACTAGCGAATGAGAATAATCCCCACACAGACAGAGGACTGACAAATACTAGCTTCACAGGCGAGGCTGGAAATGAAGGGCACGCAAAGGCCAAAAAACTCTATGACTTGGTTACATTTCATGATGGAACGCCCTACAGTTATGCTTTCCACAGCAATGGCTTGAGATGAGGCCTGGCAGATGGCACTGCCTTCTGTTTGAGCATTAGGAATTCAGGGTGAGTCATCTCCCTGCTTCAGAGCTCACCCAGAAAGCCAGAAGTGTCCCATGGACCACTCACGATTTGCCCCAAGACCTAAAACAGTGCTGACTCAGAAAGATCGCTTGGGCTCGTGCTGAATGCTGAAGAGTTGTGATAGGTATTCAGGGAAAAGGTTATGCAGAAACGCAGTTTCTTCATCAAGCACACAAGGGGGTGTTAGGGGAGAGGTGTCTTTGACATTACTCTTGGCGGGGGGTTGAGAGATTTTCACAAGCCATTTGGAATTCGTTTCGGGGGCTGTGAGTAGTGGAGGGGCACTCTTAAATTTTTTGCCTGCTTTGTAATTTAAGGCCATCTTCTGCATTACCAGTTCATTATTTAAATTGCTGTAAGCATGAGATGTACTACTAGAATATGCAAAGAGTGCCAAAATAACATGTCTCTCATGTTTGTAGGCACAGTTGTCTGTTTTATTTGGAGCCGTGGTATGCGCTGGAGTTTTAGTATCTGCCGTGCTAAAGGTCTGCTGGAATAGACCACTGCCACTCAACTTTGCATGCAACTTAGAACAGCTGTGTCCGAACGCTGTCCTTTCAACCTTTCTCCACGCAAAGGTCAGTTCGGCACTTCAGTCGATTCTTGGGTTTCAAAACAAACCCGGCTCTCTCAGGGCACCCCTAAAATAGAAAAGAGAATGCGCCTCAATTTCTTGGCTGCAGCTAAATAGCCGGAGGACCTGGAGTTAAGATAAACGATGGCAGTCTTGATGTTGTGCGTAAATCTATTTCCTAGACCAGATGCCTCAATTCTCTTTTTTGAATTTTTCTCAGAGCAGAGATTAGCATGACTGGAGTTGGGTACCAATGTCAATGGCACTATTGTAGAACTGCCTTAAAAATGACTGAATTCAAACCACAGGACCACTGAAGTAGGGGCTTTCTCAGATGTTTATACAAATGTTTATTTTCCATTTTGATTCATCAGTTTACAGGAGATTTAACTAAACTCTTTCTGATTGGCAGGCTTAACCAGAGACCCTTGGGAAAGGGATTGTGACCGTGACCTATGGTTCCCCTCTTGACACTACAAGCAGGTTGATGTTGTCTATGAATACTTGGCATCTATATATAGTAACTGCTCTTAATACTCATCATGTCAGGGAATGCATGACCTACAAGGCTATGTAGAGGTTGGTCTGTGTTTACTGCGGGAACTTCGGCGTCTCGGCTGACCCCTCGTGGTGGTATTCCAGGATAGGAGTGGTGCTTAAATTTGGTCAACTCTAGGCGCCTTGACCTGGACAGCAGATGGAAACTAGGGTCTATAATCCTATTGCTCCAATCCCAACCTTTGCCACAGAAATGACCAGTAGTCAGAAGCTTTTACAGTGTCCCTATAAACTTCTATACAGTGCAGCACAGAATTAGTTTTTCTTGTTCTGTATTGGGTGTTGTGCATGTTTTCTTTAGAGAACAGAGATGTTAGACCTCCTCAATCCCCAGCTGAGGCCGTGCAGTCAGACTCTGCACTCCCAGATGTATTTTGCCCTTAGCATGCTGAAGAATGATAATTTTAGAACAACTCTGCCTTCTGCCCCACCACTTGAAGGGAGCCGGCAAGAAAAGCGGCTTGATTTAATTACTGCCATCTTCATTGTCGAACAGCAAGCGCGCAGATGGACACTGACTCCGGCATGTGAATTAGACCAAGCTGGGCCGAGGCCATCTTCTTTAGCTGTTGTGACTCAGGATCTGACTGCAGTCACCCCAATAGAACGTAGCTCCTTTTCCATCCCGGAGCATCCCTCCATCTCCCCTCTTCTTCCTTGTAACGTCTTCCATCAGCCAAAACTGACAGTGCCCCCTCAAAACCAGAACAGCCTGGGGATGTAATAAGAAACCTTCATCCGCTTATTTACAGTTTCCCAGCTGCAAATTTGTCACATTTGAATCGCGCACACTGATTTATTATAAAATGACTTGTGGTGCAGCTGAGGCGTTCTTCCCAGACCATTTGTGTCTCAGAGACGAGCGCCTCGTTTCTGCCCAGAGACAGCGCCTGCATTGTCCTGCAACTCCCCCCACCACTGTAGTCGTGACTGCAGCAGGTACTGTTACTTCAGCACCTCCTAGGAGCTGCAGGCCCCTGATAGTGATAATGTGGGACCTGGGTGCTGCTCCTGTGCCAGACTAACCACACTGTGCTGGGTGGGTTGTGCAAGAAGCATGTGACACACGGAGGCCAGCCAACAAATCTTACATGAGGCTCTGAAACTGGAGGAGCACTGTAGCACTGCCCCACTGAAACAGATCTGGCCTAGGAAACGCAGGAGTGCTGACAACCTTTCGGATCTCCTGTTGATCCTTCATCTCCAGCGTAACCTGCCGGCCGACCCTGCTGGTGCTTCGTCTTATTCCTGTACGCTCAGTACTATCATGTTTGCCGCTGTCCGCATATTCCACTCCCATATAGTTACATTGCGCATGACCTTCAGGATGCTGGGTTCCAAACTGATTGAATGCCATTTATTTAAAGACACGATGTGTGTTAAGGATGACACCTGAGACAGAAATAGGATGCTACCACCTTTGTGTATGGCTCCTGTAGACATTTACTGCAGTAGACTGTCATAACCTGTTAGGGAACTGAACTACTCTTGATGGCAGGGTATAAATAGTGCTTACATGTGATGTGGCATATCAGCAGTCTTAGACTTATCATTTTTATCCAGCGCTCACTATGCAAGAAAACAAGAATGGCATTTTGCCTGTAATTGGTTTGCAGAAATAGACTAGAAGACACATTTTTCTGGTCATTGTTGTCTTTTCCGTCGTGCTAATTAGCGGGCTTGTTTATTCTTCTCCTGTGGACAGCTTTGGACCATAGAAGAGACTGATAGGCCTTGACAGTCCGCCTAGATATGATGAGAGCCAAGCCCTTGATGAATGAGAGAGGAATTATGAATTAATAACAGTGACTGACATTCTTTTCTCCTGTTATTCCATCCGATGACATTTGGCAGGAACACCTTTCCTGAACTTCGTCCCTCAATATGCATGTTTATCACGGTGAAAGAGAGGATCTTTGTGAGAGAGATCATTCCTGTTGACCGTGTCCTCGACAAAAGGAATTATTTTTAGATGAGTAGCCATAATCCTAAATTAATTAGACATAAAGAGCTGATGTGCAGATTGCATGTCACGCATTTAAGAAGGTCCTCCAAGGATTTTCCCTCAGCACTTCCCTGAATGCTCCAAGCTTTAGGGGCTCACGGAGGGAGAGCCGCCTGCTTTTCTCTCCATCCTCATGACTGGACTGCTGCTGCATTGCTGTTTCCTCCAAAAGACTTTGGCCACCTTTTGCAGATGCTTGATGAATGGTGATGTCTTTCTCATGATCTTCACACCCCAGAAGATAATATAATGACTCCTAATTAATTAGATATTATCAGTATAGGACTAATGTTGCCCGGTCTCTGAGCTGAGGCATGTGACAGGTGAAGCTAGAGTGTTTATTTGGATAGGGACCACATGAGCTAAACAGCAATGGCTATGGATTGTTTTGACAATTCTCAAACCGAGATGAAAAATGCCTCCCTGAGCTTGAGAATTTTAAGGGTGTAATGTCTTTGGCTAAGTCAAAATTGAGGTCTCAGCTCCTTCACTTGTTTGGCCTCCATGTCAGTAGGTTTGCGCTAATCTCTGCAGTTAACTTAATAATCATGATTTCATAGAGACTTAAATAACCCTTTGCAACAGCTGAAAACCTGCTTTCCTGTGAAGCTGGATTTTTTTCCCCCCTCATCATTAACCTTTGTAATCTTTGGCCTGGTCTTCTTTACTCGGCTAAATCTGGTTATACACTTAAAAAGCATGTCTGTAGAGTCTCAAAAGTGTTTAAAATAATTAGACTGCAGTAAGGACTATCATGCCTTAGACATGTGACAGGAAGGATGTAGTGATTGAGGTTGTGTAGAGTAGAGAAGGTCTTAGAAACAGAGAATGGAATAAAACGGAGCCAAATTGGTTTGCTTCCAGCTCTTGGCTCAGGATGCCTCACTGACTGTTTCCCTTTGGGAGTCAAATCAGTAAAGAGCATTGCCTTGTACTAGATCATTGCCTGAATGACTAGTTGATCAGAGCAGCTGACTGTATCTTATTATGAAGGAAAGCTAGATGGGATGAAAAGGTAGTGATTTGGAGTGATCTATTTTTTTTTAGCACAGTGGATATACACTGTATTTACCTCCATGAATGGGAAGACGGCTTCTCACTCTACTCCATTTCTCTTCATTCAGCAGCCTATATTCTTTTTACTAATCCGAAAGAGAGGTCTTGAATAAATTGGCAGCATATCAGAGGTCCTTTTTTAAGATGATGAATCCTTTCTAATCAAATCCCATTACGGTTCTGGTGCGTTTGAGGGCACTAGGACTAGGACTCCTGTCTTAACTCCCTCCCTCCCCAACCCCGCGAGCTACTGTTGGTGTCCTTCACTCGATGCACCTCTCAAACCGATAGACATAGACTTAGTCTGGCGGCTAATCTGACCATTAAGGAGGATTAAAATTGGACATCTTGAACCTCACATACCAGATTTACCAGCATTTATACTGAAGTGACTCTGAGTTTCCGCTGAACGAACAACAGTTTCATGATGCAGGTTAAGGAGATACATTTGTTATGGTGGATTCTCCTTTCTTGCAGCAAGTTGGTGGATTACGATACTTTGGTGGGTCTGATTTAAGGGATAAATGATCATTGCTATAGGGTTAACAGAGGTCAGAAAATGAGGCCAGCCCAAACACCACTAAATTGCCCTGAACCATTCATAATCTCCATACTACTGTAGAGTATGTGGCAACAGTGCTGTAAATATGGACAGGAAAATCTATTACTTGAAAACAAAGCCTAAATTAGATTCATATGCTGTTTGGCTCCAACAGATGGATCTCAACCCACTGTGCCCAGAATTGTTGTTACAAACATTTTGTCCTGTTGAAATATAGTTCCTTGGAGCTGTCTGACTCATTTAGTAGGTTTAGTGGTAGACATATTTGAGAGTCTTTGAGGAAAACCTCATTGTAGTGCGCAAGTGCCTGGTTTGGGCAGAAAGAGATCTAAAAGCTGGACTTGTTCCTGTCTACAGACCTGGCCAGTGGGGGCCTCATGATTTGGGTCTTTTATCTGTCTTACTCAATATTATGACAGACAGGACTGCTCCTCCACTGTACATAGCTGCCCCAGATCTTCCTTTAACTGCCCTACTTCCAACCATCTGCAGTTAATTTAGACTTCCTTTCACGGCTGTGGTGAAGAGCTCCTTGAGAAACTACCTGAGCAAATTGAATCTGTTAGCCCTCAGTTAAAGTAGGTAATGGGATATGTCACCAATTTGGGGGATTGTCCAATAGAAAGGCATTGGCCAGACTGTCATCTTTTCCTCATTTGCTGTAATGGGGAGGTTGATGGACAGGATGCGCACTACCTCACGGCTGGCCGGCCTAGCGCTGCCTTGGATGTGTAGCTCCTGGAAATGCCAGGCTCCTGAGGAAGAGCTGTAGAGGTCTTCCCGTCTGGTCTGGCTGACTTCTACAGGGCCGGCTTTTTCTGGACTGGGCTGAGAGGGAATCCATTTAGCGGAAGCGGCAGGACATGTCTGGGAGTAAGCTGGAGGGCATTGTGAGAGGGTGGGTTCTGTGTCTGTGTGAGTGTTTGTGTGTGTGTATGTGTGTGTGTGTGTGTGTAAGGGAAAGGCACTCAGCCTTGGCCCATCTGCATTTGGCATGGGTAGCGTTTAAAGCCTGGCTCATCACAAGCAGCTTGTGTAAGAGCCAGTCATAAGACCAAGGATAACGGCTATATATAACATACCTCAGATAGCAGTAGGCTCAAAAAGAACAGGGCACCCAGATAAGAGCCTATTAACTCGCAGGAGCAAGCGATGAATGGCTGGTTCCTACATTCAGACATTCAATGCTGTTCTCCTCTTGTCTTCAATCCCAAAGGCACGTGATCTTCTGGGTTCTTCCGTGCAGCTGATTGTTGTGTGCGATGAGATTTTTGTTGTGAATAAAGCTTCAAGTTACTACTTTTTCTGATTTCCTTGTAATTGTATAAAAGTCCCATCAGAAGATTCAGGTTGCCTTTCGTTCCTGCTTCTGTTATATAGCTCTCCGCTGACCTTGCCACAGGCCAGCCATCCCTTTGTCCCTCTCCAGTGGTTTGCCCTTCTTTGGCTAACTTCTATGCACTTTTATGGGAACAACTGACACCCTCTTCATTGTATAGTCTCCAAAATTTTGACAGCTCTGACCCGTGGTCATGTTCCGGAACTCATTGTAGTCTCTGACTTCCCTGCAGTAAGCACAACGTTATTCAAGGAATGATATGGAGTGTGCTCACTGGTCGGATGGCCGGTTGTTTTCACATCGCCTATCTTGATGCCCTTCAACCGAGTGTGGCTTACACACTTAGGGGACGCCTTCGCTAACGGGTAGCATTTAATGACCACGGACTCTAAATGTTAATGACAAAACAGATGGATTCGACATTTTCCCTTCTCAGTTATGATAGGAGCTAAAGGTCGTCATTAGAGGCATCAGAGACCGCAGAAATAAATAACCTTCTTTTTTTGCCAGTCATCTTATAAATGAAATCTCACTTTCTATTCATGTATTACTAAGCAGCAGTTGCAAACCATGACTGTCAGAACTAGGCAAATAGCAAAAAAAAGCTGAGAATTGTAAAAGATAACATTTAATTTTATTTGGAACAGACATATTAACATATAACATGTATTTCTAGCATGACTGGAAATTTAAATGGATTTTCTTCCAAATATCTGTATTGCCCAGTTACACATAAACTCTTGTAATTTAGGTTGAAGTAAAATAATGTCTCAGAGACCAGACAACCTGTCCATTATTAGCTTTGTGTGAGGTACCTTTTAGAAAAAACTCTTCTGAATATACCATCACTGCACAGAGAACAAAGTCAGTAAATTTCTCTTCAATAAGTAGGCAAGCTTGTGTACAATGGAGCATCTGACATCCAAACAGTTTGAATAGTTTTGTTGAATCTTAAATCTCAAGTTAGTTTTGCAGAAACCTTTTACAATGAGTCCTTGTCTTTTTGTAGTATCTATTACTGGATACTCACTGTGGACCTTAGGCATATGAATTATGTAGCTTGACCTGAGCTGAATTGTAATGCCACAGATACTGGTGGGTTGGTGGGTTGGTGGGTTGGAATGACGCCTTAAAACCCATCAGGTCACTGGGGTAGCAGCGTCTGAGATATTGGCGTTATCAGCCCCTTAGTGGATTGCTAATGGGCAGAATGGGAGGGAATCCACATCTTCCACAAATAAGGTCAGGAGCTACTGTTGGTATGTGAGTCACACCTCAGTGGCTCGCTCTCCTGTGAAACGTGGCTCATGCCTGCATGTGTGATATGCAGGAGACGTCTCTAAAATGCTGAAACCAGAGAAGCTTTGTATTTCCAGAGTGTCACGTACGTGCTGGTGTATATATGCATGTATGTACTGCCCTGCATGAGCATGCTTAGTGAATGACCTTAAACCTTCAGTGCCCAAGGATCTTTTTATTGATTGATATTGAGGCTCTCCGAAACAGATAGAGGTAGGAAGGAGGGAGTGAAGGGAAAAAAGGTCAAAAAAAAAAAGACAAAGGCTTGTGTGGAAATGTGAGGCGCAGAGGGTATGTTGTGATTGATTAGCCTGGGCTCGGCCACTCCCGTGAGCTGGGGATAAAGATGGGGGGATGTGGGATGTGTGTGTGGGGGGAGTGGGATGACTCAGGGGCACGTGAGGTGGATGTGAGGAGAGTGCTAAACTCAGCGGCAGCAGCAGATGCAAGGATTTCTGTGTGTGAGTGTGTACGTAGCCCGTGGATGCTAGGTGAGCACCTGCATCCGGCGCACACGCACACGCACAATCGGGGCTTCCACGAAACTCACTGACTGAGACAACAGGCCTGTCTCGCCCATTATTATCACTAATTACAGATGTTGATCCAGTTATGCTAAAATGCCATCGTTGTATCTCAAGATATCAGTAACCATATCAGCTCACTGCACCAGTGTCAGGTTCAATCAGAGTGATGGTGGATTAAATGTAGCGCAGCAGTCATGATAAGACTAAAGGGATGGGCCACGAAATCTTTTGAATATGAAACACAGTCTTATTTAATCTTTGCTCAGTAACTTGGTACAATGTGCACCCATTGATCCTCCAATTGCATCCCCAGAATTACACTGGTAACAAGAGAAACTAACATTGAGTGCTACTGTTTGACTTCCTAACCACTTGACCAGGGCTAGTTCAGCGAATTGAATGGAATTGGATTTGCTCCGTGGTCAGCCTGGTGAAACAGAGAGGACCGTGTGCTTTGCCAGAGCTCATCAAGAATGCATCCGAGTGCTCCACAGAATATTCATGCTTTGACCTCCAGTGAGGAATAGTGGTGGCAGGTTTACCCTTCCCCTCCGAGAGAATAGCTGCTACGACAAAAGTGGGACCAGCAAAGCATGTAGTGTACACATCAGGATATAGCGAGAAGAGATGTGTGGTTTTTCTTGTCAACCCCATGGGGTTTGAAGCACTTCCCTTCTCACAGTACTTACTCGCATACTCGCATACAAACATGCACATACACACAAATACAGTCTTTTTTTTACTGCGTACTCTACACATGGTGCGGGTCTCTGACGAAAGTGCTGCATGGCTAATTCCGAAGGCGCGTTTTATCGTGGTACAACACTCGCTTCATTAGCACTAATGAAGTTGTACTGAGAGAACAGGCTGACTCATATGACTCCTCAGCTCTGATGATACCCACAGCACAGCCGTTACTCAAGGCAAAATGAACACAGTTAAATCGCCGCAGGGCCTGCTCATCGATTCCTCTTAGCATTCAAAGGCCTGGGTGTATTGTTAGCTAGGAAAAGTCCTTTTGAAGTAGACCTGTGACCTTACTCACTCTCTCTCTTTCTGTCTCTGTGTCTCTTTCTCAGTATGGGGAGGAGGAGGTCTGCTCGGATCGCCTGGACACCGACTTCCCTGACTTCGACCTCTCTCAGCTGGACTCCAGCGACTTTGACTCTGTGAACTGCCTCAGTGAGCTGCACTGGTGCAATGACCAGTCAGACAGCTCCCCCGCCTCCATCCAGTACAACGCAGTAGACCCCGAACTTTTTGAGGTCAGACCCCACACTGTCCATCCTCCAGCCAATATTCAGGATACTCTGATCTAATCTCGGCACAATCCATAGCTGTTCCCACCAGAAGGAGCTTGATTGCTCTTACTGTGGATGAATTGTGACGCTAACAAACCTGATTTGACTTAGAGTACTTGTAAGGAAATGACAGGGCTGGATTTGCCTAGGGTCCTTGATAAAAGAAAGAAGAACTGGATGTGGCTAGGTCTTAGTGATGCACTGTATGACACACGCCCACCAGACCCGTTATAAATACCAACCAATTCTGCAAAAATATTCACAAATCAACAAAATGAACCCAGACCGACCTGCAATGTTTCTGTATGTTTTTTTTAAACTTTGTCGAAAGTTGTTTTGAACCACGTACGTTTTGGTTCAACTCCTGGATCACTACTAGGTGTAGTTGACCTGAGAGACTGAAGCCCCATTCTCATATGCACTCTTAGCCAGTTATTTAACACTAAAATCGGAAGCGTTTAAGTTTTCCATGATGTTCACATGACAGTTAATCTACATGACACAGAGTACAAAATGTAGCTAATAACTGGCACTTGTGTGTAAACAAAAACTGATACTTTACTAGGAAATAAAGTGGCTTCTGCACTACAGCCGCCAAAGCTCAATGTTTCAGTGACAAAAGTTCAGTTTCGTACTTTTTTTCTTACTGTTTTACTGGTAAAAAAAAAACTCACCCTGTCATATTCGGCTCAAAAAATGATGCAGCACCACCAGCAACGCGGAACATTTGTGACATAATAGTTTTTAAAAGGAAATATGTATTTTTTATATACAATTTAAAAAAAAATTTTAATGTATGATTTGTTGGCCTTTTATACTAAAAGCATCATGGCCTGTTTACCAGCTATTCTATGAGCACGTGCATCTCAGTAAAATTCTTTTTAATGACCATGTGAATCATCGAAAACCTGAGTATGACTCATAAAAGTGTTCTGTTCACTTCCTGGGTTTCATGTTTTAGATGGTTTTAATAGAGCTCTACTGGACCAAGTGTAGCTGATATGAGAAACTCACCAAGTTCATTTTGGCTTAATGCTGCAGACATGAGAAACTAATAGAGCTCGACGGCACTAAATGTGTTTGATGAGATCCGCACACGGGGCAGTCAAACTTCGGGCGATACCGTCTCAAATGTGTGAGGATAGAGGTCGCGTTCAAAGGCACATCTGCTCCTTCAGACAATAATTGATCCTACATTTGTTGTATCCACTGCTAATTCACTCATCACTTTGTGTAATTCTGTGCTCCGATTGATTTTTTTAGGCAGTGAGTAGAGAAGATCCCTGTAGAGGTTTATTTTGAGATGCTAGGGAAGCCATTGATCTCCAAGCCAAGTTCAATTAACCTTCAGGTGGGGCAAAACTCTGTAAGATGAAACCTCACTGTTTCCTGTGAAATGGCTGGCCGCTGCACGCGACCTCGGCATGACTGGGTGGGAGCTGTGCACATACAGAGGGTATAGTTACATGAAGCAAGTCCAGGGAACACGAAATGAGTAGCTGTGGACACAAATTTAACTTAAAAAAGGATTTTAGCAGTGAGCGCTCGGCAAGCCCGGTGTCGTCTGACCTTGGGACTGATCCGGTCCTTGGTGATAAGAGTAGCATGTGCAGATGGACAGGTCTCCCTGGAGCTTGGTAGAGGTCACCACCAGCAGACTGCCTCATACCTGCCTTCTCTTTTGTGCCCCCTACAGACAGAAGAGGAGAATGCGGCCCTGCTTGCAGCTCTTACAGACAGCCTGGATGGCATAGTGGAGGATGGGGTGGGGGGGCTGTCTGTGTTCCCCTCACTGGGGGAAGACCCCGAGGAGGAAGATGCGGAGGAGGAAGATGACCTCCCATTGGACAGTGAGCCATTCCCTGGCTCATTGAGCCCAGAGACTGAAGACACGTCTCTAGTAAGAACCCTTCCTTCCTGTTTAAGGTGGATTTGGATGGGCCTCTGACTACCCCTCAGCATGGGTATGATAGGCAAAAACAGGTCTGAATTTTTCTCATTTTGGGCTTTTCAATTCTCTTTAGCAACCGTTCTAATAAGAAAACTCTTCACAGGCAGGGAGTCGGCGCACAGCAGCAACTTATTGTTCTAGTCTCTCTCTCTCTCTCTCTCTCTCTCTCTCTCTATTTCTCTCTCT
>JBBMFX010000030.1:6545476-6558588 GCA_037832545.1 Rhabdalestes septentrionalis | reverse complement strand
AATATGTTTTATCCGATTACTCGATTAATCGATGGAATTTTCAGTAGAATACTCGATTGCTAAACTATTCGATAGCTGCAGCCCTAAGCGTAAGGATCTGGGGGAATTTGACAAGAGCCCAATTGTGAGGGCTAGATGAGGGCAAGGGTTAGTACCTACCAGAAGTGGCGCTCACTGATGTGTGTGGGGAGCGAAAGCTAGCCCCCCCGGTCCAAGGTCACAGTAGCACAAACTGCTTAAAAGGTTCATTCTGGGAAAGATGGAAAAGTATTTGAACACACAGAACATGCACCTTGCTGTATATAAGGCTGTGTAACCTCCTGTCATCCATGAAAAGTACCTTTAATGTGCATGTGCGAATCAGATCTGGGCAATTAAAGGATGGGTGAAAAAGTGGCCTGAGCTGATGCATCATGGTTTCTTTTACATGTGGACAGCTGGGTGCATGTGTGTCACTTAACTGGGGAGATATGGCAACAGTATGCATTATAGAAAGACGGCAGTGGCAGTGGGATACTCTGGGCAGCGTTCTGCTGGGAAGCCTTGGGACCTGGCATTCAAGAATAGAATCTTTGTCATTGTGCTTTAAGAACAAGAACATTCTGTGCAAACCCGTTCAGTGCAAGTTCATGGATGGCATGCACAGTATAAAACAGTGGGGGTTTAATGTCATGGTTGATCAGAGCTTTTTGTACATGTAATAAATTACATGTACACAATGGCCTTTTGACTTGAAATGAAATAAATAATTACTCTGTTTTTCTGCACAATACAACAGGGAAATGGCTGTCGTAAATACAGGAAGGCCATGGCTTCAAAGTAGGCTTCTTGCCAAAAATCACAAACAAAACCCACACTACTTAAAAACGTAATAGTCTCTAAGTAACTTAGAACAAAGGTCAAAAGAATAGAACAAAGGACTTACCCCTACACTTGAGGAGTGATAAAGTATGCTCCAGTTACTGCTTGGGCAGCCCACATGCACATACAAAATCCCAAATCCATGATGATTCAGCTTGTCACTCAAACAACAAACCAACCATGATACTACACAATACAAATGCCTATAGGCAAACCTGTAACACGGTCTGTTCTGTACACTAGCAATCCCAGCATTGCGTCAGCCTCTAAAACACCAGGACGGGACGCACGTCATAAGGAGGTTTTACTGGCTTATTCAAAACTGAGTACACCATTAAAACACAAAGTATGTGATTCTGTTTCTTGTGATTTCAGGTCTTAATGGGTCTCCTTCAGGTTGGCTTCGTCTCAGTCTTCCTCTCTGACTCTCTCCTGAGTGGTTTTGCCACTGGTGCTTCTCTCACCATCCTCACCTCCCAGCTGAAGTATCTGCTGGGACTCAAGTTGCCTCGTGCCCAGGGCTTTGGCTCTCTGATCAAAACTTGGATCAGTCTCCTGAGTAACCTGGGCCAAACAAACATCTGTGACCTCATCACCAGCATCATCTGCCTGCTGGTTCTGATCCCCACCAAAGAGCTCAATGACCGCTTTAAAGCCAAGCTCAAAGCACCCATTCCCTTTGAGTTATTCGTAGTCATCATTGCAACGCTGGCCTCCCACTTTGGTCACTTCCAGGAGAAATATGGATCGGAGGTAGCTGGGGCCATTCCCACAGGCTTCATGCCCCCTCAGCTGCCAGCTTGGCATCTCATCCCTAATGTAGCAGTCGATGCCTTCTCTATAGCTATTGTCGGCTTTGCCATCACTGTGTCTTTGTCTGAGATGTTTGCTAAGAAACATGGGTATGAGGTCGAACCCAACCAGGAGATGTACGCCATCGGGTTCTGTAACATCTTTCCATCTTTCTTCCGCTGCTTCACCACCAGTGCTGCCCTGACCAAGACACTGGTAAAGGAGTCCACAGGCTGCCAGACTCAACTCTCAGGTCTGATCACTGCTCTGGTCCTGCTGTTGGTGCTTCTTGTTATTGCTCCTCTCTTCTACTCACTTCAAAGGTAAGTGCTCGTGCAGTGCAGTGCAGTAACATCCATATAGTAGTGAAGCCAAGAAATGGTCATTATTCAACCAATGTATGATTTTAAACAGTTTAAGTGGAATTCCACCAATTTTTTAAACGTACTGTTTATAAAGGTAAAATAGTGGTAAAGCTGAAATATGTTATGAAATGTATAGCTAAAAACATGAACATTAAAACAATAGGCCAAAACATTATCATCAAAACAAAGCCTCAAGGCGTTGGACTTTGTTCTTTGGATGGAAAGTTTGAAATTCTCCAAGTATTGTTTGGTTTGAAAATACCTTTAAAGATTTTGTCAATATTAAAATAGCCATTTCCTAGTACAATGGTTATAGTTTTACATCTCTTAATGTTCAAGTTATGATGTTTTCCTACCAGTCTGATTTCAGGTAGAAGGTGGGATAAACAGATGAATGTTTTGAGTGCTGAAAATTGCTAACATAACAAGGGGATCAAATGTGAAGAGTAAGCTTTTATTTTTAAGGCTGTATTACTGGCAAGTTTTTACAAAGATAATTGGAAAAATCTGAACAGCTTTCTAAAGTTGCTAAGTAATAGTGACATTTTATCCCTAAAGTCTCAACAAGCAGTGTCTGTGTATGGCAATTCATTTTGTTTCTCTGTTTTTAGTTCTTAGCATTTGTAAGCCTTCAGTATGTTCACCACTGTCTGTCACTTTCAGGTGCGTCCTGGCCGTCATCATTGTCGTGAATCTGCGCGGAGCCCTCCGGAAGTTCCGGGATGTTCCCCAGATGTGGCGGGTGAACCACGTGGACGCCACTATCTGGCTGGTGACCATGGGCACGTCAGCGCTAGTAAACACTGAGCTAGGTTTACTGGTGGGGGTCCTGGTGTCTGCCTTCTGTGTGCTGGGACGTACCCAACGTGCCCAGGCCCTCCAGCTGGGTCAGGCTGAAGACTATGAAATATTTGAGTACCTGACATCATACAAGGGCCTTCGCACACAGCCTGGGGTGGCTGTGTTTCGCTATGAAGCTCCTATTTATTATGCAAACCAGGCTCTGTTTAAGAAGTCCCTGTACCGCAATGTGGGCCTGGACCCGCTGAAGGAGAAAGCCAGGCGCAGGAAGCTAGAAAAGCAGAGGAAGAAGCAGGAAATATTGGAGCATGGGGTCGAGAAAGACCCTGAAGTGTCCACCAATATCTTCGTACCACAAGGTCCTAGCTTTCAAACGCTGGTCGTAGACTGCAGTGCCGTGCTTTTTCTGGATACCGCTGGGGTTGGTGCTCTAAAAGAGGTGCATAAGGATTACAGGGAGTTAGGGGTACGCTTGCTGTTAGCTCAGTGCAGCACCTCAGTGATTGATTCCCTGCGCAGGGGTGGTTACTTTGACCCCAAGTCAGGTAGTCCAGAAGTCATTTTTCACAGCATCAGCGATGCCATCCGTTATTCCCAAAGCTTACTGTCCCAGAATGGTGACTGTGAGACTGTTTGCTAATTATAAAAACGCTTCAGGCTAAAGAGGTTTGCTAAAATGGCAAAAATGTGATGACCTCTTCATGATACACAAGGTGTATCACAAAAAAAATAGATATAATGTTAAGCACTAAAAATCTATACTGAATGTCCAAAGCTTTTATTTTATTCAGAGTAACACAGATCAGGAAAAAATCTCTAACCAAACAATAGCATAGAACAATAGTGCTGTTTTATTTAACATGACCGCCTGATTCAGTACTGGTTTTAACAAGCCCTTGTCCACTTGTTTCCCCATCAGAAATCCCCAGAGCCATGTTAAAGGCTCTTGATGCGGAAGGACGAATCACATAAGTACAAATGGCGACATCAGTAACCAAACTTTCTAAAGTCTAAATCTATCAATCAGTTGTATTTTCAACTGCCTACAAAATATTGTCAAAGAAGCTGTAACTTTAAATGCGTTACATTTCAATCATAGAATTCATTTGGCTGGGACTGAGGTTGCAAACTACCTCATCTGTCAAATATGACTGATAATAGGTCATTACATACTACTTTGCAAGCTAGATTAAGACAAGAAGACAATACATCACTGTTTTGAACCAAAGCTCGTATCTAGGCAGATATTCACAAAACGTTTGAATGTTTTGTTCAAATCAACAAAGTTTGCATGGTTAGCCTGTTAACACACGGAGGCAAACCTGTCCGAGGATGTGTGCGTCCAATAATGATGACTCTCAGATGAGGAGTCAAAGTTGGCAAAGGGATGATAATGAACAGTACTGAAAAGGGACCAGGTTTTTGCTCTTTACAGTCGGTCTCTTTTTTTGTATTCAAAAGATTAGTGTTGTAAAAATACCCGTAATATGTTTAGGAAAGCATATCATATTATTCGTTGCAGTAAGTATGTAATATTGCCCCTACCCCGTTAAGCTACCTGTTTACTAGACCTTTGTGCCTTATTGAGATTTCAAACTGACAATCCGTTAGATGCACACATTATTTTTGATGCTTTTCTGTTTGTTGCTTTTCTTTATTTTCTTTTGCTCTTTCCAGTCTTAATTGTTAAACAATGCTAGGATATAATCTAGGAGTCTCTTTGTTCCCTGTGAAAACAGAGAATTCACAGAAAGTGCAGAAGTCTGAGGAGTGACTTCTGTTGAAGACCAAACGATTCACACCGTCCATCACTTTCGTGTATTTTGCTGGACTTTAAATTTGCGTGTCTTTTACAGTTGAGTCCTTTCGCATTTTAAAACCATGTGTCTCTCAGGGGTTATGCTCAATTTTGCTGGTCAAGGAAAGAAGAACGTTACTGATCTCAAGAGGAACAAGCTTTTTTTTCTGTATAGGATAAGATGTCTATGCAAATGTCACCCAGATCAAATCTTTCCAAAGAAAACATGCTTAGTCTTTTAGCTGTATTTAATGGTCAGACCATTTGTGGATTATTTCTACTGTATTGACTTTTGAGTGCCTTAAAATATGAATCTCCTTTCATGGGAAGTTTTCTATGGAACAACAGTAAGAGATTTCCTGTAAACAGACTATAAATCTAGTACCAGTCATTGGGTATTTTGAACGTGCCATTAAAGCAGGTTGTATACTCATGAGAACCCTTAACACTCGGGTTATGGGTTTTTAGACTGAAAGCCAAAGCCATGGTGCCTCTCCTACTAAAGGTAATTATGCCTCACTGTTATGGTGTTTTATTCAGCTTAAAACCTGCATAGCCGTTCTGCTATGTAAACACCAGAATGTCAGGGTTTGTTTTTTGAGTTTACTGAGTCAACAAGGAAAGATATTTGAAGCTTTTTTCCCCCCTCCCGGATTTGTTACTAAGGTCGAGATATGTTTACAGAATTCATGGCATTAACAAGGACATGCTGGATAAAATAGACAGTGACCTGAGGAATCATGACCAGATCTACCAGTTAGATCTCTTGAAAATACTTCATTATACAAACATTTATTGTTGCGATTCCATCCCAGTTACATAGGAGTTCTATCTAGTTAGTTTATTTTATTTATATCTTATCTTGCCTTTTACTATGAGTATGATTTTATGTTTGTAAACATTTAGACTGGCTTTCTCTCGTGCTCTCATATTTATCAGTTCTGTTGTCTAAATTGTCACTGAAGATACACTATCATTATTACTGATGAATGCTTTAAAATGTTCTGTCACTGTGCAGGGTTTCAGTGGCTGATAAAGTAGTTTTTTTGGCCACTTTGGGTATTCAAAAGGGACAGTTTTGTCATATTTTATACCTGTACGCACATCTTTGGGTGTTCTAGCTTGTACGCAATAAACAAAACATAAATATGCTACCTGCAAAATCTTCTCGTCTTTTGTCTGGTTCTGGGTTGTAATTGGACTGTTAATGTCTTCATTCACGAAGACTGAAATTTCCCCTGTTGCATGTATTCGTTCCTTCCAAAGCACATGAAAGGAAACCTCCACTTCCAGTGTGCTGCTGCCAGAGCCAAGGCTTGCCCACAGGAACATTTAGATAAAGCGGCTCCAGCCTTTGTTCTCATTCTGTAGCTGTGTCCCCGTGCTGTGTGAAGGCAGACTTATCTCTCTGTGTGTGGCTCTGAATGCCAAACAGCCTGGATCAGGCCCAAAACCCCACTGGCTGACCAGTTGTTTAGCAGGTCCACCTTGTCTGCTGCTTAATTGGTTTCTGTCCCTGCAGGAGTTCCTCGGTCTTGCCACTGAGAGGTGCTGTTTTGTGGCGTTATCTTTCCTGGCCTGTGATCGATTAGCATTTCCCTGGCTGGTGAAAGGAATGAAACTCTTATTTAATGTCGCATTTACACACTGATCAGCCGCCACATTAAAACCACTGACTGATAAAGTGAATGAAACTGATTATTTCATTACGGTGGCACCTCTTAAGAATATGGGATGTATTAGGCTGCAAGTGAACAAACCGTTAAGTTGATGTGCTGTAGGCAGGAAAAAGGGCAAGTGTTAGGATCTGAGCAACTTTGGCAGGATCCAGATTGTGACGGCTAGATGAGTGTGTAAGAGCAAAACAGCAGGTCTTGAGGTGTGTTCGCAGAATGCATGGGTTAATATGTCCAAAAGGTGGTCCAAATAAGGACGACTGGTGAAGAAGTGACAGGATCATGGCTCAGTGCTACACACAGGTTGCGAATGCCATCCCCTCTGGTCCAATGCAGCGGAAGCACAAATTGCTGAAAATGTTAATGTAGGCTATAATCAAAAGCACACCGTGCATTACAGCTTTGTTGCGATAGGGGGACTTGTCCACCACAGCAAGAAATGGACGAAAAGGGCACATGACCATCAGAACAGGACCATGGGGCAGAGAAACACGATGGTCTGGTCTGATGAATCACATTTTGTTCCACATGATGTGGACAATTGTGCTGTATTGAGTATTAAGTACCTTGTAAAAATCTCCATTTTCAATGGATCATCAGTAATATTTATCCTGTGGAAAGATTATTTGCTTTATAAAGCAAGAACGACTTATTGGGCATTTTTAGTGGGCCATAAAATTAGGTTGTACACTCATCAGTGACCTTAACTGGACCATGGAGAGATGGAAAGAGGTGGCCTGGTCTGATGAATCACATTTCTTTACGACATGTGGATGCTGACTGATTACTGGGTCACCTAATATAGCGATAATTGAATGCTTTAATTCAGCGGCCCCCAAGCATTTTTGCGCCATGGACTGGTTTCATGTAAAACAGTATTTATTGCTTGTTTTTTCCTGCGTTTTGCTAGCTTTTGTGTTAACTTTTGATATGCAGTGTTGTTTTTAAAATAAAACATCTTTCAAATTCAGATAATCAATACAATAATTTTTCCGAACTTTTCCGGGACAAGCAGGAACTCATCCAGAAACCCAAAATACAGCTATGCTCTTCAAAACTGAGATAATTTATATTTTCATATTATTATTTTAGGCCAAATCTTTTACAAACTGTGTTTGGGAATATAATGTGTGTTCACAGTGTTTGAATGAATGGGCATGTTGGGTGTCCCTGTGAAGGCACTGTGTACCAGCTGTCCAGACACCCAGCCACTCTTGATTGGTCCAAGCCTGTATCACAAAATACACTTTATGGACAAATTTACTGGTACCATAACCCCTTTGCAACTATAACAGCTTCCACTCTTCTTGAAAAGCTTTCCTCAAGATTTTCTGTGGGAATTTGTGCCCATTCAGTCAGGCACTGATGTTGGCTTACAATCTCCGTTCCAGTTGATCCCAAGGGTGTTGGATGGGGTTTAGGTCAGGACTCATCCAACCATGCCTTTATTGAACTTGCTTTGAAGCACAGTCATGCTTGAATAGAAAATTGTCTTGCCCAGACTGTGTCCAAAATGTCTTGGTGTGCTGAAGCATTAAGATTGCCCCTCACTTGAAATAAGGGGCCTAGCCCAAAACCTGAAAAACTGGTGTGTCCCAAGACTTTTGTGAGTATATATTTTTTTACATCCACGACCTCATCTGAATAGCCCTGGTCCAAAGTTTCGAGGTCGTTTCGTTTTGGGGACCACCAGCTTGGGATTACCAGGGCCAGGAGCCTCCAGTGTAGTACCGTAAGGTCACCACCAGAGGGCAGTGTTGTCCTGATCAGAATGTGATCAGGATGGCCCTGTTCTCCATGCTGGAGTGTTTCATATTTGCTTTAAAAGTCACAGGAGACCTATTTAAAGGATTTGGCCATTTTTAAGACGTCGCTGACAGGTCTTTCAGCCTGGAAACCATGACGGACGGAGCTCCTGTCATCTTGAGGCTTGGCTGCAGGCGAGCAGGCACTTTGGCCGGCTTCGACCCTGAATTTGATGATGCCTTTTAAACCGTCAAAGCAGTTTGTCTCCTGTCAAGAAAAATTGTATTCTCGCCTCATCTCTGAGCCTGCCTGGGCCACCACTGTCTCCCAGGCATTCGGTGTCCCAATTATATTAGCAGGTGCTGAGATAGTTGAAGTGAAAGCAGCCCCCCTACCTTCTCCCCCCTTAAACACACACACGCACACACACACACATCTCCCCCTCTGTCCATTTCACTCTCTGCCGATCAGATTCATGCGAGTGAAGGCGAAGACACGAAAAGCCCTCGCCATGAATTCATTTAGCCTGTTTGTCAGAATATCAGGCCTCAATTCGTCGAACTGAGGAATGTTTATGAGCAATTTGAGTTAAATACACCACCAGCCTCCCAGCCCACAGCATTCGGACTATACACACACACGCACACACAAACACATTCACAGCCTGAAGGGAGTTAACTGGACATGGCTGTGTGTGAAACACTAGTTTCTTGTCTATTACTCTTCTTATAATACATAAATAATATCAATATTATCATAATATGATATCCAGGGACAGTATATACTTTACAAATGTAATATTAGGCTGAACAATATATACAAATAATATTAACAGAGTGATGCAATGTATGTCTGTGTGTTCCCAGACCTCATGGAAGTCCAGTATTACACCAGTTCTCATCAAATACCTCAAATACCTGGTTCAAATCTATTTATAATTCGTTAGACTAAGTCAAGAGCTTTGGATTAACTTTCACTGGTCATTGCAAAGGCTGGAAGGAACTGGAACAGAACCTGTGTCATCCTAATCAGCTCACAAGCCTTCAAGTACAAATAAAACTAATCGTGATTTTGTTTCATGCTTTCTTGTTTGTCTGCATTTATTCTAATGTTTACTTCTGCAGTCACTTGCAGAAAAACCTGCACTGCTCAGATTAATGGCTTTAAACAGTTTGCACAGACTTTTGCACGACCCTGTATATCAAAGAACTTATATATGTCTTATATAGATAACAAGACAATGTATGATCTATAATAATTTCTATTGCATTTCCTATTATCCTATTATCTTCATATAGTCTGCCTTCTTGCAGACATTCCAAGTCCCAGCTAAAATGTAATCTTAGGATTCTGCTGTCTCCACTTGCCCCTGATATTCCTTTATAGCTCCTCTCTCTCTTTCCCCCTATCCATCGATTTAATCTTCCTCTCTCTGCCTACCTGTACACGGCTCTCCTTTATTTATTTATTTGTTCCTTTTTCATTTTTCTCCCTTTTCTCTTTCCCTGAACATTCCGCCGCCTACTCTGCAATTCAACACATGAACTACCTTTATTTATGTACATATTTTGACACTTACTAAACTCATTAACAACTAAAGGATGGCAACATATTGCTTATTGAGCCTCTTCACTCATGAAATTGCTGCTCTATGCTGATTCTCGTCCCTCTCTACCTGAAACACCCCGTTCCACATTTATCTGTCTCCTTTTATGTATTTATGTATAAACTTCAATAAGAATCTATCCTAATTTTCTATCCTTTTTTTTTATTCATTGTCTTTTGTATCCACATTACATCATTGACAGTTATGTCACATTATAATTGCCTTAGCTTTCTAAAGTAACACTTCATTAGGCAGGTTGCTCACAATGGGCTTTGGTGTCAATTTGAGAAACAACACACTCGCCAATCAAAAACTTTATTTAGCGTGCAGGCTGCTTTCGGCAACGACATCATAAACAGTTTTGATTGGCTCACATAATATATTATGCAGTGTCTGTCAGACTCAAGTGTCCCACTCTACCTAATGTCCCACTTAACCCAAGGCACACTCGTCAATGTTTACAGCCTGTTGTTGTCCTCTAAATAAATTTACCTCACCTTCAGAAAGGGACTGCAAAGTTACTGCAAACTAACAAGATAAATTCGGGCATCCCTTAAGTTTTTATGGATATTGTGTGTGTACTGTCATTGGGGAATTTGATGTTAGTAATATTCCCTTTACCGCTAGTTTATGTGAATCATAGACATTGTAAAAGCATCGTCTTCTCGCTTTCCAAGGATCCTGACTGCTGTGGCATTAGAGGAGTCTGCGGGGCCCCTCTGCGCTCCGCTGATCCCCCTTTTAAATCGCAGGTGTAATTGTGTAACAGTGTAGATAACTATGTAATTGTGGGACTAATTGCTGCCTGTCGGCTGTCAGCATCCATAAAACTCCCCGCTCTGCTTTCTGAGCGATAGCACACATGACAGCAATCTCCTCCCTTATGTCCCTAGCATAATTCACACTCGTGCTCTTATATGAACCCCCTCATTGCTTCCAATCGATGTACTGAAAAGAAATGGAAGTAGGGGTGCAGGAGGAAAGAGGGGGAAAATGTCCATTTCTCCCAGAGTCTTCAAAGCCCAGCGTGTGTCTGTGGTTGGAAATACCGTTTCTTTTTGCTATTTCGCGCACATACTCCTGCGCTCTGGCTTTGTGTCAGTGCTCGCTTGTCTATGCCGTGCGCATTGTAGCACCATGGTTTTTTGATTTGGGGGCCAGTGTTCTAAAGCGGCGCGAGGCGATAAAGGCAGGTTGCAGGAACCTCCATTCGTCTTCTTCCTGGAAGTTACGCTGCATCTGCATAATCCAAACTGGAGGAGTGCCATTTAAAAATCACTGGAGCGCTTTGTACTGTAGCTGCAGTATGCGGCTGGCCTTTGATTTATATTCATGAGAAAGCAGGCGGGATGTTTTTTCCTTTTCATACGGGCCGTTGTTGGTCGGTGCCTCCTCGCCACCTTTTGCTCCTCAACTCCGAAATCTAAGTGTGGCTTTGTGCAGAGAACCGTAATAAAAACAAAGCAACTTGCTGCATGATGAAACACAAGCAATGCTGCAGAACATTCATTCACGTTTTTTTTTTCATTCTTCATGTTACCCTGCAGTGGAACTCAGGCGGCACCTCAGGATGCTCCCACTTTAACAGAATATAACAGAGTGTAATCAGTCCAATCCAATTCAACCCAATCCAGTGTCACTATGCATCGTGCAGATGGCTATTATCAAATTTAGTAATTACACCATCTTATGCAATAGACCGATCCATGCTGTGCCAGCTTATGCACTGGTGGCGACTGTTGTGGTAGGAAAAGGCAAAAATTCCATGCAAACAGAAGAAAAAATCTGAGCTCAAGAGATCCTATTTATTTTGTATTTGTGTGAAAGGTCATGCTGTTTGTGGCCACTTTTTGTCACCTTATTTGCCTTATTTAATTACTGCAAGCATCCATGACGTTACCATTACATTGGTGGGAATCTCTGGTCTTGGTCCGGATACTTGCTCAAAGCAGACCTGATTCAACTCGTCAGTTCCATAGCAGGTCCAGTCATGGGCTAGAGCAGGGAAATCCGTGATGCACCGAATTGTTCTGGACTCCAACCCTCAATGCAGCACACATTTTTTTTCTGAATATCTGAAGATGACTGCATTTGATTTGCTCCTGCTGTTATAAGGGAGCTTGGCAGCGCCTCCAGGAAGAACATATTCCCTTGATTTTAGGGTTACAACATGGAATTAAAAGAGATTTCATGCCTCAAGTGCCATTCATGCCTCATGAATGTACATCATACTGAAATGAAGGAAAAAATGTACACTGATCTCAACTGAAAAGAAGTTGTGGTTTGCGGAAGTGTTCACACCTGTTGCTTTGCAACCTCTGAACTATTTCTAGTGCAACCAACTGCGACCAGAAGTCACCTATAATTAGTTTATTAGAGTGTACTTATGTGCAATTAAAGTGTCTCAATATAAATACACCTGTTTCTGGAAGGGCTTAGTGTTTGTTAGAAAACATTCCTCAGCCAACCGCATCAGGAAGACCAAGATGCCAGAAGTAACTCTGGAGAAGCTAGAGAGTGCTTAAAAAAATAATAATAAAAAGAAAATAATAATAATAACCCATTTTATTTATAGAATGCTTTAAAGATACTAAAAGATGCTTTACATATAATTAAAGGTACAATAAAATGGGAAATTTACATTAAAAAACACATATAATTAAACGTAATCAAAACGACATAAAGGGAAATGAATAAAACAGATGAACATATGCACGTGGGTGAAAGAACAGTGGTTAGACGCTATAAGGGGATTTGATGAGATGGGTTTTGGGAAGAAACTTGAAAGTTGCCAGGACAGAACAATGTCTGATACATTGTGTTAAGGAATTCCAGAGGGAAGGGGCAGTTACGGAAACCCCAGGTACGGTGCTTTGTCCTGACAGGTGGATGTAGAAGGTTGGCATCTGCAGAGCAGAGGTAATGACAAGGAGTGTGATGGTGGAGCAGTTGCGGAAGGTAGAAGTGGTCCTAGTTATAGACAACTTGTTGCATGTGGTGGTGTGGCTGACATTAGGGAGCTTGTAGCAACATATGCAAACCTCTAACCATCCGGCCTAGTCTCATGTGTTTTCGTGCAGCCATCACAAATTACAGCTGAATCACACCATGTTCTGCGATCACAATTGAGGCCTTTTTTCATGCAAGGACAGCGATTCACTACTCTACATATTTTTTATGTGCACGGAGTAACGCTGCCAGTATTAGCGTTATCTGGTGACTGAGGGACAGTAAGAGAGAAATTTGTTGATTCTTTATGTTTGCAAAGCGGTTGAAACAGGTTGAAATACCGTGAGATGTGGAAAGTCCCAAACCCTACTAACTCTAACTCTAACCCTAACCCTAACCCTAACCGGAACTCTAACCCGAACTCTAACTCTAACTCTAACTCTAACCCTAACCCTAACCGGAACTCTAACCCGAACTCTAACTCTAACTCTAACTCTAACCCTAACCCTAACCGGAAC
>JBBMFX010000030.1:6520632-6535923 GCA_037832545.1 Rhabdalestes septentrionalis | reverse complement strand
AGAGAGAGAGAGATAGAGAGAGAGAGAGAGAGAGAGAGAGAGAGAGAGAGACAGAGAGAGAGAGAGAGAGAGAGAGAAAGAGATGGGGTAGAGAGAGAGGGAGATAAAGAGAGATAGACACAGAGACACAGAGAGACAGAGAGAAAGAAATAGGGGTAGATAGAGAGGAAGAGAAATAGAGAGAGATAAGGAGAAAAAGAGAGAGACCACCACTCTATCAAACGCCCTCCACTGTGCCCGGCTGAAGGTATTATCCTGATGTGAATAGGCCACCTATGTGCTTGGGCTATGGCAATTTGCGCTGGCATTTGGTGGGGTGAAGTAATTTGCTTGTGATTCATTGCCGTGTCCAGTCACTGTTGATATCTGGCTCTTCCAGAAGCGTGTGGCTGTCATGCAATCGGGGGCGTTTCATTGCTGTGTGTGGCACGCAAAGTGCCCAGGCCACTGCGTATTTCAGTTCTGGCCTTTTCTCACGCGACCCCCCCTGGATCTGTGGATTGACTTCCACAGAAGTTGGCTGCTGGGCCCGCCGCCGCCCACACACATCCAGACGTGGAGGAGCGGCACCGTCATTCCTCTATTCTCCACTCCCTAAGGTAATCAATCCTTCCTGCTCAGAATGTCATGAGGCTTTAGTGTTCGCAGCACAAAGGAAGTGGTTAATTAAATCATGCCTGTCATTTTCTACAGCAATATGAGCGATTACACAGACTTATCTTAGATCTGGGATGTAAGACTGTTCAACTGCTTTGACTTTTCAGATTTCAGACTTTTTTGATGTTATCCTGTTAATCCGATACAAATCTGCAATGTCTGTTGTTTTTATCAGTCTGACATTTATAACTCAGTGACCCTCCATCATATCCCCCACTAACACTAGTCCCATGTGATGTAATATTAAATCTGCTTAATAGATATGGCCGTATGTTCTTAGTGATAGTGAGGGTGGCATCTGTCAAGTAACACTAATGCGAGTATTCTATATTCCAGACTAGACTATCTAGGATCTTTCCATATGTGTGGAAAATGTAGTAGAGGTACTTGGTTAAACAAAAAATTTCAGTCCTTCCAAAGTGCATTACAGAACATTTCTTGTTCAAAAATATATATTTTGTTTGAAATGTATATATTTATTTTTTCCCTATGTCCTATTTTGTTTTTTAAGTATCGCACAGGAGATTTGGGCTGATGTTACTAACAGACGCTACAAGCTTTTCCATATATCATCAAAATGTCTCTCAGCCTCCTCAAACAGAATCCAGCTCTTCATTAAGGTGAGTCAGATTTGTTACTGTGGTTTAGGGCACAGTAGGACTTACTATGAGTCATACACCACCCTCCGCCCCACACACACACACACACACACACTGTAAACTACAGAGTTTATGTTCACAAACTCCCCCTAGAGCAGGTTTCTGAAGAACATCAGCTTTAAGGGGAAAGATCATCATAAATATGGAGAAAGTGCTGTGGTGTGAAATGGTTTCATCAGGTTGAGATCCATTTTGATGATGTATTTTTAGGAAACACTTTTGTTAGCAACACTGTTTTATCACTCTGGCAGTAAAGATGAAAACATTGGATGCCAAACATGTCCTGGGATAACAACGACATAAGGAGGAAATGGAAATAATTTTTCACTAAACTGTTTCCCTATATTTTTCACTAAATCCACTTTAGTAGAAAATTTCAGCTCTTGAAAGAAATCACATTTCTGACTGTGCTTGGCACACGTGCAGTGTGCAGGAATATGGTGCGGTGATCTTGCAGTGGTGTGTGTAAGTGGATGATGATGAGGATGGCAGCTCTCTGGCTCGTGGCGACAGGGAGCATATGTGAGAAGGCACCTTCACTTCGTCTCCTTCGTGCAGATGCAGCCAGGGGTCTGCTGAGACACGCGGGCGGAGTTCTCTCGCACAGACAGCTCGGGCTGAGAACGGAACGGGGCCTGCAGGAGACTCCAGACATGAAGAAGACCCTCTTCCACATACCAAACCTGCAGAGTATACTTTACCAGTTACTACTTCTATTTTCCTGTTTCATTTATTTCTATTCTTTTGTTGACGACACTTGTGAACACATTGTCACTACTTTTGAACTATAGCATTTCATTTTATATCAAAAGGGTCTCAAAAACAATCTCTTTCTCATTTTCTGTACCCAGTTATTCCACACTAGGTTCGTGGGGACCCAGAGATTATCCCAGGATCTGTGGGTGCGAGGCAGGGTGAGACAAATGGAGACCCTGGAGGAAACCAAAACTATTCTAACCAACTTTTATTCCTATACAATCCTAGATCAGATTTTTGTTTCCTGTTGAGAATGTGATAACCTACTTTTCACCGAACATGCCAAGAGCGTCCAAATGTTTGCATCGGACTGTACGTTTGACTATATATTTAAAACCAAGACACAAGCTGTCTGTTCACCTCTGCTAGATTCAGTATTTCTACTGTTCCCAATATCTCTAGCACTCTATTAATCTTACAGAGATACAGCTTTCATCAATGAATGAGCAGATTGATGCGTCCACTCTTTTATAATTGGTATGGACTCTGTAAATCTTATCTGCCACGAGTGAATAGGAAGCATTTTATGGCCTGAGAGTTGTAAGAATCCTTTGTTTGTTGGCTCATATTTCTCTGCCCCCTGTCAGCACATCATGTGTTGAAGTAATTTTCCGTTCTTTATACATCAGTGCCAAGGGTGGAGCATCAGTCTGTATTACTGACTTATCGAATTGTTTCTCAGATCAATCACGCAGTTTCATCAGACTGAAAAGCAGAGCCTGATCAATTTAACAGTGACACTACAAACTCTTACATCATTAGGGTGAGTGGCATGGCTGTTAAATCAAAACGTGGCACTTCAAAAACTATTCACTCCATTGAGAATTTCCTTTTGCCCTTTACAACGTGCGAACTTCTTGGATCAATATAAGTGGTCCAAAACCACTTGGAGAAAGTCCAATGATTTCAGAAATGCCAGGTTTTGTTTAACCGTCACAGTATATACTTACAAATATTTATTTTATTCAATTTACAGACACGATTGTGCTCTATTTTCCGCATTGCAATGGTTGAAAAGTCATGTTCTAGCATTGCACATGATACAGAATGGAGTTAGATTCCCTCCACATACTACACTGGAAGGTGTCCTTGGGGAAGGACCTTCATTCACCTTCAACTTTCAGTTGCTCTGAATAAGAGTGTCTGTCGGATTAAATACAAATGTAAAATATTAATTTTATGGTTAATTTTATTTGACTGAAATCTCTCGTATGACTGAGCCTCCAAGGTGACCCAAACCTCTATCACAGGCTGTGGGTTCTGATCAATATTCAATGTCCTTTGTAGCATTTTGTTGCAGCGGTGACCTTATAGACTTTTGATCCTGTGACCTACAAGCTATAGATGTGACCTGGCATCTGGACAATGAGGACAAGAAGCCAGGGGCTATAAAATGAGAAATCCAAGCACCCCACAAAATCTTCCTACGTAGTGCAATAACCATTTGCTGCCAGTAAGGACTGTAACTGATTGTATATTTGGGAACCATTTAAATGCTAATTTTCTTCTTAAATTCAGTAGAGATTACCATATCAATTTGTTTTAATTAACTACCACTCGTATGCCATAATCCACTCACCAGAGGGCACATAACCTCCGACCTACATTGCTAATTACCAATATTAGTAATGGGGTAAAGTATTGATTTCCAAGGCGGTTGATTTTGGACTAGCATCATGGTTAAAATGCCCTGGAGTCAGGCGGGCCAGAAATAGAATGATATCGCATCGATCTGGTTGCCGAGCCCCTCGAGGAGATTGCATCCATCTGAGTTAAGGGAAGAACTGTCTGTAGCCTTGCTAACAGCTGTTTGAAAAGCTGGCAAATCAGAGTCAGTAACAAAGTCGAGATGCCAGGCTCATAGAACACCCAGATCACGAAAAACAGAACCACTTGAAATGCATTTAGCTTGTTCCTCATTTTAGCTTTAAAGCTTAGAAGTCAATATATAACGCTTTAATTTTGTGGCACTTCTCAAATGCATTACATTTACATTCAATTTACATTCTGTATCGACTGGTCCAAGTACACATTTTTGGATTGGAGGGGTTCACGGTCTTTGCTCCCTGAATACCTTAAGGAAAATTGCAAAACTTTTTGGACAAGTTTCTTCAACACTTTTGCACTTTTTTAAAGTGCAAAATGAAACAAATTCACCGAAAGTCAAGTTTGATCAAACCGGATCTACTTTTTTTAGCTTGTAAGTTCATGTCCATGGTTACATCAAAGTGGTCATGACTCCTGTGTTGTATCATTCAAAAGGCAAGATTGTTGTATCTCTGGTTGGCTGATGGATATGAATTTTTGCCAGTCTTCACCACCATTTCCAGCGACATATATTTGCATGATTGTCGGCTACACTGGTCCAGCAAACCATTGCTCTCCCACTCTAGTTTTTTGGATGGCTGTAAAATAGGTTATTTGAGGTTATTTGAGAGTTGGCACTCTCTGTTTTCAGATACTGTGAGGAGTGTCAGATGAAGGGAGACATGCGCATATGCAATCATTTATCTGAAAAATTTTGAGGACTGCCAACTATAGCCTATGTTAAAAAAAAAAAGTTTTTAAAAGGTTTCAGGAAGTAGAGAAAATACACATTCAGAAACGATTGGGATTTTTTTCCACAGTCTCTGCATACCATTACATAACCTCTTTTTCATGGTGGAACACCTGTTTTTCACAATCCTGTCAGATTCTGCTGAATAAAATCCCTGCCGCTATTATTTCCCGTTCAAATACCTCGCAAAGAAGAAAATGCAGTGATTTCTGACTCAAGTTGACTTTTAGCTTCATGTTTTAGCAGCATGCCCAGAGCAACAGTTATTGTTTCTTTTTCTGGCCTCTGTGGCTTTTCCTGCTGCCTTAAAACTTCAGAGTGAATTAATTTAATATCATATACTTTTCGTAATGTTTCACAATCATTCACTCGTCCACTAAAGCATTTTACAGTTGCCTGGAGAATGATGGTAACGTGAATGAAAAAGGAATTTACAGCACAAAAAGCATGACAAGATGGCTGACCCATTATCTAGTGCACTTTTCCAATGACAGGGAACGATTTTGAACACACTTTAAATTACAGTTGGTTCCAGTGACTCGGTCTGACGTGCCCTCATCTGTGACAACAGCATGTTTTTGCCATAAGAACAGAATCATTTTGCTGAACACAGGTTGCTAGGCAATAACTCTCTTTACCCTGCAACTGGCCATTAGTAACTCTGTGCTTACATACAAAACATAGAAAAGCAGACAATTCATTTATTAGATAATGTTTTACGAATACATTTCACCTCCAGGCACAGTGGTCAGATACTCAGAAAGATAACTGACCACAAACATTTAAGCTAGATATTTTAACAGTTCAGTGGTTATGGTGTCTGTAATATAAAGAGTTTGATAGATCAATTATTCATTTTTATGCATAACTGTTAAATACAAAACTTGCTCAAAACACACACAAGTTATTGTTCAATTATTGATAAAACCAAATGTACTGCCATTCATTTTCGACAGTTGATACACCAGGATTTTATTCCTTGTAATGCTAAACTGTTAAATACAAATCAAATTCAAAAGACACTCAAGGTCTTGTGCAAGTACTAATAACATCAAATCAGCTTCCTTCCACTTCTGACATTTGATACATCAGGACTTTATTCCTTATTATACATGGCTGTTAAATACAAAACTTGCTCAAAAGACACTCAAGGTTTTGCAATATTACTAATAACACCCAATGTACTAGATTCAAAAGTTAGAAAATTTATTTGATGATCTAACAATGAT
The DNA here is from genome assembly GCA_037832545.1 of Rhabdalestes septentrionalis. Lineage (NCBI taxonomy): Eukaryota > Metazoa > Chordata > Actinopteri > Characiformes > Alestidae > Rhabdalestes > Rhabdalestes septentrionalis. Next base: position 6,530,065 of record JBBMFX010000030.1, on the reverse strand, counting down.
CCATGCTTTTGCTGTGATAATCATGACTTGTTTCCATCAGTAATTCGCAAAAAGTAATTCACCAGTTCATAAGGATATCATTCCAGAGATGAATGGTATGTGGCTCTGAATTTAGAACATTTCCCGGAATGTGAGAGATGGCTCTTCCTGTCCTTAAAAAAAGGTCTCAAAAGAGACTTAAACATGGATGAATTCACGTGATGAATGTGAATTTGCGACGGGAGCCTGTTGTTGAGTGTTGACATCTGTCCATATCTGACGTAAGAACCAGGCTCGTCAAACTGAAGAACAATCGGTGTCATTTCCCCTAGACGACACATCCAGCAGTAAGGAATGCCTAAAATATATTCTCTGTGTAGTTTGTGTGCCTGAGACTGATGAGGCCCACTCACTGAGACCCAAAATAGCAAACGCAGAATTCTAATAAGCCATTTCTGAGAACTACTGTAAGCATCCCCTCAAGCAAGTACTGTATGTTTATCTCTAATGCGATCTCCCTCTCACAACTGAACATCTCATTCTAGGACAGTATGCTTCTAAAGAGGGCCCTGCATTCTCATTTCACTGCACTCTGCAGCTGCGTGTCATGTGCCGCGGTGGACAATGGACTGTGAAAGATGAGTCACGCTGGACGATGCAATGTGCAGTTTGGACTAAGCATTCATGCTGAAACATTCCCCACAGAGACTGCCCTGGGGGAGATCAGGACCTCTGGAGGTACTGAGATCAGAGCCACTGGCCGTGTGTAATTGGGGGTCAGACATTTCAGAACAGCCTGTTCCTGGAAAGGCAACCAGGAGTGTAATCTCTGTCATGATGTGAAGGTGCGGGCGCTGAATAAGATACAGACTGGACACGGTGACCTTTCAGCCCCCCGTGGAGCTCCGATACCCCCATGGGACACTCCCTGCGGTCCTGGCAGCAGCACATGTATTTTTAATGGTGTTCTTCTGGACTCATTGTAAACTAAAGCTTCCAAATCCACCCTATGCAGATCTCAGTGTCTATTCAGGATCTAGCTTTTCTGTCTTTGTGTCCCTATTTAGCACTGATATGCCCTTTTTGCATTTGAATATAATTAGTTTCATAATAAAAAGTTACAACTCGTGACTGCCCTTCTCTTTTAATGTCAACCTGAAATGTAAAAGTTTGGTTATATCATTGCGCACCAACAGCAGGTAAAAATAGCATTACCCAATAATATTGCATTTCACTTCCAATTCCCACCAGCCCCGCCTATCATTGACTGAAACTACTCATCTTGCTCAAAGTCCCTCCTTTGTTTTTTCACTCATGATATTGAAAGAAAATGTGCTGTAATCTCTGCTTTCTTATGAATTTAATCGGATGATTTCTCAGTGCTCATTTCTCACATAGTTTGAAAGTAAGGAATGTGATATAACAACTCAGAAACCTTGCAATTAAGCAAAAAAACATGCATATAAATACACAAAATTATATATAAGTTCTTTTTTTATACATTATTGTTATATTGTATAGTTTTCTTTATATTGACTGTACTGCTCCCACTTTCCTCTTTTACTGTCCACTTTGCTGTGGAACCAATAAAGGGTTGTCTTATCTCTCTTATCTTAATTTCGAATCCATGCTCACACTGAATATCACAACAAACATGGAGCTCTTTATTAGGGGATAAAAAACACAAAGGCACACATAAAGCTCCAATTCCACGTGCTGATCCATTTTACTCTGTGGACATACATGCAAAGCAACTACAAATTTAAGGGCAACAAATACAAAGCCCCTGAATAATTGCCGTTTATACATTAGTAGGTAAGTGTCAGCGTATGTTAATAGCATTTTTATCTTCCTATAAACTTGTTTTGGAGGTTTGTACCTCTGCCATACTTTCTTGCTTATTGCATTTTCCACACTGACCTGACTGCACATCCACACTGCCTTGATCCGAGTGAGCCTCATTCATCATGACATGGAGACTCTCTCTCTTTCTCTTTCTGTACTGAACATCGGCTATTAGCATATCACTACCATGCCTAGTCTTCGTGCTTCCATTACTAATGTCTCATCTCTTATTCCTTCCCAGTTCAAGCCGGGTGTCTGCCCCTGAGGCCCAGACACACAGCCGTGACAAATGATCTGCTGTTTCCTGCCTTTGCTTTTTGATGACCTTAGGACCTCTGTGTTGGACTTGTATGCTGCCTGCCTGCCATCTAGCCATGTCTGACAGGGCCAAGCACTGACCCATTCTCTTTATTTATTCAAACTTACTCTGCCCTCATTTAATAGGATGTTACCAGTGGTGTCAAGTGCATTTACTGCCTTGTCTATTCAGTTTCAATTTACTCTCATAATTGTCAACAATATCACCAGTTGTCAACAGCATCTAATAAATCTAATAGGTTTTAGACCGCGGGGAGACAGTAATCCCTAAAAATCGTTGCTTTTATAAAATGTTTCTTTCCTACCCTCGATTCTTTCACTTGAGGGTTAACTTGTTCTCGGATATCTAGTGTAAAAATGAAATGAAATGCTTTTCTGCCTCAGTGACCAGTCTCCATGTGTATTCCTTAGGCTGTGAAATTGAAACTTCCCCCTGAAACCCAGCTGCCAGAACGTCCTCAGCAAATATTGTTTTATCTTAAGGTACAGAAACATGTCAGCATTACAAAGTGACCCGCCACCACTTTGCCCCAAACGATAGTTTTTTGCCATTTCTTTGTAAATGCCAATTACACAAGATTGTACAAAGGTTTCTAGAAAATATACAGGATCAAAAAAGCAATATTTATCACATTTCCAACACGGGAATGTTTTTTTGTCTGAGTAGAAATAAAATATTGAGTCTGATAACATTTAGAACATTTGTAGCCCTAATTGATCAACCCAGGCCTCATCACATTCACTGAAATATGACCAGTGGCATGTGAGAGATGGGGGTGCTGATGTATGAATCTAGACTCAGAATACACTTTTTTCTGTGGAAACCCCAAAATATCTTTCTACCTAATTTATATTCAAGGCACAACAATGGAGCTTTGACAAGTTTCGCTCTCCATTCACTTGGAAATTCATGTATTAATGAGAGATAAGACTGATACCTGCAGTCATAACTGTCCGTCACCCAAAGACTTCATTAGGAGCAGAATAGGAACTTTCTTCCAGTCAGTCAGATCATGGCTGAGCACTTTGCATTTGACTAGAATGGAATTAATGAACCACCAACTCATTTTTTTGTGCATTCGAGTCCTATGAGCTCATCCCCACTTTCTGAACTGCGTCTCGGGGTCATGCAGAGCCTACAGGGAGTCTCTGAGCCCAGTAGGCCTTGCTCAATTGACAGCTGGGCCTGTGTGAGGTGTATTTGTTTTCTTTTCCTATCTTGGACCTTAAATCACCACAAGGATGTTGTGACACTTGCAAGAGCCAAGGTTACATAATCCGAAGGTTCTACACGCCGCCTCGGAAATGCGCCAGCGTGGCTGGGGAGTTTTCCTGCTGAAATGAAACTCGTTCGTCCTGACGGAGCAGCGTGCTTGCTGCAGTCCACCCTTTTTTTCCCTTCCTGTCGCAGGTAATCTCCTAGCATGGCTCACATAATCTCCTAATGGAACGCTGATCCATGGAGATCTGGTTCGTCTTCAGGCCAGTTCCCAGGGGACCCCCAGAGTGCACGGAGTTCCTAGCAGCGGGGCCACACACTTCTGTCAGACACAGCAGTGCTGGGAGTCAACCTTCTTCCTCCTCCCTCCCTCTGTCCTCTTCCTCCCCAGCAAGGACAGCTGTCACTGTGGCCCGACCTGTCTGGCAGGAGGCGGTGATTGGATAGGATGGCGAAGGGCCAGGCTGCAGGCTGATGCTAACCAGGCCTGATGGTGCTGGTGGAAGAGAGACCTCACGCATGTCAGTGCCGGCTGATGGAGCTCTTACTCTCTCTCACTGTGAGAGACTCGCGGCACACACACTCCACACATGCCGCGCTACGCCGTGCGTGACTCACGCCATCAGTGGCCCAGCAGTAATACTGCATTATTTACATACAGAAAAATGAGTGCGCAACTTGCTTATCTGTTATTGCATGCCACCACTGCCTGTTAGATGTGAAGTTCATTCGAAAGCATAATAAGACCTAGACACATACATTCTTGTGCATTCCCACCACACTGTGTCAGCCTGGCTCGCCAGAATCTTTGTTTATTCTCTGTGCGTGAAAGATACAGGGCGAATCTGCTTGAATGAGGAGCATGAAGCCGAGGTCTGTGAGGCTCCGTGTCCTATTATGCAAATCCTCGTATGGCACTCTGAGAAAGTAGGGATGTGCAGCAGTACCTCACCAGCCTTTTTGCAGAGCAGTGGACACTTCCATCACCACGCAGAGGAATAAGGTTGTTAACAGTTTTTATGGAAGCCCATGAGATTCTGGATATAGCAAAGTGGTAAAAGGTAAAGGATGTAAAGTGTTCCCGAGGGTTAATATCAATCCACCAGTTTATACGGTCATGTCAATTCCCATCAAATGCAAATGGTAAGAGCTACAAAACAGTGTAGAAACATATGACTGCAAGGAATGACCATTTATACCATTCATGCAAAAACTGCAGCCGTCCATCGTAAACTCCCACAACTCAGTTCCGGATTTTCTTTGTGATCTCCAGTAGATTCATATGTAGTCGTCATTCAGAGACCAGCCAGAGAGCAGAGCTGCATCACACATTACGAAAAATCCTCCACAGCAGAACATGGGGAACATATTCAGACTTAATGACCTGTAAAATACGGCTGCAACATGTCCCCATGCTCCATCCTACATTGTCCATCAGTGTTTCTCACTGTTTACGAGGTCCCATGTGACGCCAGCATACAACCTTTCCCACTCAGCGGAGTATTTTAGTCCTGATGGCTTTTTGTTCGGCTCGTCACTTGTCCTTGCTCTCCTGCGCCGGGATCTAAACAAAAAACGCTACAAGGTTAGTTGAATATCAAGTGTAATGCGAAAGTGCTTAGTAATCTATGGTTCAGTAAGATGCTCGAACAAATAGCAGCATTCGCAACAAATAAATAGAAGGTCTGCTTTGGGGGGGCGAGGGGGTGTGGGGGATTGCGTATAGTGGTCTTACTGGAAGAACACGACCCCGTGCATGAACTTGTTTGCTTCCTGACTTCATCTGATTTGACTCATTTACTTTCAAATACGCAATGGACCATCACCAGGGCCTCGGAGCGCACTCGTAAAAGCCTAGTGCTGTTACAGCAGAAGTGGATATCTTTTGCATTACATGGAGATGCATTTAATTCATTTATGCATATATAATTGCACCTTGCATATTATGCGTTATGCATAATTGCCAACCTGAATGAGACTCACATAGAAAAATTAAGAAATCATAAAAAATGCCCTTTCCTTTTCCCAAAATGTCAGGTGTTTCACAGCAGGGCTGTTACTTTAATCTTTAAAATGTCAAAAAGACTCCTCTGTCGAAGACTCACCTTTAATGGAAGGTCCTTTAAAGTTCTAAAATATGTTTCTTTTAAAGTGAAAAGTGTTCTTGAGAGTGTTTGGTAGCTTTATTTTAAACCAGCATATTTCTTGAAAGTAGCAGCCTACTTTAATCATGTAATTGCTATTCATATCATACATGCCATATTAATATGTATTAATGTAATTGAGATATTAGACTTGTACAAGCCATAACAGTAATTAGGCCAATTATGGACCATTTGCTTCAGTTTGCCGGGATGTTGCTGCTTTGACAGGGAGTGTGTGCTCCGTTCTTGCCCCAGGCTGCAGAGCTCTGGTTCATCCTTGACTGGCTTCAATCTGTAAAGCTAGGGCCCGAATAAGTGAGTCAAATGACCTGCTTCCGAGGATGAGTAAACCAGCGTGCACACACACCGAGGATGTGACAACACAAAATTCACGCAGCAGTGGATACGTTATTTACTCAGGATTTGTTCGATGTCATGAGTATCTACATCATATTATGGAAATTCAGAACGAGAGCAGCTTATTTACATAAACGTCTTAGCCGCAGATTTCACTTTCAACTTCATTACACTCGCCTCGCTTCTGCTGGGTGCTATACTGCAAGCCAGCACTCAGCCTGTCTCTGAACATCCGGGCTGCTTGGGGTTTTCATTTCGGTGCCTGACAACGTTTTGCTGCCTGACAAAGAAAAAGCCTTGAGGCTACATGACTCGAACATGCTCACAAAATGCATAAAAGACAAAACGATTCTGAATTAAATATATTCATTCAAAGCAGTTAAGAAGTTAGGTTTACTTACTTTTGGCAATAATTTATACATATATATAATATAATATTTTATTCATATGCAAGTAATGGCATATGCAAGTAATGGCATGCAGACTATGCATCAGCTTTCCACAGTTTGAGTGATGTATGTGACATGATGGACGCATAAACGTTTATTCATGTAGAAAAATAAATGTCAAATGAATTTCAATGCAATTTGTTCTAGGAATATTATGCATTCACACTGACAGACATAGACAGGATGAAAAATACAGACAAAACACATTAAAACAGCTGGGCAGTGCACATCATTGGCATCGTGCCTGTCCAGCCTGAGATAAACAGCACAAGACCAACTGAAACACATCACTACCGGCCTGTTCAAAAACACAGCCAGTGCAGTGTTTAGCAGATACCACTGATTATATAAGTAATGTGTCCTCTACCACGAATGAACTTAAATGCTATTTTTATTACAGATTTGAGGTTATTTTAATTTCTTTTAATTTAATACACTGATACATTTTAAAACACACTTCTTTTGTGCAGGTCATTTTTATAACCAGCACTACTTTAGCCATGATTCTCTGTAGATGCACTTGATTTCATTTAGAAAATCAACAGCTAATATACTTCCAGCTGCAAATAGGCTGCAAAGGTGTTCTTTGGGTCACATGCATGCATCATTTTGTACTACGGACTGAAAATTATTATGGAGGATGCTTTAGTAGCATCTACAAAAGGTCACTATTACAAAACAACACACTAGCATTTTTTTCTCCCAATATTTTTCTGCACAACTGATTGGCTAATTTGAAAAGTACTTTGAACATGACTGAGAGGTGGGAATCCCACCCTCCACAGGGAGCTGAGAGACCATAGTGACAGCTTGTAGCTGTTGTAGTTATGATTTTTTTTTATACTGGCATTCTTTTTTTTCTCTCAATCACATACAAAAAATATGTTTGACAGATTTTTCAATGGTTTCAAATATTTTTCACATTTTCAACAGATTTTGCAATAATATTTCACTTCTTCATTTCTTCTGTGAGATGACAGGTAGAACGCACCCCAGTGGATGAAGTGTATTGTTTCCAGGGTGCCCTAGAGAAGAGTTGAGCCTCCCCCTAATACACAGGCTTTGTTCTGCTGGTTTTTGCTCAGTGGTTTAATGGTCATGCAACTGTCTCACATATTTATAGGCTACAACAGACTACAACGACTGAAAGGAACATTTTTCTGAGCTTACATGGGATTAGTGAAATAACCTGGTGGCCTTGTAATGCAATTCAGCTTAAGATGAAGGAACATAGACCTAACAATCACTAAGAAACACATTTTACAGAACATAGGCTGTACATAGGCTGATTGCATGTTGATTGCTTGCTGGTGTCGTTATCAATTCCCATTTGAATGTGCAAAGATGCTTATGTTGCAGGATAATGCTATAGGTATATGAAGCACAGACTGCTGTAAAATATGTTGACAATTTTCATGAGTTGGTCCATTTACCACACTGCCTGAATCCTGTTCTGCTACAAAGCCAGTTGCTAATTTCTCTGTATAAGAACTGCACTTTGTATTAGTATTGACTAGCAGACAGTTGATTAATTTTTTCCTGCCTGGTTTGAGAATGAGCCCTATCAGCCCTTCACCAGTGTGTGTTTTGACCACACTTGCTACATTCAGCAATTTATGTCCTTACATCTGTCATTCTTATATAATTGGTTTGGCACCAAAAAAAGAACAACTTCTGCTTTCATAGGGATTTACTTTCTACATAATTTCAGGGAATGTTTCCAAACATTAATCATTTGTCATAAAACCATTAATTAATTGAGAAAAAAATGTTTGCATCAGATTTAATATGGTGCTTGCACATTTGTGCTGCCTGGGAAGTTAGATGTGCAAAAAATGCAAGTCAAACACAAAACCAGATGCAATGAATATTCGCAAACACTTTTGTAATAAAACAGGTTATAATAGGTATATGGGCTATATCAAACATGTTCATGAAGTTCTTTGCACAAAATCACTCTCACATAAAGAGTTATTGCCAGCTTTTCTCTTCATGTTTTCGTTCACTTTCAAGACAAGCAGTTTCAGGGCTCTGATGCTTATTAAACAAAACAAACAGGGTAGTTGATACTTAACTGTGATAGAATCACAAAAATCATTGTTTTAAAGTACTTACATGTCCCTCATCTGCTGACTTGTCACGGACAGCAGGTACATGTTCTCCCACAACACTGAAGTTAGCTCTATTTCACAGCTCTTTATTCGAATTTTCCATTCCATCTTAAATAGTTAAGGTGGAAATTCTTAAGTTGGGACAAAACTGATTGTTGCTGGGACATGGCCAACGAAAATGAAATGGACACAAGCAGTTCTTTGGTTTCCTTTGTCTGGGAGAAAGTGTAGGGATTTGTTTTTTTTCTTTGCAGGAACGCCACAAGTGTGAATCGTCTTTGCCTGTACACAGAGCGCTTGGTATATCGACTAATATAATGGGTGGGGTCTCGACAGAAGAGGGGCGGATCTATGCAAAATCTCAGTGGGACCTCACACTGGGCCCTCCATCCAAACGGCTCATTTTATAAATGCCTGAAAATGTGAAGAATAAAGCTTATGTGAGAGTGTTTGTGTGCAGAGAACTTAATGAACATGTTTTGTATAGCCCATAGACCTATTTGAACTAAGTGAGTTTTACATAATATGTCCCCTTAAAACACCATTCTAATCTGAATAAAACACTTACGCACCCCCACATGCCCTTGCCTCTCACCAGAGAGAACACAGCCATGCATTGTTACTTATATGAATAATGTCATTGCTTAATGTACTTAACGAATAATAGCTTATATAGTAATAGCAAGAATTAGGTCACACTCTTTTGATCCAGGCTACATAACACTGACACAGCCATGCCATGAATATGTCATGAACGATGTCACAGTGGTTAACTAAAAACTTTTGCCATTTCATGACATGAATCTATCATGACAATTATCAGTAATGATAATTGTGCACAAAATATATTGTCAGTGAGCAAACTCTATTGTGACATGTTTAGGGTTAAGGAATTCTTCTTCTTCTTCTTACTATTATTATTATTATTATACTTCTATTATTATTATTATTATTATTATTATTATTATTATTATTATTATTATTGTTGTTGTTGTTGTTGTTGTTGTTGTT
>JBBMFX010000030.1:6499331-6509696 GCA_037832545.1 Rhabdalestes septentrionalis | reverse complement strand
TGTGTGTGTGTGTGTGTGTGTGTGTGTGTGTGTGTGTGTGTGTGTGTGTGTGTGTGTGTGTGTGTTCGGGGCCGGGGTGGGACACATAACCAGTGGTGATGATTGGTGTGTCTGTACATGTGGTGTAACTGAGAATGCGATGATTGGCTTAGATTGAGTAAATTTCCATGCTTTGCCAATCAGAGGCAGAGTAGTGCGGGTGTTCGCACACAAGCACACGCGCGGTCAATCGCACACACACCAACATCTGGGATTCACAACCATGGCAAGTCCAAGTTCAAGGGTAGCTTTTGCAAACTGGAAGTTTAGGCTCTACTTTTCCTTCGCTGAGGTTAAAGACAAAAATGTTTATTTGACGTGCAACTTATGCCCAGGAAAAAAGCACCTCTCTGCATCGGTGATTAGTGTACAATGTTTTAGATTTATTTTAAAGATTTATTAAATGAGATTTAACGCAAAGTAACGCAATAATTACTTTGTATGGTATTTAGTTACTTTTATAATTATGTAACTCAGTTACTAACTCAGTTACTATTTGTGAGGAGTAAGTAGTAACTATAACTAATTACTTTTTTAAAGGTACCTGCACAACACTGGTGTTTATGCTCCTATGTATAGGAGTATCTCAGAGGATAACATATTCTCCTGTGATGAAAGTGATGAGAAAGAGTAAGAAGATAATGACATCACTAGTTTGCAGTATGATGTTGTATTATACACATGCTCAAGCACAACATTTTATGGCAGCATGTATATTATATAAAAATATGATTATACTTACATGAATGTTGCTGTGTAACCTTAACAGTGGTAATACTGTTAGCATTAGATGTGTGGATTGACAATAAATGTATACCTGACAGTCAAACAAAGAAAAACAAAGGTTCCTAGGGTTAACCTTTGAAATTCAGCAGAAAATATTCGGTACTGGTACTGGGAAAGTGTGGTACTGAAACAAAAAATGCAATTATTCAAAAAATCCAAATGGCTTCATGTTGAAGACAACCTATTTCACGAATGCATGAAAGATTAAACGATAAACATTTAGAGAAAAATGAGAAAATTTTGAAATGAAATTTTTGCAACAAAACAACCGCTAGCGACATTTTTGACCCCACTTAAGGGTTAAAGGATGTTTGGTCCATGAATGGTCAGAATTACTTTCTGTCCACACGTGCATGTTCAAGCATCACCTTATATGATGTTAAATGTGATATTTCTTCCTTGCCTGATACCCTTTTAAAGTAAGCCCTTCCTGTTTCCATGGTGTTGCAGGGTAGCTAAATGAAGAATGTCTGGCGTCAACCTGTTGCACTTTGGGCTATTCCTGTAGCATTTATGTAAATCATTGCGTCTTCAGAGCTAATTATCGCTGGTCTCCCCTCTGTATGTCAACAGTGTGACGGCTTTGATGTTTCCGTTTCACTGGGCGTTTCATTTGTATGTGACCGTGTGAAAAAGGGAGGCTAAAGCGACACATTCAGAGCCCACTACATTTGTCAAATACCTCTCTTTATTAGTCAGGCTGACTAAAAAGTCTGTCCCTGTATCAGACTCATGCGGTACATGCAGAAAAATCAATTTGGATCAAACGACTGAACAAAACTGCTGTGCGTGGGTGGGCTCAGGGAAGCGTACGCATTTGTTTTGTGGACAGACATCAGTTTTTTTGCACCTTCCTTTTGATGTCGATCAACTCAGTCAAGAGAGGCGGGCTTCAGCTGGGGCTGGCACCAGGAGGGTACAACTTAAAGGCCAAAACGCCAGACTAAGGCACGTCTGTGAACTTCAGGAAAAAAAAACACATGATCAAAGCCCAACGTTCACAGACACAGCAAACATCTATAAACACTCTTGGTATCACAGAGCATGAGTCTGGCATCTGTGTCCATTGCCATGAATTGATGTTTTGCACCTGTTTTGTTTGTATTTATGAGAGGCAATGCTTGCAATTAAAATACCTAAATGTGTCCTATGAAATGAGTGAAATGACGAATTGTTATGTGTGTGCTCATGTAATAAAATGAGCTCTTGAAGAGAACTCCAGCTCCAGAGCACACTTATGGCCCCCTTTATCAAGAATGCCTTTTTATTAAAATAGATCTAAACAGGAGCTACAGGAGTGGCCTGGAAACCAGAGGCGGAGTCAGACATAGAAAGCGTCCGGGGCTTAGCCCAGAGGGGGTTCTGAGGGTCCTCACCCAGAAAATTTTGGATTACTTAGATGCCATTTCCTGCATTCTAGTCCACTTTAGGGTAGACATGGCAAAGTTCAGTGAAAGTGGATTTGTATGCAAGGCAAGCTGAAAAGTGGGCGAACGCATCACTGCACAGGGGCATTGATCTCTACAAGATACTCTTCAGTGTTATGGAGTTGGCTACACGCTTTATCCGGGTGCCTTTTAGATCAGTGCCCCTGTACAGTGCTGCGTGATGTAAAATTGGCTTGAGAAGCTTCTCGCGACCAGCCTCCATCCTGACTGTTGGCAGTGCTTTGGCACTTGGCAGCTTGTCAGACAGCGATCCTGCAACGGGATAGATTTATCACACATTATGAGATCTTTTTAAACATGTTATCTAAAACATTAATGAAGTTTGAATAAAGTAAAGGATATGTCCAACATATTTTTTTTCTTGGATTTTCAAGCCTTGATCACGTTTTAACGTAAGGTAGCCTAACATTTTTATTAGGTATTATAACACTGTAAAATAAGCTAAACTGAGAGATAATAACATTTGGAAAACAGATTTCTGACATTTAAACAACGCTGGTTAAATGTTTTGTATGAGGGGAGGAATCATCACAGCAGCAACTCTTTGCAGTCTAACCTAGCTAGCATAGCATAGCCGATGTAGTGCTGTACAGTTCAGCCAAGTTGTGATTTGCATCAAATGTCAAAGTGCGCTGAACTGATGTGTTTATATCACTGACTTGAAACGTCTGACAAGTTGCTGGCAGCTGCTTGTTATGTATCACTGGTGGTTTTTTTATTGTCTTATGTCCATGGTAATGTTTGAGGCTACTTGAAGACAAAGACGAGTTCTGACAGACGACAGACAAGTAGACGTTAACGTAAGTGTTCAGAATATTGAGTTGGTGGAATTCTGTTTTTGTAGTTTAAGTCCGTTGAAATAACAGCATTTTAAGAATGAGGGAAGTGGGGGTTTGTGCCCATAAATGAGTTTTAATGTATTTCATAGGCAGCATATATTGTCAGGGTTGTCATATTTTTTTAAAAGCTTATAGAGATTCGAGGCTTTTGAAGTGAGATTCGGGGCTACAGTCCCCAAAGCCACCCCCATGCTCCGCCCCTGCTGGAAACCATTAGCTACTTGCAAATTCTCTCACACAAACACCGTAGTTTGAGTCAAGAAGATTTACAACTGCTGTGCATTAATCTAAGCATTTCAAGGATTTACCCTTTCTGTGTGTATATGAGAACGTGATGAAACCAGTGTGCTCCAAGGACATGCCGCATATTTTTTAGCTGAGTGTCCGACTCTGACCATGCAAAATAATACTGTCCTACCTTGATCTGCAGTTCTGCTTCCAGTGCAGGGGGTCCCGGATAGAGAGACTTTGCAAAAAGCGATTTTGAAGTTGGTATTGCTCCAGACTACAGGGTACAACCTCTGGAAGCAGACCTAATTCCTCTGGGCCCACTAAATTTCCGAGGTTCAGTAGTCCAAGGGCTGGCAGACGCATGCGCTGAGATGTTTGCCAGGTGTGGATAATAAACCTGCTGGGCAGAGAGGCCGGCAAGGAGCGAAGCAGCATCCCAGACTAGCAACCCCCCTTCCAGTCTGCTTTCCTCACCCCACTTCCCCCCGACCTCTTCCTCTATCCCTGGAGGATCACTAAGTCTGCTCAGACCTGATAAATCACAGGCCTCTCTGATTGTATTCAGCTGGGGAATCAAGTTCCCTGACCTCCTAGCTTGCAGACCAATGCTGCCTGAGCTGACCCGAAGTGAACTGAAGGCAGGACAGTGACAGATCCAGTCAGTATTGATGACTTTAACTCAACAGAAACCACAATATAAGGTGTGAGTCAAGTAGCTAATGGTATATGGATGCTGCAGGCCCTTGTAATATGGCAGTCAGTCACTGCAAAGCCAATTAGGACAAATCTGCTGGAGAAGGATGCCGTCTACAATAGACATTAACTAGGAGGCCACAGACACAGGTTCTGAACCTAAGCTAATTAAGACTACCTCTCAAAGCAACATGATACACCCAGGCGGAAACGAATTGAACAGGCAAATGCATTAGATCCACCTGGCTGAATGTCCAGCTGGCTTCACTTTCAGCCCATTTCTCCATCAGCTTCAGCCTTGGTACTTTTCTATATGAGCGGTATGGCGCTTTTCAGTCACATTTCAAAACAGATCTCAGGGGCTCATTAAAGGTATTAATTAAACATACATTTCATGACTCCCCCCAAAATAGGAGCACGCCAAATCATAAAAGATGCATGGATAACATTTGCGGATGTTCACCTCGCGAACTAGGCCCTACTTGCAGCCGCAAAGGATGCGGGGGCCTATTTAACAGCAAAGTGGCAAAAAGGCAAGGCCGTGCCTATTTCTCCACCGTAAGGGTGTGGAACGTCAAGGAAAGTGTCTCGAGAGGGATCGTTTTCAGTGGTGCTGTTCGTGACAGCGTGTGGAAGGGGAGTGAGATTTCACAGGGACAGTGAAGGTGGCTGTGCGGTCTGGTTCTCTGGCTGGAGCGGCAGACGGGGACGCGCTCGTCTGAACGTAGGGCAGGGTGAAGGGGTTCAGTGCGCCCTGTACTGTCTCGCGAATGACAGGCAGAGAGAGACTGAGATAAAGTAACAGTGAGGAAACAGGTAAAAGGCTTCTTCGGACGTGACACCTAATCAAAAGCATCCGTCACCCTGAGCCATAGGGCGAGCGTCAGGCAGCTGGAGGAAGCCCTGTCCGTGCAGCTGCTCTATACCTACGCCTTTGTAGTTTTTTTTTCTCCAATTTTCACATGGCCAGTGGAAAGACAGACACACAGTCATGTCACGTTTTTTGGCAGTGAAAAAAAAAAGACGGCTGATGGCTTGACAGGACAGGGCTCCCTGACAGCAGCGCGGCAGTTCATCTCGGACAAAATCAGCGCATGGAACGACATGCAGAAAAAGGGAAGGTTACCCAGTGGGATAATGTTCCCAAAATCATACCTTTGTCCTCGGGAAAAGCAAATATTTATGCCAAAGCACCAGTCGTTCAGGGGCCTAAAAAGCCATTTAGACTGTAATTGCTGCTGCCATATCAGCTCCAGAGCACACTTATGGCCCCCTTCATCAAGAATGCCTTTTTACTCAAACAGATCTAAACAGTCTGGCTGAACAGGAGCTACAGAAGTGGCCTGGAATATTCGTCCTCTGATACTGTTGCCCACTAAAGCTGGGCACGGCAGATTTAGATTTCACTATTAAATGCATGATTCATTTATGGGCACAAAAAGAAGAGGTCCTGTTTCATTTCTCGCAGGCAGTGTTGCCTATATCCTCAATAAAGATAACACCAAACAACTTTGCGGCATGCTCTATTATGGTGACTGATTCTCCGTCCATCCTCTCTCGAATGTAAACCAAGGCCCCGCAGAGACAGGAAATGAAACTCCATCTCCACTCAGACAGTTTGACCACTTCACTTCTTCCTTCTCTCGGCCTCAACCAGGCCGGCCCTAAATGCCGAAAGTGCTCAAGAGACACGAGATGAAATATTTATGTTTGAACAGAAAGTGTTTCACAGACAAAGGTAACTCTTAGGGCTTCCTCTGCGGAACATCAATCACAGTGTTGAGGGCGGAGGTGGAAACAGGAACAGACCACACATTATTTAAGAAGAAGCCTTAAAGAGCCCCTCATAAATCCCCACATACCTCACTATAATGGCTAATACAGTGTCAGTCAGTGTATTAATAACAAACCAGCAAGCTATGGAGAAATGCATGAAATAATAGATCGAAAAATATAATTGTTTCAAGTGCATCTGCAATTTTATTACATGCTATATTAAGAAAATAAACAAACATTCAAGCAATGCAAGAATTTTTTTTCCATGTAATTGCACCCTGTGTACATATTATCAGAATCACTGTATTATTATTCTTTTTTTAGTGGGCATCAAATCTTGGTCAGATTTAAGAATGTATGTCATTTTAACACAAAAAAGAAAAATAATTGCAGAAAAAAGAGAGAAAAGTCAAGTGCTTCAGTAATGTTATTACATGCTATGTCAAAATGCGGTAAACAAACATTTGAGCCATAAAAGTGAATTTGTTCCAGTTTAATCACATTCTCTGTGCCTGTGTTATGGCAGGGTCAGACCTCAGTGTGTTTGGGTTTTTTTTTTTAATTGCTTCACAAAGCTTGGTCGGATTAAATATTCCATGTAATATTTGTTCATACATAAATAAATACATACAGAAAAGCAAATGAAAGTGAATAAATAAATGTTCAGGTGCGTCTCTGATGTAGAGGAATGTGCTTCAAACATTAGTGACTCAAAATTTAGTGCCTTGAAACTGTGCCTCAAATCTTGGTACCTCAGCCTCAACTATGTCGGATTAAAAAAGATTATTTGTAATATATGTCCTTAAAGAGAATAATAAATGCTGGGAAAAAAACAAATGAAAGTGAATAAATGTTCAGTTGTGTCTCAGATGTAGAGGAATGCGTGGTCTTCAAACCTTGGTTCCTCAAAACTGTGCCTCAAACCATAGTGCCTCAAAACTGTGCCTCAAAATCTTTGTCGGATTAAAAATGTAATATATTCAATTTTATGTAATAAATGTTCATAAAGTGAATAATAAATGCTGAAAAAATGAAAGTTAATAAATGTTATGTCTCGGATGTGGAGGAATGCGTGGTTCGCGGAGGCAGCTCTCGAGCCCCGGTGGGCAGCTCGCGACGGGGGGCGGGGCTTTATCTCCAGTTTGGCGCTTGGCCGTGGAGACGCCGCGCGCTCAGGTGTGGTCGGTCCGGAGAGCCGCGCGCTGCTCGCGCCCCTGGTCCTCGTTGGTCTGGAGGCTGGAGGTCTCGGGGGAACGTGTTCCGATCTCAGCCGCCTTCAGCTGCACATTCTCGGTTTGAAAAGTAGTTTTTTCCCATCGCGCCAGGCGCCCCTCTCTCTCATGCGAGGATGTGATTCCCCGCACGAGGGTCCGGACCCGCGCCATGGTGCTGACCCACGGACTCCGCGTGGAAACGGTGAGTGATGCGTTTCCTCCGTATTTACCACGCGCGTAGAGTTCATTTCTTAAACCTGTTTTATTAATTATTGTTATGATTTCTTTGCTTCTTTTTCCTTGTTAATTGTTTAATTTGAAGTATGCCCTTTTTGGCACGCTGTGTGTGTCAGAATCCGAAATACTCGTTGTTTAAGACGTTACAATTCAGGGAAACATGATTATTTTTTACCATGTTTAATACGTTCAGATGGAATAACAACAGACATTTCAGTCTAATGTGTTCATTTGTCTGGGTGAAGTGCTTTGAAATGGATAGGCTATAGTAATACCACTGTACAGAACGCAATAACTTAAAAAATATATAAAGATTAAAAGATTAAAACGGTGTCGTCGTTTCGTGTCCTTAGTGTCCGGATTATTCTCGGATAGTGTTCTTTTGGCTCCATTCTGAAGCTGAGTTGGAGCCTTAACTGAATGAGGCTGGAGAAAATCCTAATAGAGGGACTCAAATGCAAAGATCAAGGGTTATTATTTAAAGACTGCTCTATACAAGTTGAAAGTTAGATTCTTGTTTTAAATCAACAGTCGTGAGACCTCTCCAAGTGTCTAACAGGTGGTTAGGAAGCTTCTGTTAGTCTTGTCTATGTGGTTTCGGGTTTTAAGTGTCATAATTTACATGTTTGACACATTGACACAATATTGTGTAACACACAATAGAAAGTACAGTGTGTCTCTTAGGGCTGCTTAAGGTAACGAACCATGTTCAAAGGTTCAAGGGCCACATAAACTCAGATAAAGTGCGCAGTGCCTGGTGGCTTTCTCTGAGAGGATCAGTTGTGGTGGAATGAAGATGTTTCATATGCTCTTATATTTTTGGTCTTTATGTTCCATTTCATAATTTGATGATGAATAGGGAAACACACAGATAATTGTGACACTACACATTTTTCTGACATTTGAACGATTACACCAGTAAAGTTGGCAGAGTTCTGGTCACATTTTTCAGAACATCTACATTAATCTCCATAATTTCCAATAATAGCCATGGATCCCAGCAGGCACGGAAACACAACACAGCACTTTACCTTAATAGGAGAACGGGTTCGTTTCAGATTGAGTCTGGATTACAGTGCAGGCATGTGTAAATATGCAGCACCTTCTCCTCTCCTGGTCAGCACGCGAGAGGGAGGGCACGGGCTGATCTAGCGCAGCTCACGACCAGAGAAGTTCATCACAGCCACCGTGGGCCGCTGGGTCAATTTGTGCTTATGCAAGAGTAAGTGCAGTGGTCAATACCGTCATGGAAAAGGATGTGTTTTGATGGATAGCACCGCATGGGGCTTGTGCCAGTGGATCGATACTCACACTCTCACATCACATTAGGGCTGTTTATCAGACCGGCCCATAAGCCAAAGGTGAAACCTGAGAGCCGCCAGGATGCAAGTGTGCAGTTCTGCTATAGTCATCAGTACCTCAACACTTTTTTAGGCATCCACTTCATGTGGGCTACTGCTCGGAGGCGAGTCTTCGTTAGAGGTGCGATAAGGAGCTCTCTTGCATTCTCCTTGTCAATCACGCATGGCCGATTTGCTGCTGGTTACACGTCCGATCACATGATCAGTCACTTGTTGGTCAAAAGTGAATAATTAAAAAAAAAACATTCTTTCTAGCTCATATAATAAAACTTAAAATATATTCTTTTTTTTTTATTTTATTAAAACCATACCAGTAACGCATGGTCGCATACTTTTATTCATTACGTTTTATAGATTTATCGCTAACATTTGTGCTCCTTGTCATTTAAGTTGGAGTTCTACCACCGTGAGCTTGTACAAACAATGCTCAAGTCGTAGGATTAGGCTCTACTGTGCTTTGCTCTCTGCAATAAGATTCATTTTCTTGTCCCTTGTGTCTCCTGTCAATCAGCTGAGTCAGTTTCTGAAAAGAAGCCCATCCTCCACTTTACTTTTCCCAGCTGAGGTCAACCGCAGCATTAATGTCTTTTCTACCATGCAGTTAATGGTCATCTGATTCTGTTTATTCATTTTTCTCTGAAAAGTTTACTCAGATTTGGTGTGTAACCATTAAAAAAAAGCACTGCCTCAGGCTTTGATGCATGTTATGACTTAAGGTTTTACAGCGTGCTGCATCGAACGCACGGCCCCCAGTTTGTAGAGGCGGGGGAACTGGGCTTTTGTTCTGCTTCACTTGTCTAAAAATGGGCACTGAACCCAGATACAAACAGCATGATGAATGCCGTTTGTACCATCCGCTCCTCCCCAAGTTTCCACCTCATTTGACCCAAGAAATTACATTTTTTGGGGTGCAAATCTAGCTGTCTCTTGTTTGTAGTTATTCACTGATACCATGTAGTGGATTGATCTGGCGAATGCCTCTTTAATGACAAGAAGTTGTGCTGTTAAACCGTGATGTCTTTTTAGGAAATGTTTGTCAAAATGCAAATCTAGTATATGAGAAAAAGACACCAGGTTCTTACTTTTAGCTGGATAATTGTTTACACACCTTTTCTTGTGCCTGCAGAAACACACCACCCTTTTGTTTTCCAGTAGTCACCTCCTGAATGTTCTGATTTAAGTTCTGTGCATTTTCAAATCTGTTCATTTTTGTGAGAGTGAAAAGAACCAAGAATAACCTATTTTAGTTGTCTGAGCTCATAGGACTTTCAGTTTAGTTAGACAACGAAGCCACCTTTCTAGACTGGCACCCAGTTACACTGTTAGCAGAGCTAGACTGGCCTTTATGCTTTACATTGTTTTAGCTCTGGGATGTGACACTTTATACAAAACCCACAGGGACATCTCATATTCTTAACATACTAAACATTAGAAGTGTTAATATGTGAGAAAAAGGGGTTCTCAGTAGGATGCACTGGAGGTGTCAATCCTGGAGCATCTCACCCAGTTCTCCCTCATTAGCTTTGTAGTGCACCAGCAGAACTACATTATACCTGGGAGAAGATCACAGCAGGCAGGGGACAGCAGTGCTGTGTCTGGAGTGGAGAGAGTGCTGCTATTAGGGGTAGGGTACTGTCCATTTAGGGAGGCAAAATGACTCTGTGGTAGAGCTGGGCGATATGGCAAAAAAAATGATCATGATAATTTTTCCTGTATTGACCGATATCGATAATTATCAATA
>JBBMFX010000030.1:6433078-6472535 GCA_037832545.1 Rhabdalestes septentrionalis | reverse complement strand
GAAAGATACATTCACACATGCATAAAGGCCATTCTTTTAAGAAAAACATCCTAATTATCAAATGAATAATCTTTACTCTCTGTTTCTTTAGGAAAATAAAGACCAATTACTTCATTGTATCACTGGCCTTTGCTGACCTGCTGGTGTCAGTGCTAGTGATGCCATTTGGGGCCATCGAGTTGATCCACCAGAACTGGATCTATGGCGAGACCTTCTGTCTCGTCCGCACCTCGCTGGACGTGCTGCTGACCACTGCCTCCATCCTGCACCTGTGCTGTATATCTTTGGACAGGTGAGACATGAGCGTACACATGTACCTGCATGCATTTCCCAGCCTCAGACTGCCCCTCTCCTCCAGTGAACGGACACTAAGGGGCGCACACAAGGTCCTCCAGCTGTGCATAAAAATGCTGTGAATGCAGTTTCCTAATTTTCCCAGAACTTGTGCTCAGAACACATGAGGAGGCTGCAAAAATAAGCCACCATCATGCGAGTCACACAGCATTTAGTCATGAAAGCGCCAGGAAATCAGAGTTTCATTTTGTTAGTGAACTGAATGTGCACTGCGTGATGTTGCTGTTTCCATGGTAACTTTAGTGTCACCTCATGGCATATTCAACTGCTAAATCATTCCCAACACTGTGATTACGAAGCTAATTAGGTTCCTCATGATACTTTTAGTACAATCAACAGGCGAGCAGTCATTACACCTCCAAACTCGTGCACAGTCAAGTCTGCAAGTAATTGGGTGGTGACAGAATGTTTGTTATTTTAGCTGGGTTCTCCAGCAAACGGGCTTTGAAAAGGGAAGGTGTGTTTAAAATGCAGAAAGATCAACTTTAAATCAAAAGGAAAAAATACAGGTGCCCTTTTCTACAACAGTTGTCAGCCAACATCTAATGGGAAGAAGGCGACAAAATATGACACTGTGCTAGAGGGATGGAACAATAAAATTATGGAGATGAAAGAATTGCCCATTATCTAGAGCAGAGGTTGGGAACCTTGTTTGGTACCGGACTGCACAGAAAGACAGAAGAAAAAAATGCTTGCCCCAGTCTCATGACACATAAAAAATATAGCCCACAATCTAGCGAAAATGAGTAAAAACAAACACGCTTTGGAGAGCTTCTTCAGATTTTTAGGCACTATGTTTTTGGTTGTATTGGACCGGTCCTTGAAAATACTGTTTTACATTAAACTGAACAAAAATGGTTGGGGGCCACTGATCTACAACACACCACCTCGTGCCTGTCTATAGAACTGCCACACTGTCTTTAGTGCAGAAAGGAGAATTCATGCAGAAAAAGTGGAGTGTTTTTGACTGGCAAAGTCAGTCACCTAACCTGAACCCCACTGAATGTACATTTCATTTACTGAAGACCAGACTGAAGGCGAACATCTTCTGAGGAGAGTATGAACTGAATATGACTGCATCACAAGCCTGGCTGAGCATCTCCAGGGGAGAAATCCTAACATGTGGGCTGAAGATGTAAGGCAGTCATGGCCAACTATTAATAAACTTTTTATTTAAGGTTATGTAAGGTTTTATTTAAAGTTACTTAAGGTCCCCTGAAATGAGTGATACTGACTGATATTCTCATGTGTTTTCCACAACATGGCTATGAGCACCTGCAAATTGAACACCCTCAGACTTTACAGTTTACACCCTGACTTAATATTCATGGCTTCAGATCCAGTGTGCTTTAAGACAGAATCATTTCTGGACTGTCGTGTTCCTGGTCTTTTGAAGGCCACTCATTACATAGTACTCACACACACACACACACACATACAGCTTACACAGCATTCTTTCTTCTGTTCAACAATAAAAACCTTGTTTTAGTTGCTAAGGCGTTAAAAAAATGGAGCACAAGAATGACATTTCTTACCACCAACCCTTAATGGCTGCACCTTGAAAGCAGTGCTCAGCCTATAAAAGATTGAAGTTGTATTTCCTTGCTGTTTGAGGGCGTAATGCTTTTTTGCCTCATTATTTCCAAGTAGATAGACTTTATTGTGGACTAGTAAGTAATTAAATAGATGAAAATTTAATTTTCCAGACTATACATTCCATCAACATGAACAAAGCGTGATGCTTTTAAAGAATTACTGTAATGGCTCTAAGGACTTTTAAAAAATCAAAGTCAACCAGATAGCTGCCATCTTCGTGCAAATGCACGCGGCTCTTTAATGTTTCCTTTGGCGGAACAGCGTCTTTTTGTGTGCGCTGGTCTATTGGAACAATTTGTCTAAACTCACTGAGTGCGCATTCAGCTGTCATCCATTACAGTCTGTGACATTTAATCTAGCAGCCTTTTTTCATCAGAAATAAACAGTCTAACATGAACGATAAAGGCGGGGGAGGACTATTCAGATAGTCTTCTGCAAGTTGCTTAAACGACACCGACACATTGTTAAGCCTCTCCGTAGTCTAATAAAGCCATAAACATCGGTTTGTCCTCCATTGCAGCTTTGCCAATAGAGCGGTGGATTTTTTTTTTGCACTAGTGTGCAAGACGGGGTGTGGGAAGCCTCCAGAGCGGATATGTGAGATGAGGTCTAAGTGCAAGGCTGCTCTCCTGGCTTGCATCATTCAGTGCCTGCAGTTAGAGACGACCTTTCAAAAGCTGGCTTGTAACTGGGGTCACAAGGGCAGGGAAGAGAAGGGGAAGTGAACGCTAATGCTGGCCTGTCACAAAGTGCCTTTCCCTTTTTCTAATTCTTTCTTTCTGGCTCTGTCTTTTCCCTGCTCTCCCCTGATCTCTTTTCCCTCTTTCACAGTCAGAGAGCACGCTTTTTAAGATTAGCCTACTGGTGCCTCGTGAATAAAGATGACAGTACAACAAATGGTCTTTTATATACCTCCACTCTGAGTGGTTTGCGTCCTGCCCACTGTGGCCTCTGAAAGGAAGGAAAGCCCCTGAAAGCTTGCGATGGCAAAACAACTTCTCGGCTGTAAACCCTGGATCTGTGACAGTTCCTCTCCGTTTTGTCCGCGCTCATCACTTCACTCCACTTTGTTCATTTACGAAAAAACGAGTTCTTAAACATTCTGTGTCCTTGCACAAGTTTTTGCAAGAGGAGTTTTGTTTGCCTGCGTCAGGAGGAACAGGAGCAGCAGTTCCTGGAAGCTCAGCTGCTGGCAGCCAGTTATTACAATCATGAATCTTGAAGGAGGGAAACAGACTCTGTTTTGGCTATTTTACAGTTCGTTTGCCAGAGAGAGTCTGAACAATGAGGGAGGCGAAACGGCCACGGTTTGTCTCCAGGCTGAATGTCCTTCAGGCCATCATTAACCTTGTGTCATCTCTTGTCAGTGCAGGTGTGAACATGCTCTACCTCTTTAGAATCAGCTTACATTCCATGTCACCCTTGACCCTCTGTCTGTTGTGTGGGTCTCACACAGGGCTTTGAGTGCTTTGAGGCACAAATGGCCAGTCGCACACGCAGGTTCTCTCTTTCGAGGATTGCTCTTGTTAACATGCTGCTTTGTTCAAATGCTTCCCCAAGGCCGTTAGTACATCTCCACACACTTTAATGGACTTAGACTTGGAGAGCTTGCTTACTATTGTATTCAGCAAACTGCATCAGTTGCAGATCTCAACAGTTGCAATAAAAGATAGCAGAGAAATGACCTGTGAATAGCTACAGAATTCTCTGTGAAGAATACTGTTTTCAGTGGTTTGATGCAGTAGACCATATAGCACATATTACTTACTGTTTTAAAGGTACTTTTGTGTACATTTCCTGTAGAGTTATCATTACAGATGAAGGCCTGATTTGTATGCTTGAATCAACAGTGGTGAATATAACAGGTATTTGGGTTCAAAAGTGATGGCTTGTAATAATCTCTCAAAGAAAAACTGTAATCAGTGAAAACGTGTATATATTCACAGAAAAAGGCCCAAAGATTCACAAATGTACCCAGAATGGATAACTATCCATGTTCAAGAATGTACTCCAAAAGTGCTCCAAAATTTAAATAATTGGATTCATGTGTGTTTCAATTTTATAATATGTTACTTGATATTTAAAAGCTGCCAAAATCCTCTGGACACCTTTTTATCACATGTCAATCTGTTATTGTTTTGATGGACAGTAATAAGAGAGAACTCTCCCTGAACCGTGAGGATCAGGTTATTGAAAAATGGACTTTGACTAATGACACATGAAGTCCATTAGGTTAATGGTAAGCTTGATTAGGCCTATCTGGTAGTATAAACCACTTAAGACCCTGCTATCGATTTTCTGTGTCCTTATTTATGCCGTGTCCTGGGTGAGCCTGGTTCTCTAGTGGAATACTTCTCCATTTAGTAGAGCTTCATTTTGTTCAGCAGTGATTATAGTGTTTTTGTGCAAATGAGCTAGTGGAGATGCCAGTAATTATAAAAGACTGTTGTGTTTAGGAAGGTTAAGTGTGTTAAGCATGTGCTTGCACGGGTAGGTGCGAGACAAATGAGTTAAAAGTGTGTGGTAGCTTCATGCGTTGCCGCTGGAAATGCTCTCAGGTCTGCAGATTGCGGTGCTACGTGCTACAGCAAAGGGAATAAAGTCCCAATATCATGCATTTATATGACCTTCATAAGGATCTATTTTATTCCCACAGGCAAATGCCTTACAGACCGTAACTGACTGCCTGAGACATATGCTGCTTTTCCCAAGGACTCCCCGCATGGATTCTATAGGGCAGGAACATAGAATTTATGTCCAAGCTGCTATCCCCACTTTTGCCTGACAGCTGAA
This sequence comes from Rhabdalestes septentrionalis, assembly GCA_037832545.1. NCBI lineage: Eukaryota > Metazoa > Chordata > Actinopteri > Characiformes > Alestidae > Rhabdalestes > Rhabdalestes septentrionalis. Next base: position 6,467,792 of record JBBMFX010000030.1, on the reverse strand, counting down.
CAACTCAAGGAGAATTAGCACTTTGAAAGCTGAGGCGTGTTGCTCAGCCCTTAATGAATGAAAACTCGCTCAAAATAGCTGCACTTATGGGTGAAAAAGCCTGCAATCAGTGCCAGCTTGTATCAATGAATCTGCTCCTTTAGAAAGCCATAAAGGCAAGGGGACAGGTGAACAGAACCATTCTTAAGAGCTTTATTTTTAGAAGCACCTGAAAGGAACGTGACATACATTATGTCTCTGTGCACTTACATGCCCTGTTCAGCACACAGGCGGTCATTAGGGCTCACCGTTTGCCTCCATAGCCACACACATCCACAGACATCTGCTTTTCATTTCGCTGGAGCTCCGTTTCTCCACAGTGAGCACTTGTCCAGTGCCAGCCGAGGTTGGCGCTGGCTGTTTTGCACAACTCCTCAGGATGGCTTTTCCCCCCTCACCCCTTTTCCGAGGCCTCGCAGGAACATTTCAACGGATAGCAGGTCACTCCAGCATGAAAAATGGACCATGTGTAAAAAATGAAACATGTTTCAACTTACTATGCAGACTAGTTACAGAATGAATGTTGCTGGTAACTGTCGTTGGCTGCGGAGCCCCACTCAGGTAATGTTTCATCCGTTCCGAAATCCATCTCTCTTTCCCGGGCCCTGAGAACTAACAGCATTACCCAACCTCATCAGTCACTGGCACTTTAATTATCATTTAAGCGCCGCTGCCCTGTCTGTTTTCTATTGCGCTGGTGTTTAGCGCTGTCAGATACTGGTCTGCGTGTGCCACAGTGACAGTAAAATAAGCCAGGAGAGCAGGTGTGGAGAGCTGGCCCTCTGACAGCTCGGATGCCTGCCCTTACTATGAGAGCTTTGTCAGGCTCCAAATAGCATAACACTGCCCAGACTACTTTAGCACACGTAGAGTGACTAATGCACGAGTCGTGTTTCTGCTGGCCTCCTGTCAAACACTTGCCCCCGCTGCTTCCCCTCAGGCTGCCAACCTCTCCCCATTTGTTACAGCAGGATGATGTGTGATGCTCGCTCAAACTTTTGCCATATGAGAATCAATAATGTTTCTGGATGTAGCTCAGAGCCCCCCGAACACAAACATAGCTGCGGGGTATTTTTTCTTTTTTTGGTCAGCCATCAGCAGTGCGCATCAATTAGCCTAGCGGATGGACTTGGAACATCCGTCATGACTGTTTAATGGAAGTCACCGTTGACCGGAATTTCAAAATTGAATCTCCTGGCCTTTGCTTCTCGGAGAGGACATTCAAGGCCTGGGTCACCAGGAGGTTCAGCAGCCCCGGTGAAGAGATGTGAATAGCTATGGTTTACAGTAGAGCACAGGCCTCTCTGCCAGTGCTAAATGTGCTGTAATGAATACATGCCAGAGATGTCACAGCGAGTGGTGAGCAGATAAACAGGAACCGAGCTCACGCGGGACACAGCGCTGACAGAACTGGGTCATAGAGAGCGTTCGAGACAGAGAGATACTCCACATTTCTTACTGAACAATGCGGAGACCTCCGTCCCCTATGACTCTGGCCATGGCCCACGCTGCTGAGTCCTACATCCTGGTCCTGAACTCACCAGCCGCGCTCTCAGCAGCTCCAGGCTCCACAGTGTTCAAGAGTCTCAGAGCAGCTGACACAGCAGTTGAAACCTGAAGGCCTTTTGGAAGGTCGGCAATTTTTTAAATGAGTGTTATGTTCTTGCTAGCATTGTTAGAGGTGTGTTTATACCACAATATAAGAAGAGTCTTTGGAATATTTCAAGTCAAATTTGACGAAACAGAAAACAATGTAAGAACACAAAAAATCTAAACAGAATCATTAATGCAATCTTACACTTAAAGATGTTTAAAATGATAAATAATCATAAATACAGATGATAGTTAATTAAAAGAAGGGAATATGATGTAATAAGTATAATATGAAATAACTTGGTTGTTCAGGGTTTTTCAGTGATAAAAGTCATTCAGAGAATTTCGATGTAAAATGGTTAACTGTAGAGAATCATGCTGACTCAGGAATTAGGTGTTTTTAATTTTACATTTTATTCAGTATCAAAATGATTTACTGATTTTATATGCAGTTGTTCAGTGTTCTTAAAATGTATCTGTGATAAACATTTTTATAACAATATATCATGATTACAACTAAATATCTTCATCTCTCCCACCGGAAGTATTAAAGATGTTGCATGAATAACATAAAAATAACAATCAATTCTTGGTTTCCATATTCAGAAATGCCAGCTGGTGAACCCCTGTGGAAGGTTAAACAATAACATATGGTTAAGTGATTTTATTTTAATTTTTTTTGGTCAAAAAACAAAAAATCTGCAGGCAGTGTGTTTCGCATCCCTGAAAACAGTGAAGCAGCCTCGCTGTTTCATTGCGCTGCATCTGGTGCAGATCCAGGGTTATTTTTGCTGCCGGTCTAGATGGTACGACCCTATTGCACCAAGACATCTGTGCTATTATGTTTAGAGTTCCTCCACTCTTGCACTGTCATATCTCTTTGTTCTTCAAAATTGATTCATTCATCAGCAACTTCCTACATATCAGCATGCAGGGTTGTTCTCTTCCCGGTATTTATTTTCTGTTTCAGTTGCACAAGAGATTGCATCCAATCGTGTTAATGCATGTCGTCTTTTACGTCAAAACTTAAATAGAACTTCATGATTATATTCCAAACTTATTGATTTTGGCAGACTTACATAGCGCAGCTGTATGGATAAAGAACACACACTTGTGTTACGATGCTCGTTTTCATAGGAAGCCGAATTCCTTCAAAGCCCTTTGGGGTTGAAAGCAGGGGTCATTTAAATTGCCTATTGGAAATCCATCCTGGCAGAACACAAAGGTTACAAGTGGTAGCAGGTCAAAGATACCTCTGCTGTTTGTCTGAAAGGGCTTTTCATTTTTTAAGCCATGAACCTAAGCACTTTCTTCTTTATTTCAAATCATATTACATGTATATGTTATCCATGGAACGATTATGTACGTGTGGTTATTTTGCTTAATACATAAAAACAATCTAGACTTCAACTCTTACATGAATATTGCATGTTGATGTGAAGTCAAATGTCTGTCACCAGTAATTGTATTTATTAATGCAATATTTAGGGGAATTTCTTACCTTTTTTGTTGCAGGTACTATGCCATCTGTTGTCAGCCTCTGGTCTATAGGAATAAGATGACCCCACTGAGAGTGACTCTTATGATAGGAGGATGCTGGATTATCCCAACTGTTATTTCCTTCTTACCAATAATGCAAGGCTGGAACAGTATCGGAATAAATCATTTGGTGAGTCGTATTAATGTTTAATGGGTGTGGTAATGATATTTAAAAATGCACTCAACTTCTGATTTTTTCATGATCATCTTTCTTTCTCTCTCATCTGCACTGGAATCAGGACAAGTATGTAAACAAGCTTGGATTATTCAGGCGGCTTATTAAAAGACTGTGAAAATGATTAGGCATTCACTGAATCTCTGTAAACATGTAAATCAGGTGAGGTTTTGTTGCATTAGAGCATTTTCCGATTTCCCCCTTCATGCGCTGCTCTTTGATTTGGTGCCCCAATTTGTATTCAGTTTAAACAATATATGCACAAAGCAGGGCTGCATCTCCTCCTGCAGCTGTATTCAGGTAGATAGTAACTGTGAGGAAGAGTTTTGAGTAACTCCCTGTCAGTGCTCTGATGAGAAAGAGAAATGAGACTTCATTGTCCCAGGGTAGGGCCCCTAAACCACCGGCTGTAGATAAACCAACACAAATGGTTCTGGCTAAAGATTTATACACTGTAATGGAAGTCATCCAAAGAGAGGAAATGGCATTTGAATGACAGCCCGAGAGTGTTTTTCCTCCCAAGAATCAGTCTGCACTTATCAATTCAGCCGAGAGGCGTTTCATTACACAGTGGTTTCATAAACGTCATTTGCATAAATAAATTAGTAATGTCATCTTATCTTTTTTGTACATCATCATTTGTATTTCACAGCTGACACCAAGAAGTATTATGAGCATAAATCCCCGGTGAGAGGAACGATGCAAGTATGTTTGAGGAGGCGTTTGCACTGTCTTAGCTAGTTTGGCTCTGCAGGATCCACAGTGGCTGAGCATTATGCTAATGGTCATCTATTTAGGACGGCTATTTACACGCACATTTGAATGTCGAAGCATCAGGAACACTGCCAAATCCATTGACTGCACTTCTCAAAGGAGCTAATTAGTGGGTTATATCAAGTGTCTGGGAAAGCTTGGGTCACACTGCAACCTAGTTAAAGGGAAACAAATCTCATAGAGGTAAAAAAAAGAAAAAGAAAAAGCGTTTACAGTTCATGACAGAAAAAATATGTTGCGTGTATCTATTGATCAGGTCCTGTGGCACGGACCGGATGGCCCAGCGATCCGCAGATATGATGTGAGAGAGCTGAGTGGCGCAGACAGTCAGAGCTGGACAGTGATTAATGTTCCTCCCACTACCACTTCCCCCTAGCCAGTCCAGCGCTCATTCTCAGCACTCCGTAATCAATGCCATGGTATTTGCAAACATCACAGACTAAATCTGTATGTAAACACCTAAATATCTAGACCTTTAGATCAGACTTAATATGCAGGACGTATGTCAGTGTCCAATATAATCTTTAGAGTGTGTGTTTCTTTAGAGTGTCCTTTTTCAAAACAATCCCAATGTTTGGTGTCAGAAAATCTGGCCTTTTCATTCAGATTTAAAAGGTCGGGACTGTCCTTAAATGGCTGCATTTCTAGGGAGGTATTTAAAGATTAATGCTGTCCAGGGAAGAGCTCATCACTTTTCTGCTCGACAAGATTTTAATGTAGTAAGTAAATGCCCCTGCTCTTGAACCATTTCCTCCGCTGACCACTGACAAATTGACAGTTCCCTCAGGGCCTGCTGCCTGGAATACAAATACACTGCGAGGAAAGAAAAAGCTCAGCAAAAGAGAGTTAAAGTATGTGTGACATTTCCTTTGGTGTGTACTGCTCGAATGTGTAACTTGTGGATGTAAATATCCCTCCCTCCGACAGATAGAGGCGCGGAAGTTCAGCGGCAACTCCACGGTGTGTGTGTTCATGGTGAACAAGCCATATGCGCTCACCTGCTCCGTGGTGGCCTTCTACATCCCGCTGGGCCTGATGGTCCTGGCCTATCAGCGCATTTACGTGACGGCGCGTGAACACGCCCGGCAGATTAGCGTCCTGCAGCGGGCGGGCGGAGCGGGGAACGCCGCCTCGGACAGCGCGGACCACCAGCGGCACCACCGCATGCGCACCGAGACCAAGGCAGCCAAGACTCTGTGCATCATTATGGGCTGCTTTTGCCTCTGCTGGGCTCCTTTCTTCATCACCAATGTGGTGGACCCATTCATAGACTACACAGTGCCTGAGCAGCTGTGGGCTGCCTGCCTGTGGCTGGGCTACATCAACTCCATGCTCAACCCCATCCTTTATGCCTTCCTCAACAAATCCTTCCGTCGTGCCTTCCTCATCATTCTCTGCTGCGGACACAAGCGCTACCGACGGCCCTCCATCTTGGCACCCGGAGCCCCTTGCACAGCTACTCAGATCAATGGCTCAACGCATGTACTCAAGTAAGTGAACTCATTTTGACCCTTTATTTGTTGTTAGGTAAGTGTCCTTATTTTGACCCTTTATTTGTTGTTAAGTAAGTGACCTTATGACATTTTTATTTTTAGCAAAGCGCCTTCTAGCAGCTTAAGTGTTTGGACAGGAATGGTCCGATCTAGTGCTAGGAGTAGTACTTCCTGTCCCGAGGAGGAGGATATCCTGTCTCTGGTTATTATTAAGCTCTTACCTCATGTAGTAATTGCCCAAATACAGTGAAAGTGATGAGACAAATCTAATAGACCTCTAAAAGATGTGTTCTTTCAAAGCAAACGTTGCTAGGTTGGACAAGCTTTACACAAATTAGGCAAAGAGAAAATCCCATTCAGCAATCAGAAATTGTTTTTTGCATACAGTGGTGTTCAAAAGTCTGAGAGCACCCTGAAATATGTGTTTATTTATCTCTAGAAACATGACAGGAATTGAAAGATGTTTTGTAGTTGTATTTTTTCATAGCTTGTAAACCATTCAGAGCCAGTTCAAACCACTTGTGATGCATATGTGGTGCATTCAAATGCATATGGGTCCGGAGAAGTATAATTATGCTGAATTATGTTTTCTTTTTTACTTCCTTAAGCACCAGGACTTTCTTTGATTATAGCTTACTGTGACTAGATGCTATAAGACATAGGCTACATGCTGATCCTTCATTAAACTAAACTCACCCGTACTTCAGTATCACACAGTTACATCAATAACTGGATTCATGTCAAATTTGGGACTTAATTGAATAGATCTTTACAATTCAAAATAGAGAATATGGCATAAGTGAGTGGCATGAAACATCAGTGTGCAGGTTACTAATGTCCAGATCTCATCCAAGCCAGGTGGCCTGAGTTTGTCCTGGTTGGCTGTGTGGCCTTTTTAACATGTGTAATGGGGCAGAAATATTCCAGATTCAGCTGTATTTGTAGGTCACACTGAAATGACAGCAAATTTGTGATGTTGAGAATGTTGAGGCCTTTAAAAAGGACACTTATTTGGTCGTATAACTTGTTTGTGCTTGTTTTCAGATCATTTTTAGGTGAAACTATTTATCAGGATAGCACAATGCTCTCAAAGCAAAAATATGGTATTAAATACAAGAAATTATAATTGAAAAAAAAAAAATAAAAAAATAATATATATATATATATATATATAATGTGTAATGAAATTATTGTATACATTAGAAAAGAATGCAATGTAGTTACATTTTTTCATAGATTTGCAGACCTCAGTGTAGGTGAATTAGGTACGATGGACCTTTTCAATGTTGTTTAGAGTCACTACAAAAGGTTGAGCTGAGTACTGTTGCTGTAGGTAGCTGAGAGTGAAGCAGTCATAATATGTTTTCTACTAGCCTATTATTATCTTACCATAAAAGAAAATTTCATTACACCTAAAATCACATTAAACCTATTATAGTAATGTGGCCAAATTGTGGCCTGTGTGTTCTACATTTTCTCATTATGTTCAATTTAAATTTCCTTTAATCGTGTAAAGCTTGTCTGACTTCACAACACATTTGAATCCGAATGAGAAAATGATTTAATCGATCCTAGAAATTGCTTATGCTGCGCCTGAACATGCACTCAAGAAAAGAACAATGCCAAATATAATATAAAGTCAAAATAAACCCCTCCAGAAATACCCATACTTCATGACCTATATAGGAATTGCTGTGGTAAGTAAGAGAGAGGAAAGATCTGTTGTGATAAATGTTGGGACAGTTTGTTCACACACGGCAGTAAAACACTTTTCCCTTGAAACGCCTATACATTACGTTCAGTGTCAGAAGTAATTTACTTTCTCCCCTTTTGAATGTTTGCATTTTACCTTTCAAAGAGGTTGTCCACTTTGTTGACCTAACAATGCTAGAATTCATTCTGACAAGGGCACCCGGAGAATAGTGATACTTTAACCTGGCCAGGTAACTAAACGCTTACGCCCTTACAGCCTTCAAACAAACCTCAGCTCCAGCCAACACAGTGGCTCCTTGTTCTTTTACCGGTGCATGCCTTGTTTGCTCTGCAGTGGCTCTGTGTATTTCTAGCCTGTGCTAGGAAACGTGCAGAGTGGTTAATGTGGAGTTATTGTTTTATGCTGAGCGCCATCCATGTCTGAGTGTAGACTTTCCCATGAGAGCTTGGAAGCGACTGGCTGAGAGCAGCTTTAAACGGTCAAATTACTCTCCCACACTCTACTCTTACAGACAGCCTCCTGGCATTGCAGAGATACGTTCTGACGTCACTCTGTCCAGTTTCATTGTACCTGATTAAACCTTTTGAGCCCAAATCCTCTGTTCACTAGCTGTTGTAAGACTCTAAAGTCATAAACTCCTGCAGACTGCTGAAGGCGGGGAGGTTTATGGAGGATGGAGGAGCTCTCTTCTTTCCGTGCATCTCCTTTACTCGAAGGTCAGAGTGATGCTCCCTCAGGCTTTGACCAAATGCTAGCATGCTATTTCAGATACAGATTAAAGCTGGAGTTCGGCCAGCTGGTCTTTTTAAAAAGAAATCCCTTCTCTCGAGGGAAATAAAACACGCAGCAAGCTCTATGCATTTGAGATTATTAATATAACATAAAAATATGGGTTCTGCAAATCGCAGATGTTAAGTCACATATCAACGATGCTCTAATTGAACAAATAATAGGGTGGGACTGTTTTGAATTTGGATGTGTGAAGCTCAAGCAGGGGTGTAAATCACTCCGATTCAAAGCCCAAAGCACAGATAGTAAATCTTAACTATCAATAATGAATGATGGATTTATTTTTTGAATAATTTATGGTGGCACCGTGCCTGAATTTGTTTTTAATAACTCCCCTTTTATGCATGGTTTGTCTGTGACATTTTGTGATGTGTCTGGTGGAAAGAGGAAGGAAGCTTTCACAGGGGCCAGATATAAATAATCTGATGTCATCACCTTGGCCTCCTATTCTCTCAGAGCAGAGCCTTTCGTAGAGCTCAAAGCTATGTTCAAAGCTACAGTTTTGGACTTGTGATAGTTCATTTGGTGCACTGTTAACCCTTCCTAACTCTTTCACAAATAAAAAAAAAGCATGGAATACACTGAGGAATGTACAAAGAGACAAGATGTCTGAAAACTGTGGCGACTCTGAACCAAGGGGCCATCAAAGTGAACTTTCATTTCAGCTCATTACATCTCCTAAAAAGAAAAATCCTCAGAAATATCCTCCAAGTTCCACAGGAGCTAGAAGTTGTTGTTTTTTTGCCTTCTAAGCATCTGGGCAGAGTTTTTCATGTAGTGTACTGTAATGACGGGGAAGGGTATTAGAAACCCAGGCTGTGCCTTTTAATCTTCATCATATGTTGAGGGACTTTTGAACCCTCTTTGTCAAAACACAGCAACCATGTCTGTACCACATTAGCACCACTGTGAAACGTATTCAGAGCATCTGATTGGTTTCCATGGAGACTCTGCAGAATTAGAATGAATGATTCATTCTGATTCTACGAGTTTGCAGGCACTGGCCTTGGACCATCTTTCAGTGTGTGCTGGTGTCGAACTGAGAAGAATGGTCAGTGTGTAAACTCATCCTTCAGTGCATTATAACTGAACTCTCCTGGATATCCTTGTCAAAAGCCTATGCTACAGTCCTGGATCGTGATTGTTATTTTTGATGCGCTATTCTGGCATGCTGTGACAATGTCATTAGTGTCATACTCCACTTATTCACTGTGCTGTGACCGGTTGTGGACCCTGAAATCAAATAATGCAGACCAGTAATGACACAGTACAGCTTGCGGTGTTACGTTATGGATCATAGCTGGTATCAACTTTAAATTACTGCTATTATGTGATAGCAATGACATGATAGCCGTGTGACATTTCAGGAATAAAACCCGTCTGTTCTTTCAAATTCCAGCCCCAGTATTCTCAGATTTTACCCAAACAAAACGGACAAATTTGTTTCTGCAAAAGTGGTTTAGACGTTTTTGAAGTAGCATGGGGTAATGGGCCTTTAAATAAATAGTGAACAATGGACCAAGAATGCTTCTTCCTCTGGCCTCTCAGTGAACTGATTGAGTTGACATCCACCCCAGATTGAATGTCTTAGTGTCAACCTGAAGCGGAATTTCATTTCTCATTGCTTCTGGCAAAGTTGTCAGTCAGAACTGCCGATAATCTGCAGAGAAGAAGGAAAGCGTATGAATGTTTTTAGCACTTCAAAGTCCTCTTTTTTGCCGCAGTTACTGTGGCCTAAACAAACCAGTTCGAAAAAAAAAGAAAGTCCGGATCGGAACGCCCAGCCACCCGTGAATGCTCCTCATAACGTCCTGCCACTTTTTGTTTTTCGCAGCACTTGGAAATGTGCCGCAGACATAAATTGCAGGACTGTTTCCAAATGGTGAGGCTGTCAACATGTTAATCTGGCCGATAAACAGAGCGGTAAAGTATGCAGGGATCTCCAAGCAGCTGCTTTCTGAAGCCTCGGCTCTGCCGGGCTGCACTGTGTTGGGAGCTCAGGGACGGCCAAGCGAGCTTAAAGAGTCCCAGCCCCTTTAGAGCCGGCGGCCTGGATCTAAACACGGGCATGGCGCTCTCTGTTTTAATTATTTAACCTTTAGCTCTTGCTTCACCACTGGCACATTGTACAGTTGGTGTTAAAGTGCAAGCACAGCCGAGAGGGGGAATCATCCATTGGCGTGTTGAGACTGAAGTGCTCTAAATACCTCTTAGAGTTTGTTTCTTATTCTAATAATGCCAAGGGTACAGCTAGACACTTGTTGTAGTAATGTGCGAATCAAGACCTTTTAAGCACTGTCTGAAGGTAAAGACTACAGTAGGTAGTCATTATTGTGCTGTCCGCATACATAGCCAGAACCACAAGCTTTGTCAAATGTCTTTTTTTGGGGAGACTACCTGTAAACATGACCCAACTTCGGTTAGTGTTTTATTTATTTCAAGACTAATCAGAGGGAAGTTCTTAGTATACCTGAGCCCATCAGTGTAGAACATGCAGTTACCTCTGGCCTGTAACGCGTTTTCAGTGTTCACTGCTTTAATTAGTGAATGCAGGTATGATGCATGATTATTTTCTGGTCGTAGTTCAGTGTCATTATCATCATCGCACCTAGGCTTTAATCTGTCCACGAAAATGTCGCACCGTAATGCACTGACGGTTTGCAGCTTTTAGGTTTGCAGAGTTAATGTGTTCCATCGCCACTATAGTGTAAGGTCAGCATTTGGCTGTGAAGCCAACTTTTAGAGTTCATTCGCCATCAGATGCTCCATCTGCACTTTTCCCACTTGCTTTTATCTGACCTCTGCCTTAAGGTCATCAATAGCATTGCTTTAAGGACTTTCTTGGACTTGGCATTGCCACTCTGATAACTTAACGATCCAGCAAATGTTCAGGCCCCTAGACATCCAGGTCATTCCACAGTCTGTTACAGTAATTGTCTGGTTTTCATCATTTTCTCCTACATCTGCAATTAATCATCAGGCTACAACATCTAATAATCGTATCTCCTTATAAGAGATTTTTTTATTTAAGCTTAACATCTAATAGGACATGAGAACTTAAAACAAATTAACAGCAGATGAAAAATGTCAATGACAGCAGAAGGCTTATGATTAAAGTAAGACATAAGGCTTAATTGATTGTCATAATAAGCCCTAATAGCCTCTTTAGAGAAAAATAGTTTGCATAGTCCACAGTGTGTCTTTTTCGCTACAGTAAAAAAGACAATCCGAGATGTGCACACCCGGCAGGCGGATTTAGGAGAGAGTACAGTAATGGAGACGTTTTAATAACAGAAATGCACAACCCTGAGGCCCTTGATTTAATCTCTGCACTCTATTTGATTTATTACCCTCTTAATTTTTCCCTAAGCATGACTAATAACATGCTCTCATGGGCGTATTATTAGGCCTCTGTTTTAGCACCTCGTATTCCCTTAGACTCCAGCAGACTCACATGGGCTAGGCCTAATGTACAGACAGCTCTCAGGAAAATAAGTGTTCCTCGGCTAAGAGCTCAGCGAACGGGCTGAGGCCAGACAGAGGGCTCAACGTAACGTCTGCCACCATGAGAAATTCTGTTTGTGTTGGGTTTGAGGCTCCAGCTACGCTGGCTCTTTCTGTACTCCATAAATTATGTCTGTTGAGATTTCTACGCAAGGGTTAGGGTTTGGCTTAATGGTGAGACTCAATCATTAATGACAGGCTGGAACTTAGGTTTTCCATATATCACTGAAATTCAAAAGCTACTTCACATCGAGCTTGTGTGATCATATAAACACGTTAGGCACTAATCGTTAGGGAAGATGGAATTAGCACAAGTTCCCTTTTTCTGTCCCGATATAGATTCTGAAACTGAAAACGCCATTTCAGTTTCAGTTTCGGAATGTATTTTAGAACAGAAACAAAACTAGCGGTCTTGTGTCATCTCTAATTCCATCTTCTTTAACGCTCAAGTGCCTAATGTGTTTATATGATAATAAAAATAAATGTGTGTGTGTATACATGAACAAAAAGCAAAATATCACTTTCCATGCAAATGTGAGCAAAAGTTGAATTAGAAATTCTAATACTTGCAATTATGTATTCACGCAACTGTTCTGAGTTGGGGTTTTTTAGTTTGTTTTTTTTTTATCTGTACTTTCCAGCTGGTCCTTGCCTGATACCTAAACTAGATCTGTGCCATTTTTTTCTATGAAACATATTAAAAACCCATTTGAAACATGAGGCCCTTGGAAGTACGACTCTGTGACACTGCGCAGAGTCTCTGAGGCTTCTTTTGCTGCTGTTGATACATTCCGTTGACATGCCCTGCTCATAAACATCTGAGGGCACAGCACAGAGACTGCACTCACACACACAAGCTCCAGCGAGCAGATGACATTGCCGAACCTTCTGCCTCCGTGGAAGGGGCCGTCTTCCTTGCAGACATGTCCTGTCCTTACCCTAATGAGTGCAGTGAGGAAAAAGGCATTCCTGGAAGCACGATCTTATGCTGCGTGTCTGTTAGAGAGAGGATGAAAACGTATGGGATGATTGCAGAGGAGATTTACTCTGTGGAAACATGAGTGCAGTGGAGGTATGTGAAAAGGGGGCTGGCTACGTAACACCCGGGTGGCACTCTTTAAACCAACAGGAGTTTTACACATTAGCTCTTCTGGGGCTCCTGTGAAATATGAGCCTGAGTGTTTGTCTGTGCGTGAGGGTGAGGTGATCCAGTCTGGTTTAGTGTCTTATCCCACACACGGAGCCGCAGTGATGACAGCTGGCCTTCCAGAGCGCCATCCACAAAGAGCAACAGCAGCGCGTGTGAATTTGCAAAGCCAATAGGCTGCCTAATAGAGCGACACACTTCTCAGCACCCATCACAATGCAGCGTGCCTTCGTAGCTGAGGGTTAGGAGCCTGGGCTTTTAGAACATCTAAACTCCTTATTGAAATTGTTTTTAGGGATCGAAATGTACCTGTCTGCATCATTTTAGCATTGATGGTTCATTTATTCTGCAAAGCCAATGCTTTTAGTTCAACAGTTCTAACTGATTATAAAATGTTTTTTGTCACATTTTTAAAACAAAAATAATAGCCATGTTTAAAATAATGAATATTAATATAAATACCATACCTTTGGGAGATGGAGATGATAAAGGTTGCATGTATTATAATTTTTTTTATGACCATGTGGTGTGATTCAAAGGAGCAGTTAATAACTCCAGCAGTTTTTTTGAATTTAGTACACAAGCAAGAACTAATTACCTGAATAAACACATGCAAACACATGCAGGGCCAGAGTTGTAGGAACATACAGTAAATATAATACACTGACATGTATTTTCTTTCATGCATTTTGAAGATTCAGTTGTGGTTGGTTGGCTGGATGTTTGTTCATGGCCAGTTCTTTAATCAGAAGAACCCAAGCAGAATTGAATGCTGTGAAGTTTACACTGGGCCAGAGAGTAATTTACATATGTATTTGTACAGGAATGTTCCAGTGGAGTGTTAATATTTCCTTAAATAAACACTCCATGTTGTTTACACCGTCGAGTCGACAAGAAAGCCCAAATATATCTGCTATTGATTGCCGTGAAGAATGATTATTTCAATCTGTAAACATCCAGAGGGAGGGCGTAGCACATATTTATGCAGTATTTCAAGGAGAAATGCAAAATGTTATCTGCCTAAGATTATCATTCAGTGTATCCTCATATTATCTTGACCATGGGCTCAAGTCATAGGGTAGAACAGCTTATCCTCTGGACATTGTATTGGATCGGCTTTGATGAAGAGTGTGGGATTCTGTAAACTTGGCTCAGAATTTGATGATAAGCACATGTAATCTGAATTCAACGTAATTCTCATGGTGCCCTCTCTCGCTCGGCGCCGGATGTTTGCCTGATGCGGTCTCAATTCGAAACAATGGCGCATGTGTCAGCTCTTTAGGGTGAATGGAGCAAAGCTGTATGCCCTGATTGATTCGGTGTCTGATAAACGTCTCGAAAATGAAGCAGGGATTTGATGACATGGATCAAAGAGGGCAAGAGCACAGATGGATTGAGAGAACACACACAGAAGCAAAGCATTTTTGGAGGGACACTCCACTGTCACTGCCCTCATCTGCTCCATACAATCCAGGCATTCTCTTTTTTAAGAGAATTTGATTTGTTTTATGAGATTTTAGAAACAGACTACAAAGATTCACTGCCCACCCTTCCCCCCTTAAGTCTGTGAAATGCTTGTTATCCTTTGTGGATTTTTGAGCAGATATGCAATTAAATATAGATCAAATCGGGTTAATGATATCTGTGTAAAGAAGAATTACGTAATGACTACAGAGGTTTATTCTCTTTTAACCTATCAAATAGTACAGCTGCTTAAATTAGATAAGCACTCTCCGTGCAGTTTGGTGCCTGCCTCCAACAAGGCTGGGGGGCTGCCATGATGCTAAGCTCCAGTTTACCAGGAGTTCTCTGGTCATGGTTTCTGCACCGGGAACAGATGCTGTAATGTTCCAGACAAGCCTCACCATAAACAAGCTGAACAAGTCAAACCATTTCAGCACCTTGTTCTGCATTTTCAAGGGCTAATTGGATTCAGCTGCTAGCTGTTGGAATCGCTTCCTATTCAATCTGGTCCATTTCTTATTGAACTTAGATTTTCAGAAGTACGTTTGCATTCTGATTGCTTTTGGGCGCTTCCACATTGCGTCATGGATCTTTCAGTGAATGGCAAAAAACAACCTCTATGTGAAGACCAAAAATATAAATAAATTATGAGTCATGGTACTCATCTGTGTGTCAATTAGCATTCTCTGTATTTGTTCAAGCACTTGTGAGCCATTTCAGCACCATTATTTACAATGACCTTTACAAGCAACTTGTGGCGAGTCTGTTATGAAAGCAATAAACGAGGGGCCTTAGACTGGGTGGACTTTAAGTAACCGCACTCAGTGCCAGGAAAAGGCAAGAGCATGTTTGCTTTGCAAATAAAAGCCGGCGATTTTGTTAGCATACAGGCATTAAATTATCATATTGATTGAGTGATATTAATAAAGCACGGCAGGAAAAGAGGTATTTATAAAGCAAAACTGTCACAGATACTGCGCTATTATGAATTATGTATTGTGCGGGTGGAATTACATATTGTTGGCTCTGAAAAATCGTACTGTTTTTTGGCGGTGGTCCCAAGTCAACACTGTTATATCTGCTTGTTTGTTCGACTGATTGTTTGCTTGTGTGTTTGATTGTTTGTTTGTTTGGCTGCTTCATTGATCTGTGGGTCAGAAAAATGGTCTTAAAAAGTCCATTAGGCTTAAAATTGACCGTCTCTCGCCAGTACCAAATCCTAATGACTGTCTTTGCACTCTTTTTCTGCCCACATGTCACTAACACTGTGAGTGCAGAATTAGCCACAGGGGTGTATTAACCTGCTTTTCCTCTTTTCTCCTCTTCCATCTCCCCTTTTTCCTCTCCTGTCCTGCGTGTGTGTGGCTCTCTGCTGCCCCCTGTTCTGCTCTGCACCAGTGGCTGCTCCTCTGCCTCCAAACTCCTGCTCTGGTTCTGCAACACTAGACCTGTTCCTGTCTAGTGCTGTGTGAAGAGCCCACAAGTGAGTTTGTCACACGCACAAACACTCAAACACACACACACACCTCTTGTCTGCAAGCTATCCTTCTAGTTCTGTTCTTGACACTGAATTCTTGGTCAATGAGGTGTCTGATTAAAATTGTATATTTTGTTTATAGTTTGTGTGTGTGTGTGTGTGTGTGTGTGTGTGTGCATGTGAAAATGAGACAGTGTGTTTTACTTGTATGTTTCTGTGTATGCAGGTCTCTTTGGGTTTGTACATTCAAACTCTCTTCGTGATCCATTTCACACCCAGATGACCTCTAAAATTATATCATTCTTTTCCCACCCATGGCCTTTTGATTGCAGATATCACACTGAATAGCGACTTGATAGGCCAAGAGCTTGTAAACACACATTACAGTCTCAATGGTGTATAAGCCGGATTTCATAATCAGATACTTGATGTACCATACACACAATCTTACAAGGGTCCATGTTTATCAAAGTAAATATGTAATTAAATTAATCAAGGCAGAGACATTAAGACATTGCCCTCGATCATCAGTATGGGTTTCATGGCTTCTGCAGCTGTGGCTCCAGATGCTTTTTCCTTTAATCACAGCCTATATTTAATATGTATGCATATATAGTATCATTCGAAAGTTTGGATACATCTGCTCATAGAAAAGACTGCCCAATTTTTATGGTTTCCATTTTTTTAAATAATAATGAAGACTATTAAAATAACACATATTTTAAGGCTCACTACCTCTATTCATGTATTTGTCTTTGAAACAAATTTCACATTTTGAGACCTCGGTTTTCTGCTGTCCCTAGTTTCGACGGAGTCTGCTACTTGAGTTTTGACCAAGACTGATTCAGAGTGTTGATATATATCTGTTATTAAACCATCCTCTGCATGGTTTAGACCAGGGGTGGGGAACCCCTAGTTTCTGGGCCGCAAGACCATTTTATCCGTCCCATCAGTCATTTAATTAAATTCCAGCATATCGGTGTTCGGGGAACAAATAAGTCTATATCTAGATATGGCAGTTATGTATGGATCATTTCTGTGTAAAATATTCCGGAATGTACCAGTTTCAGTCACCATTAGAGTGAACGTATATCGCTATCGCTGATACAAAACTGTCAAAAAGGGAAAAGTTGATTATGAAAGTCGCCTTTTCAATAAGAAATGCTCAAACATTGACTTTTTGTTGAAATTCATGCCAAACCGTGTGCCTAGTTTGTGGAGATGTGCCCGAATGGATGAAAAAGCACAATACTGAGCATCATTACAGCTCGAAACACAAAACTGGATGACTTAAAGGGACAAATGCGCTTGGATAAAGCTAACACTCTCTGGTGGAATTTGGATGCAAAAGAAGTTGTTTTCACAAAGCCGCGCTCTGACAGAGACAACGTCATGCAGACAAGTTTTGTGGTGACTGAACTAATTGCTAAAAAGCTGAAACCTCATTCAAAAGGAGGATTTGTAAAGGAATGCCTTTTTGTTGCTGCAGAGCTGTTAGCACCAGACAAAGTAAAATAATTCCAAAGTGTCAGCTTGTCTCGAAGAACCGTCACAGAGCGTATTACTGATCTGGCACAAGATATTGGAAACACACTGAAAGACAGTGCGAGATATTTTCTCTTTTCTCTAGCCTGTGATGAAACAACAGAAATAACAAATACTGGCCAGTTAGCCAGGGATCACTGTGCGAGGGATCTCTGCAGAGTTTGAAATGAAGGAGGACATGCTGTGTTTGCATGCCATGCGTGGCACTACTGAGGATTTGTTTGAGCAGTTTATTTTAGTCTGGAGATATGGACTACCATGGTAATGTACATGCAGATATCCTCACACGAGGGAAGAAGTAAAAGAATTCATAGAGATGAAGGGAAAGCCTGTCATGGGACCCAGTGATAGACAGTGACTGTGATTTGGCCTTCGTGGTGGACATTACCAGGTCCCAAGCAGCTTCTCAGCTCTCTGTTTTCAAATGTGAAGTCATTTGAAGCTAAATTAAAGCTGTGGCAAAAAGGTAACACTCTGCATTTTCCTACTCTGCAAGAACAAAAGCCTTTTAAAACATCTGAATATGCTGGTTAGGGTGCCAAACTCTTTCAGGCATTTGGTAGGGGCTTTCAGGACATAAGGAGTAAACAAAAAAAACTGCATATATTTACTATGCCCTTTAATGTGGAACCAGCTGATGTACCTGAAAACATGCAACATGAAATCACTGAGCTGCAAAACAACAATGAACACAAAGCTAGGTACAGTAACATTCCTCTGCCTCAGTTCTATAAACTCTATGTATGCCCTGATGAGTTTCCGTTACTCAGGAGACCTGCTATTAAATGTGCATCTCTGTTTGGGACAGTCTCCTCCTGTGAACAGTTCTTTTCAAAACTGACTCTTGCAAAGACTCAATTGCGCTCAAGACTGAACAAAACCTGGAAAACCAGTAGCAGGTAGTGTCATCATTACTACCCTCTGGCATTTGCCGCCTCACCAAAGAGTAGCAGTCCCGGCCATCACATTAGAGAGGTTTTTTCTGTAATTTAATGTGTCCCTTGAAGGATGTTATAAAATAAAATGGCCCTTGATAGGAAAAATGTTCCCCACCCCTGGTTTAGACCATAGACAATAGTGATATGATGAAAAATTTTCATGAAAGACAGTGATAAACGTGGAATGCTGATACTATCTGCAGCTGGTGGCCTAGTGGTTAGGGAGTTTGCCCTGTGATCAGGAAATTGTGGGCTTGAATCCCAGGACTGCTAGTGGCACCACTGTATTCATCAAGTTAATGTAGAGTCAACTGCAAGCACAGTAGAAAATGTTTAAGAACAGGGTAAATTTGAACACATTCATATTTAACAACATTGTAATTGAACTGAAATACCTGATATGGTTTTGGGTCTGGCACCAAATAACCCTTTCAAATTTTTGCTGAGTTTTTGCTAAGCATTCAGTCTCAAAAATGCTTCTGATTACAATTCAAACTTAACCACTATCATTTATTTATTGTTCATTTTAAAAGTTAAATATTCCAATTTGTGATTTACATGTTTAACATGTGTAAATATACGCGCTTTTAACAAAATGCCAAGAGAAATATTGTTATGCTACGTTACGCTGTTTTTGCAGCAGCCGTAGTAAGGAACTTCTAGACATAAATCTAATACAAATCTTGGTTTAGCTCTGTAATCTCTGACCTTCCAGGACTGGAGCTGAGGATTACTGATTTAGCAGCATATTCTTAGTGTCAGTTTAGCTGCTTTACAGAATGAAGAAACACGTTTTTAAGCCATTGCTGACATACTGCTCAGGTTGGTTGCACTCATGTTGTTGGAATTTCATGTTGCAGCATTTAAGATAGGAAAGAAAAGAAAAAGCCAGCATTATATTTTAATAAATTACTCTGGGAATGCAGTAACTGGAGTAGTCATGACACTCGGAAACTGCGATTTGCTGTGCTAGTTTTTTAATGATAAATTATATGAAAATAAATGAATTTAATAAATGAATAATATAAAATATTTTAAGCCAGCATCAGTAATGAATTTATCAACGGAGTGAGGACACAAGACTTTACACAGTGATCTAATAATGAAACCTGTGCTTGACATATTGATATAATAAAGAGCGGTAAGGAAAACTACCTTGAAGAAATTTGTTCAGCGAATGAATTCGATCTGCTTTTCCAGTAATGAGGAGACACACAGGACTGTGCCCACTCCTCCATATCTGCCTTTCACCCTCTCGCTTTCTCTCACTCGGTGCTTCCTCACTGATAATTAGAGTTTCTCTTGTGCCAGTGTTTAGATGGAATATTTTTCTGCAGCCTTTCTGCATCATCTTTCTGCTTCAACTGTCACATTAGATCATTTAAGCTTATTTTTATCAATTGTGTATTGTTGCAGTTGAATAAACCGTATTGTACATGCAATTAATTATTTATTTTACAATGACACCAGATGTAGCTTTAATAAGAGAAGGCAATTTCAACTTGAATCAATTTTACTTTGAATGAAAATGAATGCTGCGTTTTAGGAACTTGGAGATCGATGTGCTGGTTTGAATGTGAAACCTAAAGTGGAGGTGTGTGTCGTGATCTCATATTGACTGAAAGCTGCAGCGTTTTTTCCATGCCCCTGTTGTTTGTGTGGGGTGCATGTGAGGTTGCTCTTTGTGCTTTTAGACCACGCGTGAGTTAATTGCATTATGACATCAAGCAATCATTAGTGACCTCTGGAAAATGATTATTCCATTACACCTTTCAATAGCAGTCCCACTGGTCTCACCATCTGAAAGAGGCCACCTACTGAAGGGAAGCCATTCAAGTGTCCAGCTTTCAGTCTCAATGATCTGTTCCACGTAGCTGAAGAACTAGTTTTGTGTCATGTATTGTACGTGAACATTCACTACTGTGGACCTCCCACCCACTGTAGACACAGGGGCCTATCCTGTTGTCTGTAGCAGCGTATAAAGTGCTTCTAAACCTTTGAGCAGCTCCAGGACTTGTTCATTTGAGTCAGTGCAATCACAGTCAATCAGTCTTCACTTTGCCCATGGTAGTGGAAACAAGCAGAATGAACTTATCCAGAGCAGCTCAGATCACTGTCTGGTTTAAATTTAGCAGTGCAGATGTCGTATTGGAGGTTGTGTGCGTGCATCGGCTCAGGCATTGACATTGCCGTGTTATCTGGTGACAGATTTGAGTGTGTGTGTGTGTGGGGGGGGTGTTTGTAACTGACAACATCATTGACTTTCAGCGAGACCCACTATATCGATTCCAATCAGCACTTGACAAGGCACTGGTCCATATCAAAGCTGAAGCTTAAAGTAAAAAAAGGAATGAAGCTCTGATTCACCACCACCCGCTCGCCACCCTGACCTGGATGATCAAGCCACGTCTGATATTTGTAGACTAAACATCACCAAAAAAACTAATTTGGTGTTTCGGACAGTTCTCATGAACTGTCCTGTCTGTTTAATAACAATAGTAATGATAATAATAATAGTGAAAATACAAAGAAGAGTCTAAATAAATAAAATAAAAACCTTAAGAGGAGGATAAAAAAACTGATAAACAATATAAAACCAACATCTCAAGGCTAATGCAAATCAAAATATGACATTTTGACTAAAAACCTTTTTACATTTTGAGGAACAAATTGATATTCTTACAGTTCAACTCCCCTCTGGTTCTTGTGTGAGCTTTTATTGCATTTTCTTTTCTTACTTTTTAATGTAGAACATTAAGGGATGCTTTAGTAAAACTCAAAACAATTGAATAACAGAGGAGCCTGATTTTGCAGTACTTACATATTACCAAGATACTGTGTTGATTTTTAAGACTGTGTAGTTCCTTGATAAAGAAAGTAAGACCAAGTCGACAGGGAGGAGTTCAGTTCTAGCCCTCAGCTGCTCTTTTGCATGTGTATTTAACGCACACCTGCAGTTCGGCATTACACTGGAGGAAAAGCAGGAGAGGGCCACTTTTCAAGGGCAACCTAGATTTTTCTTTCCATGTCTTACAGCTGTAGATTGTGGTTGGATCTTTCCTTGTGCTGAAAAATGACTTTAAACGTAATCAGCAAAATTGGATTTCTCCACAGCTGCTTTTGGTTCTTCTGCACATTTTTTCAGTTGTTGCTCTTTTCTTGCGTTCTTGTTGGAACTGAAGGAACAAGCTTAGATGTATGATGTTCATTCCAGATGCTTAGTAGCAGTGTTGCAGAGTAATCACATTTATGTTGTGTAAATAAACACAAAAGTCTAATGAATACCAACGGATGTTTATTTATATATATATATATTTTTTTTTTTTTCAGTCAGCACATAAATTAAACCTGTATAAATCTGTGAAGGAATCATTCTCTATGGAGCCTTTCACCTTCTCTCTTTTTCCCACTCAGTGGTTCCCCACTGATAATTAGAGTTTCACTTGTGCCAGTATTTATAGAGAATATTTTTTCCTTTTCACCTTTTTCTGCCTCTTCTTTCTACTTCAACTGTCATATCAGATCATTTTTTTCACCAATTGTACAGTTTCACAGTTGAACCTTATTGTACAGGAAAGCAATTAATTATATATTTTACAATGCCACCTGAAATAACTTCAATAAGAGAAGGCAATTTCAACTTGATTCAATTTTACTTTGAATGAAAATGAATGCAGCATTTAAGTAACACGGAGATTGATGTGCTGGTTTGAATGTAAAACCTAAAGTGGAGGTGTGTGTCGTGATTTCAAAGTGACTGAAATTTGGAGTGTTTTTTCCATGCCCCTGTTGTTTGTGTGGGGTGCATCTGATATTTTTTTATTTAAATTTTTTATGAATTTTCAGTCAGCACATACATTAAACTAGTGTAAATCAGACTGCATATCTACAAAATGCTCGATTACTTTGAGAGAAATTGGCTGGGTCTCTATGGTGCTCTCTACCCTGATGCTAGATTCTGTTTACCTAATGCAGGATCATTTTATTTGATTTATTTGAAGAGCCTGAATAAAGCTGATGGTACATTTACAATCTGTCTTTTTCTCCTTCACTGCTCCTCATCATATGGCAAGGCCAAGAGGCAGGAAAACCCATCAAAGGCCCATGAAGGAGTCGAAACGTGTGGTGCAGATAGCAGCGCCATTTACAGAGCTATAAGCATCTTGGTTGTCATAGCTCTTTGAATGGTACTGCCATATGTACTGAACTTCCATCACCATGACCGTCAGTGATTAAGCTTATCGCTGTGCTGCCTATTTAAATTCATCTCTAAGGTTTTACTTGTCTTTACCTGCATGTTCTCTGCTCCGTGTTCATGGTAAGTATATTGTGATGTGAGAAGTGTTAAGTTATGCGTATGCCATGTGTTCCTGACCTTAACAGCCTGAGCAGAATGTCTGAATCCTTTAATATGATCTTAAACTGACACTTGAAAATGAAGCACTTTCTTTAAAATAAGCACCTAAAAGTAGACTAACATTCTTAAACTATTAAACACTTTACGAACACACACGGAGACATAGACAGCTACAACATGACATAAGTTTGTGCTAATCCAGGCTAGATTTGGTATAGGATTGGATTAGATGATCTAATGTTGATGTCTAATCTGCCATTTTGTGTTGATATTGACCTTCTGATAGACCTAAAGCCATTTGTACTCCACCTATTTAACTAATGTCTACTGTATCTAAGTTCCAAGCACACTTTGGCCTTATTACAACTCTTGAACACCCAAACATGATAGAGTGAAAATATAGATCGCCTGGGATTCCCTATGATGATTTTAAAGACCAGTGTTTTAAAGTATTTTACAGACTGGTAGCTAAGGTTAGAGTAGTTATACAGTTTGTGCCCACACACACACATACACACAAAGAAACACAAACACAAAATCAGGAATGCAGGGTTCAATCAGGTAAGCACAACACAATTAGTAACGCTAGATTCACTCTAGTATAATCATGTTATTCTGGTGCTGTGTGTGTAATGCAAATTGATCACTTCTCTTCTCGCCACCTTTGTTAATGGCAGAAAATCCTTTTATGATGATAAAAATATGATTATTCGTGCAGCCTCTGTCAGCATGGTAACAGTAGTAACAGTCTTGCAGAGCAGGCCTCTCTGTCCTTCATGCTAAAATATACTCTTGCCCCTCTGTGCAAACAAACGAATGGCTGAGGGCAATGGATCAATAGGAGGAATGCCAGGATCACTCGCAGCAAGCCGCCCGGAGGGGCCTGAAATGTTTGAGGCTGAAAAGAGACGCAAACGTTGCAAAAACACTTCAGTTTGGGCAGACTACATTGAGCTCCAACAGGCCGGGCCGAAAAGCATGGCCTTGGAATGTATTAGTGTGTATCAGCATTGCTTCTTTTTTATCAGCCTGTAAAGTGGGACCTGAGAGCTACGTCTATTATTAGCAGCATTACGTTGTGGAAGAGCAGCCATTGCGTAAGAAGAATGGGGCACTTACAGGAACCGTGCCCTAAGTAATCAAGCATTCCTTCAACTTGTTTCCATCATTATGTCCTGTTCACTGGGTAACTTTGGCGCAAACCATTAAGTGCCATTGCAGTTCATATAAAATGCGGCTTGTCCAAATGGTCTTGGTGGTAATGTTATAAGCATTCTTGGGACACAACAATGGATGTGCCTCTTAAGAACAGAACTTTTGTCATTTTAGCATTGTCTAGAGAATCGTACAATTAACTAACACTCCTTTGAACTTTCTTCGAGCACAGATGTGTCGGATCAGCTTTCAATCCCAAAAGTGTTTATGTTGTGGTCTTGGCGTGTTGTAATATGTGGTTGTGTGGTCAGGCGATGGTATTTGCTCTTTCCACAATACTCTCGTTCATGCTGCACAGCGCGGCCGCAAGCGGTAGTCTGAGCAGTCGTAATTTGGTCGATTCTGCCACACACTCGAATGAAAACCAAACCCTTAGAAGAACTGATCAATATAGCATTAGAAATACAATGTGAACTTAATCATCTGAATGGTTCTTCTAATAATTAGAGTGCACTTCTTTGATTTTTTTTCTCTTTTGTGCGGTGGGATAATAGTCCATTAATAGGGATCCTTATGTCCCATAATTTAAGATGCCTAATGCCAAAGGAGTTGGAAGATTTAACAGCAGTCTGTACAGATGATACAAATGCAAAGGTCTGCGTGTGGTCCCTCCAGTGGCGTAATGGAAACTAAGCGCATCACTGTATCATATAGCATGATATTTGTGGTGGCATGTTTATAAGCCCAGCGCGTGCAATCGAAATGTTCTGAATAAATAAGATAATGACTCCTTCAAAAATAGTCTTCCAACATGTTGTTTTTAGAACTCGTCTTTCAATAGTTTATTGTTTTTAAAACTATAAAACAACAGATGTGTTGACATTTTTTTTTCCATCTGTTCTCAGAAAGCCTCAGGGTAATGCGACAGTGGGTATTGTGTAAGATTTATAACATCAGATTTTGGAAAGTCCTTTTTCAGAACCTTTTAATAGGTTTCAAATTGACAGCATGTGTTGGGGGGAGAACACACTAAAAAGTAAATTACATACTGACAGCTATTGTTGACAGCTGATGCTGCATTATTTTGGCCAGAGGTCTACAGATTTATGAGACTGAGACCCAAACCCAACTGCTTTCTGTGATAGGTTCATCTGGTACTGCTAAAAACCAGACCTAACCCATTCTCTCCCCTAGAGAGTTTGAGCTGATGTGTTACTTTAAATAGAAACTAGTGCCTGGCATGTTAATTTGGTTTTTATCATGTTAACACATTATTTATTTAATGCTGATAATTATTTTATTGCGTGTTAACGCTGTTTTTTTTTTCACTTCACCTTAACAGGATCACACTCTACTTAACATACCGGCGGCTTCTGCTGCTCCTTGATAAAGAAAAATGTTTCTGTTGGTACCTGTTCAGAAATAAAAACAACATATTACTTGCTGGTGCTGGGAAGGTGCCTGATATACTGCTCTGATCGTGGCTCTGAACTGTGGGTGCCAGTGTTCTGATGATTCATGCTGCCTTGTCAAAAAATGCTTCTGTAGCACTAATGGACAGCAGAGTCTAACGATTCATGCTACCCTGCTGAAAAATACAGTTTATAGTCAGTTTATAACACTGATAATAATGTGAAATATACAAATTATAGGCATAATCAAAGAAGTATTATGGGGGTTATAATGGTAATTATAATACAGTGATTTTAATAAATAATAAAATGATTATAATAAAGATAAAATGCTTCTGGTGCCCATGCTCTGGACTGCCCTGCAGTTGCAAATAGTTTTGGCTTTATATTTGATAAGATTACATTAATATTTAATTTGACATTTACAGAAATATTTGAACTGCAGCTGTGTAACTGTGTTAAATGGAACACTGCCATTAAAAAGCTCCATATGTTATTGCACTTTTGTTCATATAGCAGTACTTCTGAAATGAAAGTGCGCAACACACTACTTTTGAATTCATTATTGAAGTTTGCAAAAAGCATGCGATTAATGCAATTAGAAATGTGTGAGTTTGATTCCCGGTGGTGCTGCAACCGTCCATGGCCTGGAGTCAAAGAGAACACACCTGGCTTTTATCTCTGGGTGAGTAGGATCGCCTCATCCATCAGTGTTAGACAGGGCGGGTATCTGTAAGCTGATGTAACAGAATTGGCAGAAAGAGTTCTCCAGGTGTGACGTAGTGTTGCTTTTGGGGATTTAGAGAAAGTACTGGCTGGTTGTATCATGGGATAAGAGAAGTCCTAGCAAGTGAGTGGAAGTGGAGATTGGAGAGGCCCGAAATAAGCGTGATGCTAAACATGAAAAATCATCCCGAACCTGAACCAAAACACAGTCGTTTGTTGGACTTTTTTGGAAAACGAACCTCTGATTTGAAATGACCTCGAGATTAGTTGGCAGATAATTTAGACATTGATTTAGTCTAAAGTTCAGTTTTAGATCTTTCTATGGTAATCTTTGCTCCTGTTAGATTTACGGGGGTTATGGCTGAAGTGTGTCAAGACCTGGCTTTCACGCCAAATGGCAGCAGATTTTAAAAGCACCAAATCACTGTATTTTGAGTGAAAGAAAAGTCAGTGGCAGATATTCAAGTGCAAGCGGTCCTGCTTTTGCTCTGTAAAAATACCTCCATGTGTCGTGAAAATGAGCCTGCAGCGCAGTGGTCCAAGAAAAGCAGCAGGACTAAGTACAGAAACACTAGCGCCCTGCTGCTTAAGTGTGTTTCTTCCTCTTATGGAAGCAACCATGCTCGCAAATGTGTGGACTTTCACAAATGAAAAGACCTTTATTTTTCTGTTGTCAGATATTTCTTTTGAAAGGTCAGTGGATCTTATGAATAAAAGTTCTGTGCCGTGCAGTTTTGGTTTGAGGTACAGAGCTGAACCAAAAGTGATGTACATCCATGAGCATCGCAGCAGTATTGTGTGAATGGCAGAGGATGTCCTTCAATTTTGTGTTAACGCTGCTCATTTATTTAAACAAGAATGAAATGTTGTCAGACTGCATATAATCATTTATTTTCATTTACTTACCATAAATTACTATTACAAAGTCCTCTCTCTTAAAACCAGAGCTGACATTGCTTCACAATTTGAAGCTGATGTTCAAAAGCTGGCGGATGCATTATGAACTCAGGCAGCGTCACAGGAGGCAGTGCAGGTATTTTAAGGTAAACACCAGCTGTTTGGGTTCTCAGCAGCTCTGACTCCGGGAAGGGCATGTGTATATAGTCAGCTTCCTCACTCATGCAGTAGCCTTCTAATTAGACTCTTTAGGAAAGGGTTTGTGAAAAATGCTATTGATTAACCTAAATGTCTAAATGTAGCTTCTTTAGTGTTGCTTCTTCTTTAGATTTGTGTAAGGATGTTTCAGAAGTGCCTCCCTCTAACCTATTTTGGGTTAAATAGGGCATAGGACTTACTAACATAAGGGACCCCCCAACCACTTTGCTCATTAGGTACTCACATTGTCAAATGTACTTTCCACTATCTGTCAAGTGTTTGGGCACACCTTATTTTTTCTTTGTTTTTATTCTTTTCTACACTGTAGATTAATATTGAAAACAAACTAAATGATAAAGGAACACATGGAATTATGCAGTAAACAAAAAAAAAGAATTAAACCAGAATATGTTTTGTAATAAGGTATTGATGGACTGTTGTTTGTTTTTACTCAGTTAAGTGCTTCTAGCCATAATGTGGAGTAGAACTGTAGCGGAACCGGATCACTAACTGTGTACCAGCACTACCATTAAACTGATGATCCCAAACACATTTAGAAGACAAGAAATTCCACTAATGAACTCTTGATGAAGCTCACCATTTCAGGTCAATTCCTCATGAATCTGATTGAAAAAATGCTAAAAGTGTGCTAAGCTACAGGTGATGATATCAATATTAATCTACAACATAGGCAATAATAAAAACAAAAGAAATCATTGAATGAGAAGTCATGTCCAAACTTTTGACTGGTAGTGTATATAAGGGGGTAAGGGGCACATTTAGGTGGTGGGGGTATATTTCCTAGTGCTTTGTGTGTTGTAAAATATCAAAATTAATCATGTAAACCAATTTCTAAATAAATTTTTTTTAAATATTCATACACTGAACTGTTATAACACCATAGTTACAGTATCTCATCCCTTACAATGTCCTCCTGATTAATATTAATGCCATTTCTTTTTAAGAAGTTGTTCCTGACTTTTGATCAAAGAGATTCTGACTCTCTTTTGGCTGAGCAGTATGATGACACCTTGTTGAGTTGGTTTTATCTCACATTGTTTTTCCACAATAATAAATTACTTGGGGCTTTGCATTTAGGAAGAAAACGTATTTCAGCTCTACCTCCCGCTGGCTCACTGTAGTTTTGTGCGCTGTTTCATGCATCGTCCGTGATTAATGTGTGCAACCCCTGCTGTTTTGAGGCCTATTTGGAGCAATAGCTGCAAAAAAGACGGTAAATGTGAAACACTGATATACTTTGATAAAAAAAACAATGTATTCATTCTATTTTCTACGAAATTCATATCAGCAAGTTTGAACCATCAAAACTCAATGCATGCTGAAACTGGGATGCTATTTGGACTGACAATAATGGTAAAGATTTTTTTACCTCATATGTTATTTTATTACTTAACAGCAAATAGTGAGTGCTACCAATTAATGATGCATTCCTAATACTTACTGGACTTTTTCCATAGTACATAGTATGTCTGTCATCAAGAACTGTACATCCCTAACTGAAAGGTTCTTTCAGGCAGACTGGAAAAATTGACCATTTGTAGGTTTCTCAGGATAGGTTAGAGAAATACTGCTGTAAAGAACCAAGAGTAGTACTTTTTTGGCTTCACACCCAAGCAATTCATTCTTTGGCTCCTTTATTTTTAAGAGTACTTGCTGGAGTTTTGTTGGTGTGGAGGGCTGTATACATGTCTGCTTATCAGGACAGGTTTATCAGCCCTCTGCCATGTGTGGGGCTATTTTTGGCCTGTCGGAGGAAAGAAGGAAAGCCCCTCAGTGCTGCTGTCTGTGTATTATTCATGGGCCTGCCGTTGGCCATGAGATAGGCTTGTAAACATTCATTGCAAGATTTTAGTCAGGTTTATTCACTGGAAAAATGAATCAAACACACCTAAACAGACCTCTTTCTTTTCCTGCTCTCCGTTTCTCTCTTATGAACGTTCACACGTACGCATGCATGTCTGTGTCGACAGCACTTTCAATGAAGAGTGTGCCTCTTAGGTAAACACTGGCACTCTTTTTTCCTCCAAGGTCCCCTTTATACCTTTCCTCTTCCATTTTGCTCTCCCTCTTTCTTGCTCTTTCCGGACGTCTCCTTCTTCCACTCCAAAATCTGCTCTTCATTTTGGGCTGCAAAACAGTCAGGTCATGAATGCTCCACTTCTTCTGTCACTCAGCTCGTAAGCAATCAGACCTTTTATCTTTGCACATGTGTGAGTCTGGAACCTCATCCGGTGCTGGTTAAGAGTTGTTTGAATGATACACACACATGGTTCCATGAAGCTGTGCCAGCTGGGTCCAGAGTGCACCCTGAAACTCAGGGCTTGCTGGCAGAAGAGGCCTGTTTGGGCCCTGATTGTGTGACTACTTGGCGTGGGTAGTGTCACGCTGCTGGAGCTCTGAAATGCAACTTCCCTGTGGCCTGTGGCACTGTCCCACATGCAGAACGTTGTGACGATAATGATGTCCTACTTTCTCTGACACATGATTGTCACATTTTTGGCTGGATTTACTACTTTCATAGCTGCATCCATTTCATTCCCATCAACAGGGATAGTGTTTTATGTTTGCAGTGCCCTCTTTAACTAACTACTCAAAGGCTTCTAGGGTTATAGCTTTCGTAACTTTTTAGAATTATCCAATTAACTGCCAGTTTGCATTGGTTTTTATGTAGTTACTGAATAAGAAGTAGAAATGTAATAATAATTTCAGGGCAATGATAACAAATAAATTCATTTGTTTTTTCTGCGATTAGTCGTGATTAATCGCATTGTTATCCATTAAATTAAAAAAAGAATGAATCAGAACGTTTGTAGTGCACTTTTAATTTTAAAGGACTGCTATATGGACAAAAGTGCAATAACATTTGGTTTACAAACAATTTAAACAAATAAGGAGCT
Source organism: Rhabdalestes septentrionalis (assembly GCA_037832545.1). Lineage (NCBI taxonomy): Eukaryota > Metazoa > Chordata > Actinopteri > Characiformes > Alestidae > Rhabdalestes > Rhabdalestes septentrionalis. The sequence continues at coordinate 6,437,938 of JBBMFX010000030.1, read as the reverse complement.
TTTTCACTGCAGTTTAAATATTTCTTAGAAATGTCAATTTATTCATGTAATGAAATCCGATATAAAACCAAAGCTATTTGTGGTTTGTGTTTTATCTTGTTTGTTATAAAAAAACAAGCTCCCTCGGAATCCAGAGCGTGAGGAAGCATTGTAGCAGCTGCAAAGGGGGACAAAAAAATGGACAAAAGTAGTGGGACGCCTGACCCTGTTGACACCCGAAACATATATCGCTGCATGCAAAAAGCAAAGAACTTTCAATATAAAGGATAAAAAAAAACCTGCAATAAAATACAATAAAATAAAGTGTTATATAAATATAAATAACGCGTTAACTTGCCCAGCCCTAGTAATAATGCAAAGGAAAACTGTAATATGTAAAAATGTAAAATGTGCAGTTGAATTGTTTGAACACCAGAGTTTGCAAATGATCAACCATAATACACAACCATGTTCATGTGTGCAAGGATTGTCATGTCATGCATCTCACTGCTCCCAACATTGTTTTTTATTAATTCACAACACAATCATTACACTGTGATGATGGATTAAGGATGTAATATGGGAAAATCTGCTATCGCAGTAGTTGTTTCACATGCTTGGCAGCATCGTAAAACGGATCAATGTGTAGAATTGGAGCATTCTGTGTTATGTCACAGTATAAAAATATCCAAACTGGATGCACTGCTATAGTGTCTACTCTGTTCTTAAAATAGAAAAATCAACACATTTCCATCTATGTCAGATAAGGCTTTCCTCCCAGACTGTATTACACTTGTGCCCAACCTATCATCTGTTAATTATCATGATGCTGACTTTTGCAGTAGTTGCAATAGGCTGCAATCTGGAAAATGAGCATTCCAGCCAGTCCCAATATTATTGTTTACTCTCTGTGCCGAGAATCTTTTCCAAGATTACTGTTTTTGTCGGTGCTTCCCTTAATGAGAGCTAGAGTGGAATAAGAAGGTGATGCTTCGTACTGAAATAAGTCTCTTTTCACTGTCCCTGGTACACTTTCTTGCACCCTGATGTGAACTGGAACATGTCTAAGTAGATGAGCTCGTTATAGATTGCCTACCCTCTGCTCCCACTAAGTAAGCCTGAAATTGCAGATGGTATCATACTGTGTAGTAAGTTATCTCGGTGTGCCTCATCTTGGCTAATCCCAGCTCTCAGCAGCAGGCGAGAATTTTCCCTCTGTTTCTCTGACTAAGACTGCATTCCTACTATCTCTGCAATCGGAGATCTACTCTCGCGAATTACATCAAAGAGGCAATCCTGTGGACAGATAAGAAACCTTATAAATGAGGTGTCATGTCTCCTTGCCTTTCGCAGACCACACATGTTATTTTTGTAATGTCACCTTTTGTTCTTTTATGCTTTCAGCGCAGGGTCTGTAGTATATCACAGAAAATCACTAGCGCTGTATAGACTTGATGTTTGTGGGGATATTGAAGTTAATATATGCTTCTATTTCTATAAGCTGTCATCAGTCAGATGAAGCATGAGTGTCTGCTTGCGGTGTCCATGTCAGTAAAAAGAACTGTAAAAAAACAGCTGATCACACTTCTTGAGCTTTTCTCTGCCATGGAACTTGTTTTGGTGAAGGCAATATCATAAACTATGATGTAAAAAATGTTCTCTGAATGGCCCGGTAGACAGGATTTGTGTTTAAAATGTACTGGAAATATATTTTTCTGTAGAGTTTAATGCAGTATGTAAACATGCATGCACTGATACCACGTCCATACTTCCAGTCCATACAGTCTGCATAGGGACTAAAAATAGTAAAGGCAGTCCATCTTTCATTTCAGTGTATTTGTGATGTAATAGAGGAGTCAGTCAAAACAGGGGGATTTTACATCAATCAGTCGCAACCTGTTATTCTGAGGAATAAATAGAGAGAGGTTAAAAATGGGATATGAAACTAAATTATGACTTTTTCTGGCATGCACATGTCCTGAAGAAGAATGTAGAATGCTGGCCCTTTCAGTTTTTAGCTGCAGAAACTTTGCTTTTTCTTTCAGAACCTTATATTCAAGACTCTTAAAAGGCTATATGAGCTGGTTATCTATTTATAAGAGCTGAATTGGGTTGCCTTGATATGATGATGATATTTTGAGCTTAGTGGAAACGGACAGGGCAAAGATCCAGAAAGCTTTTCTCATCATTCCATTGTGAGGGAAGCCCCCTAGAGAGAGGTTGATGTGGTCTGTGCTGTATTGCACTACAGATGGCCTGCCATGGACTGTTGGAACAGCAACTAGTGGGACTTGAAAAGAGTGACTGGACTTCACTGATGTCAGTGGAGTGGAAGTGAAAACAAACACGCAGCACTCTCTCTTTCTTCCTCTCTCTCCTCTTTCTCTATCCCTCGCTTTCTATCCTCTTTCCTGCTTTCTTTCTCTCTCTCTCTGTCTCTCTCTCTCTCTCTCTCTCTCTCTCTCTCTCTCTCTCTCTCTCTCTCATGCTGTCTGTACTCTGTGGGATTTAGAGGCACACAGCAGCACACAATTCACAGATGCACAGACAATACCAACACCGAGTCGGGGACAAATCTGCCACAGGAGCCCCAAGATATTTAATTTTATAGATTTGTGTTTTGCATTTGAATCAGGGCATGGTGCTCATACTGTGTTTCTCAGCAACATAAATGTTCATGTGCCCGTTTGATGACTGGTGCACCAAGAGAGCTGTGTAAGGGTGCTTTCACATATTGTCCTCTTTTAAGGAACTGAACTCAGTCCTCTAGGAGTGGTCCCAAAAGTGGACCAGCAGTTCTTTTTCTATTCACAGTGTGAGTTCATTTGAAGGGGACTTGGTTCTCTTTCTGGTCCACTTCAGCTCAGATGGGGTCTCAGGTCGTTTTCTGTTCAAACTTCCAGTTCATCATCCAACCTGCCATTGCTGTCTCTTCATAGGTAAAATACATTTTCCAGCCTCCTGTTCTGTTCTCTGCAGGCTTGATCGTGTAGATCAGGACCTTTACAAACAGCATATTGTTGAGAGAGGCAATGTGGCAGCGATTCTGCTTTCTGCTTGGCTGGAAAGCTGTAGCACGTTTCCCTTCTGAACCCCGGAACATTAGTGACTTTTGAGGGGGTGAAGGGTTTCAAGGTAAATTTCACGCCCAATTTCTTTACAGGAATTGCCTGCAGTTGCTTGTTTATCAAAAGGGTTTGTAATGATTTTTTGGGAGTAGACAGCTGCGCTGTTTCCAGAGAGGCAGGTCTTGGGAAAGGTTTAAGCGTCATGTTCTGCCCCAGCGACCAGCTCGGTCCCGAGAGGAGAACTGACTGGGCTGCAGGTAGTCCTTACTGTACGTAGGAAGCCATTATTAATTCACACCACAGACTTTATTTCCTGATGGTTCCGGCTCTCATGAAAGGTTATCATCGTGTCAGAGGTATTGAAATCTGGAAATAGCCTTTCAGGTTGCTACAGTGATTCATTTTCTTTTCAATAATTATTAGTCCATTACTAGCTAAAGAATTTCATTTTTTCTGTATGAATTCGGGTTGAAGGTTTTTTGCATTAAAATAGCTGGGATATACTGTAACTATTTTATATGCCTGAGACTATTTTATAGATAAAAAATACTTGCCAGATGTGATTTGCTCTGTTCTGAAGGAACTTACTGAAAGAACGGACAAAGTGGTGGTGATAGAAGCCAGGAGATCTGATAGGAAATAGACATGTGAAGATTTTAATGCCTCTAAACTGTACCTCAAATTTACAATTATAAATATTACATATGAAACTAAGATACCACTGGTGGATTTGGACAGTGAATAAAATGCTATATAGACATCATAACAACACCGGGTTCCATTCAGATGACTCCATAAATTAATCTATAATGAGTCATGTCACATCAAATCTTTCTAAGTGGTTTTTCTTCCAATAACAGAACTGCACAGAAATATCTTTAAAAAACTGATGAGAGTCATCTTAAAAAAAAAAAAAGAAGGAAACTCTTTCAATAATGAAACCTGCGTGGCTTTTGTTGATTTTACACGTCCGCTTCATCAGGTCATCAGTATTCATCCCTGTTCTCTTTCTTTATGACTGCCTGCATGAAACTCAGGTGTAGTTTTAAAAAAATATGCAGCATCCTTCTAAGCACTGATGAAAGTCATGCATGTTTTTTTTATTTTATTATAAGAAAAAATGAAGAGTTCTTTTCCAAAACGGCACAAATCCATTTTGATGGTTTTCAGGAAAATGAAATTTTTTACCTACACCCACACATTTTGTTTTATATTTAATTTATCCTGTTAAAATGGTTTGTTGGCTCAGTCTGAACATGTTGATCAATGATTGGTAAATCAAACAACAGTATTGTTGATTAAAAATTAAAAGTTTTTTTTTTCTCCAAAACGCTATAAATCCATCCATTAATTTCCTAGAAGTTGATTTTTGATGTGCGTTATGTGTGAACATGCAACATATGACATCAGGGACTATATGAATATAAATCAAAATAAGTGAAAATGTATTAAATAAATAAAATAATTAGTTACAGAAACTAGATCGTAAAATAAAATGGAATCTGCATCATTCATCTCTCTCTCTCACACAAACACACACACATACACACACACACACACACACACACAAATGGACTCTCTTTTGACCCATCACAAATTCACACACACAAACTCACTCACTTACACACAGGTACACCTACACACACACACACACCAGTGACGGGCAACTAGCAATGAAGGCTATTAAATTAGCGAATTCTGAAACGAAAATTGTACTCACCAAACACTTTAATGAAGTCTCCTTGCAAACGGGCACCTTTTCAGGGTGACTGATGCACAAGAGACTGTACTTGACAGACACGTTCCTGTCTTT
>JBBMFX010000030.1:6405922-6418506 GCA_037832545.1 Rhabdalestes septentrionalis | reverse complement strand
TATGTTCATTGCCTGTAGCAGGCTTTTATGCGTGAGTAATTCTAAAGATGCTTTTGCAGGCTGGAAGGGAAACCTGTGCGAGCGCTCCCTGACTCTGTCCATTAGTGTTTTCATTCTGGTGCCCTGCGCAGTGCTGAGTGTCTACTATCTACTGCTACAGACTTTTATTCTGCGCCTCGAGTTCATCCTCAATGCCATATTGCTCTGCTTCTATGGCCTGGAGTTGATCCTGGGTTTAATGACGATCACAGCTTTTGCCAGGTACCTTTTTGTTATTTTTGTGTATTTTTGTGTATCTCAAGAAAATCGTGTTTAGTAAGTATTATTAAAAGGATTAAATATATGCAGGTAGAATGATCCTAGTGTAAGACCCTTTTAGATATAAATACCAATCCTAATTAGTTATGGTGTTTCAGCCACACCTATTGCTCACATGTATATTAAGCACATGTCATTTAATCTCCATAATCAAACACTGGGAGTAAAATGCATTAGATTTCTGCCAAGGATAACTGTAAGTGTGATTATTGTGAAATAGAAGTGTCAAGGACCAACTAAAACTCAGTGGACCATGCATCCAATATTTAAAGTAATTTATATTCTGCTGCATCGCTTATTACAGAGTTCCAAACTGTCTCAGGAAGCAACCTTAGTACAAGAACTGTGCATCCAGACCTTCATGGTTTCCATGGCTTAGTGGTTGCAAGCCTGAGATCATAATGTAAAATGCCAAAGGACTGAATGGTATAAACCAGTGAAAATGTGTTCTCTAGAGTGATGATCCCTGCTTCGCTCTATGCTCTGATGGAGGAATCTGAGATTGACTGATGATAGGAGATTCCTGCAAGAATGTGTGGTGCAAACTGTAAAGTTTGGTGGAGGAAGGATAACAGTCTGGTGTTTTCCAGGGTTTGGGCTTGGCCCCTTACCCTCAGTGAAAGTTAATGTCTATGCTACAGCCTCCAAAGACATTTTACAATTGAGGCATTTAGCAGACGCTTTTATCCAAAGCGACTTTCCTAACTACAGGGGACCCAGTGGTGTTGTGCTGAAGGTAGGATTCAAACCCATGACCTCTTGGTGCAGAGGCAAGTATCCTACCCACTAGGCCACCAACATTATATGCCGCCACCAACTTTGATTCTGTTCACAACACTTTCGGGAAGGCCCTTCTCCATTCCAGCATGACCCCAGTGCACATAGCAAGCTCTATAAAAACATCAGTGTGGAGCGGCCTGCACAGAGCCCTGACCTCAACCCAACTGAACACCTATGGGATGAATTTATACACTGACAGCGTGTCAGGCCTCGTTATCGAAAATCAGTGCTTCACTTCACAAATTTTTATTTGACTGAATGATAAAAAAATACCCACAAACACACAGAAAAATGTTGAAAGGTAGGGGCAACTCCATGAAACTCTAAATGGTTTTGGAATGGGATGTCCAACAAGCTCATGGAGGTGTGAAAACCATTTGTTCACATACTTTTAATTGCATGTTAGTATATGTGCAGTTATGTTCCTTCTTATTAATGATGGGTTATATTGTTTCTAAACATCAGGAACATGCATTTTTTGTTTTAATATCTGCTTATCTCTTTCTATTGTTTCAGGGCTGCCGTTTATTAAGCGACTGTGTGAAGACAAGGAACTACTTCGGTGCATTGCGTGGGTGTTGCCTGATTTTCAACAAGAGACTGCTTTACCTCAGGAGTATAGCTACATGTGATAAAAATAGATTTAATTTGGAATCGTACCATTTGCCCTATTTCTGAACCAAGACTGGGATCACTAAAACGTCTGGCTTCAAATTCTGATCAGAGTAATGAAATATATTAATTAAAGTTGTTTCTTTAAGTTTGTGTTTACCTTTGTTGATGTTATTAGAACAAGATTATGTTTTGTATTTTTGATACAAAAATTTTAATAAACAATTTTTTATAGTTTTTTAAAAAACAGTTTGCCCCTTTGTCTCTTTAGATTCACACTGCTTAGTTAAATGCTTCCAGCATTGTGTATGTAGGCTAATGGAAAATGAAAGTCAGAATCAGAAATTGATTCTGAATTGGCAGCAATACAACACAAAGCAAAGATCATTTTTTCCCACATCTGTTTAAAGCCTTGTATGCTTTGAGAAAACCCCCTAAAGTATAGAATCAGAATATTTTTGTGATCCTGCTTATGTTTTGACTGTAAAGACACAATATAAAATACATGTCTAAATGAAAAGACTTCGACATGCAGTACACTATTCTTAGTGCACAAATGCAGGGTATTAATAAATGGTATATAGTTATAATTAATTATAATATTAAAATTGTAATTATGACAATTTAATGATTAGAGGTTTGTTTTTTATTTTTAAACGTTAATACTTGGATCTTGCCCTCTTAAGGGGTGGAGCATTGCTTTGCATCACCCTTTTAGCCTCCAGAGGACAAGTGTAGTTTTCTTCCCACCCGTTTTTTAACGATCCCCGCCTTTTGTTCTATGATTGGTTAGTAGATTACCGGCAGCGTTAGTATATCAGGGCGGAGTGAGCTGCTGGCCAATCACTGCGAAGGAGGGGCGGGGTGTGTCTGAGTACGGGTGGGGAAAAAAGAATAACGGGAGAATGGGAGTGGACTGGATGCTGTGTGTTATCTAAACGGGGAGCGGTGAGGGAGGAGGGTCTCTCTCACTCCTACCGGCGCTGTCTGCTGAAGGGCCATGGATGAGAGTCCTTTGCCTACCGGTAAATGCATTAAAACACATTTAAATCATCTTTCTGGACCTCATTCATCCTTCTGAACTCTCTAACAGACCGAGTCTATTGTTGTCTACTGCTGTTACCTTGTGCATCTTCTCTTCCAGTGCTCATGGAGGCCAGTGGAGAAGGGGAGGGAGACGCTCAGAGGGTGAAAACTGAGGTAGGCTTGGGATTACAAACCCACACTTTGCTCTGTATGTAGTTTAGAAATATACCATAAAGGCTGTTACATGCACGAGCCCGTTTTTAATGTAATATCGAGGTTTTTTTAGGCTACCGGCCCCCTGGTGAGTGACTAACCGGCATTTTGGTTTAGAGAGGCACGGTGACACCCTGCTGCAGCCGAACAGGGCTTTTTGTGCATCATTGCATTCATTGCACAGACGCAGAGACTGCAAATTATCTATATTTCTGTGGTCTTTAAGCTGACACACCTATAAAATGCTCTCCTATAGATGCACACTAGGCTAAATATAGCTACTTGTCAGCATTTTATTATTTCAGAAAAAGAATCATGCCTGTATGTGCAATGCATGCACCTCTGACGTTTGAACGTATTCTATTGAGATTTTGCTTTCTGTTGCTATTAAAATAGCATTTTATTTATGTGTGAATAATCCAAGGCTGCAGTAAAGGCTATCGTGAAATGGTAAATGTTCGACATATCCTGCTATATCATTAGGACAAATGTATTGGGACGCCTGACCATTACACCAACAGGGAGTTAAATGGCATTGCATTCACTTAAATATAGATTTGGTCCTTCTTTTTTGTTTGTAACATCTTCCACTCTTCTTGAAAGGCTTTCCATGAAATTTTGGATTGTCTATGGGAATTTGTGCCCATTCATTCTGTAGAGCATTTAAAAGAAGGCCTGGCTCACAATCTCTGGTCCAGTCCATCCCAAAGGTGGCCGAGTTCAGGACTGTGTGGGCCAATCAAGTTCTTACACACCAAACTCATCCAGCCATGTCTTTATGGAACTTGCCTTGTGCACTGGGACACAGTCATGCTGGAATAGAGAAAATTCTTCTCCATACTGTGTACACAAATTTAGAAGCATGGTGTTGTCCATGTTTTGGTATGCTAAATCATTAAGATTCCTTACTTCGCTAGAATTAGGGAGCTCAGCACAGACCCAGAAAAACCAAATATTTTTGCCCATATAGTGTATTTAAGCTATGACAAAAGAAGTGTGTCTTGGTATTGCCTACAAAAATTCAATGACACATATTGGAGAAATATCACCAATGTTATTGTTCCGTTCTTTAAGAAAAACATTGCTTTCTATGCTGTCAGCCTGCAGCTTTAGATGCACATCTGGAATCTGCTTTAGCCAAATGATCTCTTAGTCCATTTGTGAGTGGAAATTACTGTACATCTTGTCATCTCAGCGTTTTTTCACTTTTCTTTTCAACTCTGCAGTGCTTAAGGCTCACTGAGGAGAGAGATGAAGCTGAAAGGCAACTAAAGCACATTAAGAGAGGTGAGTTCATGTATAAGCCAATTAAGTTAAACTAATCCAACAGCCAAGGCTATGCTTTTTCTTGCCTTTTTTTCACTGGTAGTTAGGGTTTCTGCTGTAAATCATTTTAGCATGACATTTTAATATCGCTTAGGATTAAATAGAATGTTTTGATACTGGGTCTTCAAGAAAAATGTGAAAAATCTCTCATTGGTGTTCTCTACTGTGCATAGCACATTTTGTTTCGTCACAAAACCAGAATCAAGAAAAGATAGTTTGCAGCCAAGTTTCTTTCTGTGAAACAGGAACAAACTTTATTTAAAATAGTGTGGAGCATTCAGTTTGCTGTCATTTTGGGCCCGTTAAGAGGGGCTGGCCAAATGTTTAAGGACAGGGGTGTAACAATAAATTCAACTCATGTTTGGGTTCAATGGGCAATTTCACTCAACATATTCAACCAGATAAAACTGAAAGTATTCTTGCAATATTTAGAATAAATTTTAATTTAATGAATACCAATACTGGAACAATTTACTACTGAAATCAGAGGGAGAAGGTGGAGAATATATGATATGTATGTGCTGGAATGGGTTATTGATGGACACTGGCTGAACACTGTAATCAATGCAGGTAATATAAATCATAACCGCATCATTTGAATATGGATCTGATCATTAATAGACTCCATTCTCTCCATGATGTGTTGTCACATGCCCACAATGCATATTGGCATATTTTTAAATTGCAATTTCATAATATTTCAGTGCGTTTTTACACCTCTATAATTCAAGTAAATCAAATACATTTTTGGTGGTCGTTCAGAGCTCATATTTGCCTCTTTTTAGCATTTTAATGCTGCATTGGTAATATCAGTGTGTCCCCAAATTTTACTAAGGTACCTATATATAGGTATTTTCCTGACTGGAGTGGTTTAACTAAATATTTATTGCTTATCGCCTGTCGGAGATTTCTGAAGACTTAAGCTAATAGACATAATCCATTAGACATTAAAGTCACAGCAATATTCAAATGCCTCACAGTTCAGGACACTTTCAGCATCCATACACTCACTGGGGGAGGCCTTTGAAGACAATCACCTCATTAGACCCGTTGACTCCAGTTCAACACTTCGTGCCTTGTCTCATGTCACCTCCTCCCTAACCCATCTCATTATCTCCCTGCCTTCGAGCTTTCTTCTGAATGGGCTCTTATTCCCAGGTGTAAAACGGGATCCCAGTCCCCATGGCTACTTGGAGCCAATCCTAGGGATGGATTTTTGTTTTGGTGACGCTTCTTAGTTCTCCTGTAAGCGTGAGCAGGTATAGGCACTGTCTAAAACTGCAAGAATCATTAACTGGCTCTGGACTCAGGTGGGACACTTGTGATTCTTATGTAAAAGTGTTTTGTGACGTGTTCATGTTAATAGGTGGAGCTATTTTTACACTCAGTGATATTTAAGCTATGTGATGACACATGATATTAGCAGGAACTTCAGGCTGTTAAGGCTGTAGATATGTTGAGTTAAGAATAGGCTTGAGGTGTGTTTTGACTAAGCGTGGCTTTCCGTATCCTTTTATCTTTGTCAGAATGAGGTTGCTGGCTGATGTTTAGTTGCCTATTGCTCAGTTTTGTTTCATTTATTTATTTATTTTTGCTTGAAGGAGCCCATTTTTGGTTTGGAAGTCTAGATTTCATGGAAGGCATCTGTAAATGTGAACTGCAATTAATATTCTAAAAGACCATAAAGCTGTGAACTGGTTGAGCCATAAATGCCATTGTAAAGATATAAGGTATTGTCTGAATGCTATTTTGACCATTCGGTTTAAGCTGTAATCTCCTTTTGTGCCTTGGGCTGGTTATTCATAGAATGGTTGTTACAGCTCACCATATATAGTAGATTGCTTCATCAGTAGGTGGTTTATGGATTAATAGCTCTCAGGTCTCTGTCTCTATCTGAAACAATCAAAGCTTCCTCCTGGCGTTGTCATCATCCCTCAGGGGAGGATTAATAGACTATGACGAATACTGTACTGGTCTATGCCTTGTTTTTTCTTTGAATTATTGAAATCTCCAAGTATTAATTATTCACGAGTTGAAATGAATGGAGGTTTATGTGTCTCCTGTCATTCCATTTTGTCTGTGACTGCATGTTTGTCATTAATTCTCCGGAAATGATGTTGAAAATGAATTGTAGTGGTTACACTCTGGCCTGTTTCCTGATGAGAACAAATTATTATGATGTACAGTTGTCTTGTTTTACACAGTTGTTATTTCCATTACACTCGACAGCCATATGCTGCGGGTCTGTTCATTAGACCACTAACGGTCCTCTGTCTAACATGACTCTGCAAATGTCAGTGTAGTATGGCCTACTTCCAGGCATACAGGACAATGGTCCTGTGCTGGTTGCACTTGATTGGTCAGAACGCTATTTGATGATTGGCTGCTGTGGGGAAAATGCTGCCGAGTAACTGGGAGGCCCTGGATCCTGCGTCTGGCAAGACAGCTGCTTCCCACCTCTTTCCTTGGGATACTTTTAGTTTTAACTAAGCCTTAGTTTTAGATCTTTCACTGCTTATACAGTAAAACAGTAGTCACCATATTTCTCTCCTTATTACCATGAGCATTTTGTGGATATTATGTGAGTGTAGGCTTTTTTTCTGATTGGAGAGAAGAGATGGCTTAGTATAGATTAAAGGGTGTTAGTGTGGAGTACAATTAAAGCTCCACTTGCAAGCAAAATTGCACAGTGATTAACGGACTGTTCAGCGGAATTTGCTGTACTCAAAAAAGGAGGCTTGTGGTACTTTGAGCTAATACTAGCTTAACACAGGGCCAATGTCAGGACACTGTATCATGTGCAGTGTGTATGAATCATGGCTGAAAAGTGGATCTCTGTTTTTACAGGAGTTTGGCTGGTTTTCAGGAATCAGGTTTTGCTCATGCAGCACAAAGCAATTGCTGACCTAGAATCTCCTCTCACTAGCCAGGCCTGGAGCTGAGCTCTCCCAGTCAGTCATTAAGGAGCTAAATGAGCAGAACTGAAATGTCCACGCTTTGTAAGGGCACAGAGCACTGCCCCGTTCAGAGGGTGAAACCACAGTCCAGCTGGATCTGCCTGTGCCAGCAGGTGCATTTGTCTGACTCATCTTTCTCATTCTGTAGAACTTGACCCCTGGCCAGCCTTGCTGAAAATGGTTAAATGACTTGGCGTGGGCCTCTGCCCGGTGGGGGTTAATCAGGTTTGCATGGTAACAGCACCCCAGTGTCAGTAGAAACACATTTGTAGCTGGTCTAAACAGTGACATATTGGTTTACTTCATGCAAAACCTGTTCCTCCTTATAAACTTACATGCACTTTTTTTAAACATCTAAGTCTAATATCAGTAACACCACATATATTGTGCCAAATGTTAATGTAGTATGATGTGTCTGGGAATCTGCACAGGGTAGTCTTGATATGGGGCAGCTGTGTGTTATTCTGCCTGTTCTGGATCTAGTGATCAACACTATTCTGTTACTCCTCAACACTTGGCCTTGGACAAACTGGCCTTGGACAAGAAACATCAAGCAAAGGGACCACAGATACCACAGCCTTGGAGTACCATTCACAAATATGTCCTTGCTGGACTAAGTGCAATTTTGTGCCATGTATGCATAAACTTGACAGTGTTGTTCAGCAGCTTTAAGTGAACTTTACTTTTACTGTTAAGTATTCTACCTAATTGTAATGTGTAAATGTTATGTGCAATTGTTTTTTTATTTAAATAGGCTATACTGAATTTCATCACTAACTGAACGGAAAAGTCAATGAAGTTTCATAGTTTGTAGATCCCTTAAATCTGAAGCCAGGACATTTATATTATTATTTCTATTATGCACCCCTGAAGCTTGAATTGTAGTCCATTAATTTCTCATAAGTACTTTTGATGTGCTTGGGAGTTTAAAGGATTTAAGAAAAAACTATGCTTGTTACTAGTTCCTAGTACAAGTATGTTACTAGTATTTACACATCCAGATTCAGTACATTTCTGCATAGTGATCCACATCACCAAAGTTTTAGCCAGAAAAATCTTATTGCATTTACTGTGTTTTATCTTTTGTGATTCACGCTAATGCAGAATAATTGTGCGTGCAAAGTGGCACACTGTAGGCAAGTGTATCACTTCAGACTGTCCTGTTGTGTTCAAGTCTTGACAGTAGATAGCAAACACAGACAGGAAATGGTTTTCATTCAGTTTGCTGCTTTGCTAATGGCCTTCACGATGTCTGTTCTCAGGTTTCATTCAAAATGTCAGAAATGAATGATTGCAGATAGTTTTGCAGCTCCACTGTCTTTACAGGGAAGCTTTCAAATGCTCAGCTATGTAAAAAAAAAAGGGGGGGCTTCGGCTTCCACTCATGATCTCCATAAATTGGGCATTTTGCTCTCTCTGCATGAGCAGCTCAGAAGCAGTCTGTGGTGCAGTGCAGCTGTCCACTCTGCATGTTTCATAATGAAGTTGTAGGAGCACATCTCTCTAACTGCTTCTGCTGTTCTGAGGCATGGCTAGTAGTGTATCTGTAAACACTTCATGCTGTTTGTGCAAATGTTTTAAACGGGGCTCTGCCTTTACAAAGGTCTCACAAAGGGCTGATATGCTGCATCAAAAGAAGTGTGAAAAAGGCTTGGCGAAAGGATGAGAAAAATGAGGAAATGTATTCCGCAGCCGGGCCTCCGAGCAGGATGATGATGTATTCCAGGCTGGCTGCATGCGGAGAAGTGCATCCTTCATGCATTATTCAGCAGCTGCTTTGTGAAGAAACTGATGACTTAGAACTCCTTTCATCTTCATTCACTCCAACGGAAAGTGGAGCCTGAGTCACTCACTGACCAGAGAATCAACTCAGCAGAGTCACTCACTGACCAAAGCACAAGCTCCCGTCTCACATTCACGCACTGTTACACACCCTCATCCCTCAGGGAGAATATTTACACAGAATAGATATATAGCTCTACACTTTCGACCTGCTCTCAGACTGAACTAGTTTTCAGCGGTTTTCTTAACTTTTACAGCAGTGGGCATCAGACTGGTCCTCAGGGCATTGCATATTTTTGCATATGCCGTGTGAGTGTGAGCAAAAAATGTAGGCTGTTTTGGGGGCCCTGAAGCAAAAGTATGAACTGACTCAGAACATTTTTGAACAAGCAATAAAGAATACAAATCTAACTGAATCTAATATAAATCTGTCCTCATATAATTACATTTGAATAGTGCCCCAAAACAATAGTGGGTGCCAGTAGCCTTGTGGGTAATACACTTGAATTTGTACAAGGTTCGGACCTTGAAAAAGACACTCGGTGTCTCCAGGGGGACTGTCCCTGTAACTAATGACTCTGGATAAGGTCGTCAGCCAAATGTCCCCTCACCTTACAACAGTAATAACTCTACACATTAAATCAGCCATGCACAAATCTCTTTGAAGTACGGTAGACCGGAGTAAGCGTGGAACCCTGCTGAGCAGGCGCTTGTACATGAACTGGTCTTACATTGCTATGACACCTGATCCCCCCCTTGTGCAGGGTGTAGAGTTGCCATAGTGGGGATCAGTAACAGCAACACTATTAGTGCTATAAAAATTTTTAGAGGCCAGGCATTGTGGGCTGGAAACAGATAACCTTGTTGGTGGTTTCTGCTTCTGTGGATGTGAAAATAGAGGATGACCTTTCATGTTAGTATTTCAGTTTTTTTCTTCTTGTTATATGAGTCGCGCTGTGTTTCCTCAGGAGGGCAAACATACGACGCTATCATGATACATTATTGCAATTCTTTACGCTTTACACTTTTTTGCTACTGGATTCTGTCAAACAAAAACGAGGCCTTCAGAAACAATGTTATTAGAGGAGATGCACATAATAGAATAAAGCTGTATTAAATCAGTTAACTATATGTATAATCATATTAATTAAATAAATACTGATACTTGGCATCGCTGTGTCAGTATAGTGTTGTGCCAGAAATTATCCTACGGTCATTCTTTAAATTTTTTTCTCCCACTCCTTATCATAAACCTTCCCTTCCATTCCATTTGTGTTAAGATTCCAAAAAAATGTTCCTATGAAAGATAAAACAGAACTGTCTTATGTAGCAGGTGCAGCCAAATCTTTGATGTCAAGGCCTCTGTTGTTTTGTCTAGTTTCCCAAATGGTGATTGAGGAGGTGAACGTTCTGCAGACACAGCTGGAGATTGAGAAGTCGTGTCGGGAGAATGCAGAGGCACTGGCTACCAAGGTAAAACAGCCTGACGTTTTTTCATGAAAATAACATGAAAGTCTGTAACGTAATCCTGAATATTGCAGCCTGTCAGTACTCAGACAATTCGCACTAACCAGATAACAAAAAGCTTATTGTGTCTGGGATGAAAACTTCAGAACTGAATTTGAGATAGCACACAGCAGATGTTGTTGGTTTCTGATTTGTTGGCTGTGTAATATTATTCCGCTCGCCCTCAGCTGAACTGTGAGAACAGGAAGCTGAAGTATCTGAGCCTGTCGTCTCGGCCGTGTCTGGACGAGCTGCTGCCCAGCATCTCAGACTGCATCTCGCTGGATGAGGAGGCGGAGCCGCAAGACCACAGCCCAGATCCATATGCCCAGTATCAACAACAGGTCAAAGGTAATCTGTCTTTCTCGTAAACACTGCTTGAATTCTTAGAGTATTTTTCAAATGTATTTTTGTGTAGATATACGCAGTACATATACACATATATTTAATTTTCACTTATTTACTCTCAAAGCCTGATTATGTGATATTTTGTAACACGAAAACAACTGAGTGTCCTCCCCTGTCTGACTGTTTTATTTGCAATTTTATGTACAATAAAAATGGGGGGAAAAAATGTAAGATCTGTGATTTGCATAATTACACTTGAAGGGCATTATCTATGGGAGGGCCTGTTTTTATATCGGCTGGTATTATTTTATGTCATCAGAAATGCAAAGACATTCAGTGATGTGAATGAGTTGTTTACACTGAATCCAGTCCTCAACTGTCAAATGTTTGGGTCTTGGTGTCTTCTACATGTTTTGTGCCATCATCATGTTAAAGTGCATGATTTATGGTTTTGTGCCTTGAAAGTTGTGTGTTCAGGTTGATCAGGTGAAGTGAATTAAGCAGTCACCGTAATGAGAGATATAAGAGCATGACCACCAAAACATTGCAAGATTGTAGCACTTACTATTAATAAAGCATTTTTTTTCTGAAGTCAATTATGAGTGTTAGGTATTGCAGTTATTCAACTAACATTAAAAAACATTTATTACACAAGTTGTGTATCTCCTTATTAAAGTGCTGAAAGATTTGAGATCACTGCAGATGCACTGATAAAACACTCATAGGCATTGCCCTGCTTTTTCCATAGATCTTCAGGAAACAGTGAACACGTTACTGCAAGAAAAGAAGCAGTTGGCCTGTCAGCTACAGGAGCAACAGAGACAGATAGACGAGCTGACGGCACTTGTGAGTGGTGTTCCGATTGTTGTTGTTTTTTTATTGTGAATATGGTACTGGTTATGCCTTGGTAAAGGAGGAGATGGTATTTATTAGTTTGATATGACAGTGTTTTTTTTTTTTTACTCCTTTACTGCTTTATAGACTGAAAAAGAGCAAGCGGAGATGAAGGAGCTTCACAAAACCATTGAGCAGCAAAGAAAGACCATCAAGAGATTCAACAGAGGTTGGTGTGGCCTCCTTTTGGTTATGAAATACTGTGTGTACTGATTATATCTGTCATGCTGTAATGAAGTTTTGATGAAGTACCGGCATCACATTCATGCAGCTGTCTGTGAGTGACATCATCTTGGCCTAGCTACTTACATCTGGCACTCGCCTGGGAAGAGAGTCATTTCCTCTCGACCCACGCGCGCCTGAACACCCTAATGAAGTTAACAGCAGAGGATGGACCAGGAACTCCCTCGGCTGCATCTGGGGAGATGCACTCAAATTTATACACCGTTCAACCCCCCTCCGCCCATAAAACCCCCACTCAGCATGTTTAGACTCTCTGAACACCTCAGTTAGAATGTGTGTCTCTGTTCAGTGTCCATGATGGCTGCTCATGAATATGAGGGTCTGAAGGAGCAGCTGGATCTGGAGCAGTGCCTGAGGCAGAAAGCAGAAACCTATGCACATGAGGTATGGCATAGGAAGAGGAAAGACTGTACATTCATCATTAAAAAAAACTATATAATTTTCTTACCACACAGTAAGTTCAATTATGATTCTTTAGGAAATGTAATGCGTCTTTTTATGCCTCTCTCTCTCTCTCTCTCTCTCTCTCTCTCTCTCTCTCTCTCTCTCTCTGTCTCTCTCTCTCTTTCTCTCTCTCTC
>JBBMFX010000030.1:6386029-6405770 GCA_037832545.1 Rhabdalestes septentrionalis | reverse complement strand
TCTCTCTCTCTCTCTCTCTCTCTCTCTCTCTCTCTCTCTCTCAATATATGTACCGACATAAATACATACATACACAAATATATATATATGCCTATGTACAGAGTGATCAACAAATGCTTTGAACATTATTTATCTTTTTATTATTACAATTTCATGTACTAAATATAACCTGATTTAATTTTTTTAAAGCGGCGGAATCCACATGTATATCACTGTATCAGTTCCTTTTGTACTCTACTGTTACACTGATATTAATCGTATTTGTCTAATACAGACCATTTTGGTGCTCATTTGTTTACTTTACAATTGTGTGTCATTTTAAAAATCACCTTTCCGCTGCCTTTGAAGCAACAAAAATATTTAAAGTATCAACTGTTTGAACAACTTGGTGTTTAGTCTGTATTTTTTTTTTGCTCTTTATCTCAAACGAGTTGACCCTGAAATCTGATTGCAGCCAAAAAGCAATGAATTATTATAATGACTTGAAAATCAAACAGCTACTTTGGGTGAAGTGTTTTTGGAGTAGCTGGAGTTGGAAAGTGTTCAGAGAAAGTGATGGTCTTCATTGTCCTTTAGATGATGGTGAAGCAAAAAGAGACGAACAGGCAGAGCATGATTCTCCTGCAGCAGGCGGACCCCAGTATTCAGCTCCTCAAGGCTCTGGAGGATGTAGCCAATGTAACCAAAACCCTGGAACAAGAACGGCTGCAGCACCAAGAGAAGGTAGACCCACTCTCTGTGATCATCAGTAGACCGACTTACACTCTGAATTTTTGTGTTAATAAATACCCAATAAAACAATAACTTACTGTTTTTCTGTAAAGATTTGCTATTCCTTAACGATGTAGTGCTGAGCAAGCATTAAAATGAATGAAACCATAATAAAAACACTTCTGTTCAGGAAGCTTTGTGGATCTGTCAGGATAGTGGTTAGGCCGATAATACAATAGTGTTATTGTGTTAATGTGGATTGGGCCCAGGCTGTTCTGCATTTGCAGCCTCAGCAGATATTTAATTTCCATGAGGAGCCACAACAAATGAGCGGATGTGGACTGGGAAGGAGGCTGACCGTGCCTCCACAACTGAGCTACAGTAATTACAAACCCCAACACATCAGAGGAGAAATCTGGGGGCTTGACAGCTAAGATCAAAGATGAAGTATAAGAACCTTGGAGAATACTTCCACTTCGACCCCAGAGTTTCCAGATGCAAACTGTTATTTTCTTCTTATAGAAAATATTCTTATGCCTAAGCTGGTCTGATAACCGAGCAGGATGAGAAAAGAACATTTCTCTGTGGGCAGAATTCATGCAGTGCCAAAATCCTGACTGTAACTCAACCTGTAGTCCTGCTCACAGACCTGCTTGGAGCTGAGCAGGGGTCATCAATCCTAGGACAGGTCTGCAGCTACTTAGCAAAGTTTTGGACAACATTCAGCAGTCAATATGCTGTATCACGGCACTGCAATTTTCAGCATGGCAGTTAGAAGGAGACGTCCATCATGTACACTGCCAAACCTTGAGTGTTTTGACTGTGAACTTAGCAATTTGTTTACTTTGTGAACTTTTAGGACTCACAGATCGAACTCTTAATGTTTGGGAGTAGTCTCTGTTGACTCACAGTCAATAGTAAGTACCTTTACTGAAGCCAGGTGTTCACAAGACTATGCGATACACATATAAACATTTCATGGCAACTGAAAAACTATTCTAGAGGCTTGTTGCAACAAGCATCCGTAGTTGTAACAATAGTTTTGATGAGGTGACAGTAGTTTTTGTGAAACTACACCAAAATTAACTAAAGCTTGTTATTATTGGGATTTATAAATGTTGGTTCACTTCAGTTTTCATGAAATGTTGCTCTCTTGAAGCTGTACGAATCACAGCTTTAAGTAAAGTGTTTCCAAACCGGACTTGCGTCACTGTATTGAATCTTGCAATGGTTGATCTCCTCCTTACCTTTACATGCAAATGTATTCTGGAACGGAAGTGCTGAGCCTGTGAAATTTCTTCAAAGTTACTGAATGCTCATCCCTCTCTCCTTGTAGGTTAAAGCTCTGGAGGCTGAGTTGGATCAGTGTGCCTTGCGGAAACAGATAGCACAGCTGCAGAAACAGCTGGAGTTGCTGGAGGACGAGAGAAAAGACACAGAGGAGCGTCTGCAGGAGGAGACAAAGAAGTGCAGTGACTTGGAATGCAGAAGTGAGTTCACATGCTGCAGCTCATGCAGTCTCAGCATCCTCCATAATGTAGGTGTTGGTGATGTGTTCTTTATTCAAAAAGTAAGACAACGTAGCATTTGAGAAGACGAAGTCTTAAATAAGCTTAATTGGTTGTACCGTGGGAGGAACTGTAATTTAAGTGATTACTGAAAAGATCGGTTATTTCGGTCCAGTACAAATCTGCAATCTGTAGTTTTTACAAGTCTGACTCCGTTCTGGAGAGACTGAATGTAGAGTTCCACCAGCAGTAGTGTTTTTAAAAAATAATTTGCACACAGGCTCATGTACTCAAACGCACGCACACACACACACCTCTCATCCAGCGCTTGTTGTGAGTAAAATGTTGTATTAATTCAGATAAAATAAAATGTTTCTTCCACTCTGTGATGTAAACATGGCCTCATTGATAGGTGGACCTAAGATAAGGTGGAGAAACGTGTGAATGCCTCACAAAGGAGTGCATGGTAACACAGTGAAAAGACATTTAAGACCCAGGCAAAAGTTTTTACTGTTTGGAAGATTAGGGGAAATCAGTAATTTGATCTTGTAAATGGTGGGATGTAATAAACCGTGCTTAATATCGTCAGAGAAATAAAGTACCGAGGCATAAAAAAGACTCAGTTTGACTTCACTGAAGAACCATAAACTGCAACATGCAAAGTATATTATACTCAAATGTCTGTTTAAAGCTGTGGGTGTCTATGGTTAAGCTGTAACATTTTATTGTAGTTCATGTTCACTAACGCTATTCTGCTGTCATACAGGCACTAGTAGAAAATAATGTCTTGCCAGGGGTGGTAATAAAGCCTACATTTAAATTTAAAGGTTGACATAATATGACATATTCTAATACAGATGAGTTTAACCAAAACATTTTTTGGAAATTGGTTTAATCACACTAACATCTCTAGCTTGAAAGGGCGAGAAGCAGTTGACACGCTGGCCAAAGCCATGTCACAGCAGTGAGTAAGGTGTGCCACAGCTGCAGTAACATCTCTGTGTTTCCACAGTGAACGAGCTTCAGGAGTCTCAGGCGAGCTGTGTTTCAGTGTCGGGGCCGTCTCCTGGGACTGCACCTCCCCCAGCACCTCCTCCCCAGCCTCCACCCCCACCCCCACCCCCTCCCCCGCCTCCTCCACCTCCCCCTCCCTCTCGCTGCAACCCCCTCAGGTACTGCTCCACTTATTGCACCAAGTCCCTGCCATGCACAGACTGTTTGTCTGTACACTCAGCCTCTGTTAGACAGAGCAAATGTTTTTAATGGCTCTACTGATATATTTATATCACCATGATCTTTAACGGTATTTGTCTTTGTCATCATCTTGGTCTTACAAGCTACAGTGTTAATAATTAAAGGGGTTTTGTTGGTATATAGTAGACAGGAATCCACAATTGTGATGCCCTTTTCACTTTATTCTCTTGTCGTGTCCAAACAGCTCCCTCATCGCAATCATGAGGAAGTCTTCCAAGGGAGGAAAAGGCTCTCCAAAACTAGAGCAGGCGACTCCAGGTGACTTTGCCATTGACTTTAGGCAGTCAGAACAGCACGTTTGTCTGGGTTGCCCTTGCATATCTCCTGTCCTGACTTTACTTGACATCTTGACAAATGGTCTGTGCAAATCTCTGTACAGTGAATGAAGGTGTGGATGACGTCAAAGTGAAGGCTGTCAACGAAATGATGGAAAGGATCAAACATGGGGTGGTGCTGAGGCCAGTGAAAGGACAGGACACAAAGGTGAAGATCAGTTTGTTTTCTAAACTGTCATGTTTTTTTTAAATGCCATTAATAGTGAAGAGGTATTACTTTCACTTTGCCATACTATTCGTTTCTAATTTGGTGTCACGGATGGCACAGGTATCAGGCGCAAATGCAGGGTTCCATTGTACTTGATTTTTATTGACCTACAAGAACACAAAGAGGCACGAGGGCCAAAACACAAAACAAGATCTAGAACTTAAAGACTGAGAAATCCTACACACAAGACTGACTTTAACTCTTCACATGAATGACAGACAAACTAAGAGTATGAAAGTCAGTGGACCGATATAAGGCACCTTAAATACACAGATGCCTTGAACCTAAACCAATCAACAAGCACAATCATTCAAACTAACAACACTAAGCAGCTCTTACTACAGACGTAAACGTCCAACATATAATAGAGAAGGGTGGCCTCTAGTGGACGCTGACTGGAGTTAGGTAAATACATATATAATCACATAGTGAATTACACAGGGAATTAATTGTTTTTGGCTTTTTATATATGTGTTGTAAATATATTTGTTTCTAAATAAAATATGTTTTGCATTGATTTTATGCCAGAGAGTGCTATGCACTGGACAGCTGTCTATGCACACAAGTCTCTTTTGTTTTTTGAAATAAAAATGAGAAGTAAGAGATAAGGTCAGAGATACTAAGCAAAGTTATTCATAATATTGGCATATTTAAAACCCCATATGTATTGCATTAGCATTCTGTATATCTAGGATAGTGTCTGCTTGCACCAGAAGTCGAAACAAGGTTTGAAAACACATTAACCATAAAGCCGTTTTTCATATTAAAGCTTGTGGTTGCTGAGGGTTTGCTTGCTCCTTTTAATACTCCGAGCTCCAAGCAGAAGCAGACTTGAACGATCGCACACATGCCATGCTGCAGAGTTTGAGCTGTGGGTCAGTGAGGATTTTCTAGTTAGCTGAATGTCCTTGAGTCACACTGGCTAAAAGAAAAGAAATATAACTTTGCTGCTTGACAGATCCATTCCCTCTCTTTTTTCTTTTCTTTGTACAAGTGTGCAGAAGCTTCATTGCATCAAAAAATGGATCTGAAAAAATCAGTAAAACTTGACTTGGATGAACAGACATCATAATGACTAAACACAAATTAACATTACGAATAAAGAACTGTGATTCTGATTACTTTATTCTGTTTAGCCTGTCACACTCACTGGGCTGGCCATTTATGTGTGTATTGATGATGTAAATCCAGCAAGAGAGTTTCAGAATGAGGGTTGGAGCCATGAACTCCATAAGCAATAAACCATAAAATCTATTTAGTGATTTGATGGGCCTTTTTGATAATAATAGCTAAAACAGTAAGCGCTCCCATGTCTAATCAATATGAAATAATGAAATGCCTTATGTTATATCTGTTCTGCATTACATGTGACCTGCCTCACTGATCCGGTCTCATGCAGAGATTTGGCGCAAAGGTAAGCCTGCCACTTTATCACTAAACGTATCACAGTAGACCAAAGCAGTCGTGAGAAGAAAAGAAAATGATATTTGTGCATGTGAAAGATGATTATAAGCTGAAAGATAGTTATCTTCATCTCTTTTTATACTAATGAAGTATACTAATGAAGAAACCACATGATAGAAAAGGCCCATTGGTCATTTCCCCAAGGAAGGGTCTGGTTATTAAGCTTCTGTTGTATGTGGACTGCTCATGGGGGCGAGAGAGTAAATTGACTGTGGTTAAACCACTGATTGACTGAGCCACCATGACAACACTCAGACTCACTGGGAGCGTAGGAGTTAAAATCAATAGCTCGGACCAGTGGTCTGGATTTTAATAGCCACCATCTGCCCTCTATTTCAGTGCCAGATCACGCCACTCCCCTTCTTCTGTATCATTCATGTTTAACAATATGAAAGAATAGAAAGACTTTTATAGGAAAACAGTGTTAAATGTTGGCCTGAAATGTTTTATACAACTTTTTACTAATACTGGGCAACAATTAAAAATGTTAATAGGGATTAATCGCATGGTTTTCTGTGATTAATCGTATCGATATATGCAAAATTAATTACTTTAATTTTTAAAGTACTGCTATATGAACAAAACTACAATAGCATTTGGTTAACCAACAGTTTGACAAACACAAATGAGCTTTTTAACAACAGTGTTCCAATTAACAGTTACACGGCTGCTGGTGGAATATTTCAAAATCTCAAACTTAAACATTAACGTAATCAAATCAAATACAAAACAAAGCTATTTGCCACCGCATGGCATTCACGTTTTGTGTAGTTTGTTATAGAAGAACAGGTTACCGAGCATGGGGTAGAACCGGTATAGCAGCTGTGAAAGGGTGACCAAATCCATATGAAAGCCTGTGTATTTGAATGCAGTGTCATTAAAGTTCCTGCTGGTGACATGGCCAGGCGTCCCAATACTTTTATAAAATATAATATGAACAAAAGAAATGGGACACCTGACCCTTGCAAAACAAACGTGGAGCTGTGTACTCTTTGCACAGAAAAGCAACAGACTTCCTAAACAAAAGGATATTTTTAAACAGCCTGCATTAATGTGCAATAAAATAATTATATCGTTTGGTAAATAATGTGTTAACGTTAACATGCCTTACTTTTTACACATTATACTGACCTGAAATGGCAGTAATGTTAAATGCAGGATTTTTCTGTACTGTTCTTTTGTTCAGCCGCAAAATCCAGCTGCTGAGGAGAAACACCAGGAGAGTGCAATGGAGGAGCTGAAAGGAATTCTGGTAATTCATGTGATTAATGGCTGCATTTCATTAAGTCGGTGTTGCGCGGGATTTCGTTCCAACATCTTTCTCCCATTTATGGAGATAGTAGTGTAGTTATAGTCATATGCATGCATATTAATGAATTGATGAACCAAGGAAGAGTGTGCAATCAGGTTTTTTTTGTTTGGCCTGACAGGACCCAGTGAAAAAGAGCCCCAGTCGTGGATTCCAGGAAACATTGCCTGTTAAAAAGGACAGTGAACTGGAGGTGATTCTGAGGAGAAGACGCAAGCAGGCCTGTGATCCAGCTGCAGCAGGTCAGACCAGTGACTAAGAATGTATTGAACTGTATGTGATGGAGGGCACAGAGAATGTTATTGGACACTTGCTAACACCGCAGTATGCCCTCGGTCAAATTTTGTGTTTTTTGTTTTGATGTGAAAATAAATGCACATCTTCTACAGGGGATGCCGCTTGATGCTAATTTGCTGAATATAACATTAAAGGAAAAAAATAGTGAATAGAATTTGAGCACAAAAATAGCAGAACAATGGCAGATTTAAATTTGTTACCCATAGAGCTTATGTAAAAATCTTCATCTAATAATCATGAAATTTGACTCTGAATTTAGGATTTATTTCAGAATGTTCAGAATCTGCTCTAGGGGGCAAAAAAAATTATGTGACTTCAGTTCTCATTTAAGGCATTTCCAAACATTTTAACTGAGGATTTTTATTCCATGAGGAGTTTTAGCTTAGCAATTGAATTTAACCAAGAATATCCAGCATTATGTGATGAAGCATCCTGTTCTGTAGCTTTGTAGCTTTTGCCAAACTGTTCTCATGTCTTGCTCTGTAGATGAGATGGATGGTCAAATCAGTAAAGTCTCTTCGTCTGACAGCCTGAACGGTCGGCACAGCTCTGACTCGGGTAAAGACACAGATGGGCTGGGCAGCAGTTCCCTGTCTGGGAGCGAATCAGGCTCCAGGTGCAGCTCAGACTCGGGCAAAGAAGCAGCCACGACCCGCAGGAGCTCGGACTCTGGCACGGAGCCTAGTGGATCCAAACAGAGAGTTGCTGTCCACAGGTCTCTCTCTGAGAAAGGGCCGTCTGACCTGGCCACGAACAGATCCTGCAGCCGGTAAAGATACTCACTATTAAACTGTGGAATCATATTTTAACATTAGCTTGATGCTTATATTCACCCAGTTAGTGTGATGCGAACAGCAGGCCTCAACACACTCAGTCTCTGGGTCAGGTCTTCTCAAATTAGATTTAGTTTCTGAAAATGCATTGGGGACTTTTAAAGACAACATTCATTATTTCATATAGGGCTGATTTCACAAGAGCAAATTAAAGTTAATTCTAGACTGATTTTTTGGTGATTCACCATTGACACTGCAGACTTGGTTTGATCCATGTCAGTTAAATCAACTCGTAGTGTCAATAAGCACGTTATAAAGACTATTTGAGGCATTTTTAGGCAAGGGTGCGATGATTTAGACATGCACAGTATTAGTCTTGTGGAAAGGAGCTTCATTTACTTGTTAGCTGCATTAGTCTTGTAGTCCTAGTGCAGTTTGCATAAAAATGTGCAGATTTTTTGCAGAACCAGGTTAACATTTAACATGCAGGAAAAAGTATGTGATGAATGTATATGATGTGTCACATACATCTTCCATGAGTCATAGATTTATGAATAGCATTTATTGAATAGCACTGACTTTTCATGTGTAGCTGTAAGACACACAGAAATCTTTTATGTGTTTTTGCAGAAAGCGAAAGGATAAAGAGCAAGGAAAGAATGAGCAGCCCAATGGGATCAGCCACCCCGCACAGAAAGAGGAGCTGCAGGCCGCTCTCAGCTCCTCAGCAGACGGCCCGAACGAAGCAAATGGCAGCACAGATGCTGAGTGTTAACAGCAAGTGGCTCTAGCAGGACAGCCTTTGCACAGATTCTTGTTTTGTTGGGGTTTTTTTTTCAACGTATTTATACCACATTCCGCACATGTACCTGGAATGGATCCAATTTTAGGGTTTCTGTACACAAAATGTCTGAGGGTGTGGGTTTGTGTCCACTGAAGGAAAACACTCTAAGCAGTGTTTAGAGATCCTGCATTTGAAGAACTTTAGAAAGCCACTGTATTCCTGTTTTGAAATGATG
Organism: Rhabdalestes septentrionalis; assembly: GCA_037832545.1. Lineage (NCBI taxonomy): Eukaryota > Metazoa > Chordata > Actinopteri > Characiformes > Alestidae > Rhabdalestes > Rhabdalestes septentrionalis. The sequence continues at coordinate 6,396,892 of JBBMFX010000030.1, read as the reverse complement.
ATTTGGTTCCATGTCAGTTCTGTTTTGGAAACTGGATTTGGCCGGAATAAGTACGATGAACTTTGACAAACTCCTGAGATGTAAAATGCAACAGACGAAATGCATTGCTTACCGTATCTTTCCAAAGGAAACATTCATGTACCACTTTCTGTTTACATCTGCAACATTTTACTAGAGATATTTCACAACATTTGTCTTTTCTCCATTTGAGTAGCTACATGTAAATCTTTTATAGTGGGTTAGATATCCAACTGCAACCTAGCTTGAAGTCATCCAACTTTCCAGTAGGGCTGGATGATACGGCCTAACAATGATCTTGCAAGGGTTTGACTGTAATAATCTTTTTCAAAATATGCACTGTACAGTGGAAATAAGATCTAGCAACACAAGAACTTCATATGACATTGTACCATGACACATAGCACTGGCTTTCATTCTGGGAGGAAAATCTAGAGCTACTCAGTAAAAGACAGAACCTTTGCATTAATTGCCTGATTACCACAAAAAAGTTGGTCATCGTCTCATCTTGCTGTGAAGTGCCTAGAGGGCATTAAGGCCTTAAACCCCTGCTTTATGGGCCTTGCTTGCAGAATTTAGGTCAACTCGATGCAATTTCGAATCTAAGGCCAAGAAAACACCATCTATCTTTATATATTGAGCATTTCTGACAATGGCTAATTCCATATCGCAATAACAAATGGCTAGAAATCATCCATTCGTCCAGCTCTGCTTTTAGAATTTAGTGAGTGAACTATACAGTAAAGATCATGCAGAAATCAATCCTGAATCAGTCTGAGAACAGAACTGCACATCGAGGCACTTTTGCTGTTATATTTGAGGAGCCTTCCTCATAAGATGCAAATACAAGCCATGCAAGTGCACTGATTGATAACCATGAAGGAGATAGATGAGGGTCTATTCAGTCTACCTCCTGCTAGACAAACTCACCTCCTAGCTATCGTAAATTGTACAGGTTCTGAACATCGTACAAACGTGAACAACCTAAAGACGTGACGTGTTATCCTCAGATGTCTTCCACCTGTGTTTCCCAAGTTTTTTGCACTGCAGTGATTCCACTGCTTGAGGAGTGTGTATTTGTTTTGTTTAACATTTGTTATATTGGGGTAGAGCTAGGTGGGAGGTCAGGTTTTTAATAATCTCAAGGTCATCTGCTGGTTGTAATAGTGCACAAGAGCCACGACACTTCTTGCAGATGATCACTATTCTCACACAAGTGATACTGTATCAGCCTGAATCTGGCTCTTGTGATCTATTTAGGATTTCTTACTACCCACTGAGATCTGAATTCTAATGTACATGGCACAATAAAACTGTAATTGTTAAAGTTAAGACTTTGAGGTGGTTGAACTATGGAAACAGCACCTTTTGAGATGTTTACTGGCCTTACTGTAACACCGTACACTTCCTTACCGCCTGCCAGCCGTCCAGGCTTTTCTTTGTAGGCTCAGTTAAGGACCCTCTTGGGACATTATCTGACTGTTGTGATCTTCTTAAAATGTGTGTGCGTGTTTTGAATCTACGATGAAATGAGTGCACCTTTTTATTTGAAAATCATCTTATTCTCCTGCGCTGCACCTTTTGAACTGAACTGAATAAACATGAAAATCTACCAAAATGTGTTTGAAATGCGGTAAATCTGTCTCAGAGTGACGATACAGTCTGACCCTTAAAGGAACAGAGCACTAAAAATGTAATTTTCCTCTTAATCAGCAGGCCATTGAATGGAAAGCCTGGAGTCGATACTTTTGTGGCTAATTTAGTAGAGGAACATAGTTAGCCTATGCAAAAAAATTGTACATAAAAAAGCCAACCGGTCTTGGCTGCTGGCTTGTTTTTGTAGGTCAGATGGATTTGATTTTACAGTGAATAGCAATTTTTTGGTCTGACCTGCGATTGAAAGGTAGTGGGATCAAATCCTAAAACTGCCAGTGGCTTCACTGAGGTAATCTTGAGCAAGGTACCGTCCCCACACACTGCTTGACTGGTTTAAATGCAGAGATGTATTCCACACTGTGTGTTCATGTTTGACTTAAGAGGCAACTTTACTTTGGTCAGGTACAGATAGTAGTTTCTGCAATACATCTACACCCACGTCTGCAAAAATATACATTTACTTTTAGGAGCTTTAATTCAGTCTTTGAAAAAATCTTCCATTTTCGTAATGAAAAATGTTAAACACACTCTTAGAGAAATGCGGAGCTCTAAATCGTAATCTCTGTATCTTGAAACATTTAATATTAACACAATAATAAAATAAACTATAAAATAAAAAGGAGAGAGATAGAGAGAGCTAGCTAGATTGCAGTCCCACTCCTGTGTTGCAGGGGGAGCTGTTCTGTAGTTTCTGTGTGGAGACTGGGGTCAGTGAGACAGAAGAAGCCGTGATCATGGCGTCCAGCTACTACCGTCAGCTTCAGGAAAATTTCAGAAACAACAACAAGAGCAGAGAGTTCCCCGCTCATAGCGCCAAGGTGCACTCGGTGGCCTGGAGCTGCGACGGGAGGAGACTGGCCTCGGGGTCTTTCGACAAAACAGCTAGCGTCTTTGTCCTGGAAAAGGACCGCCTGGTGAGGCACCCTGATCATCTAGTGTGTGTGTGTATGAGAGAGTGAATGTGTGTGTGAAGACATTACAGGCCAAAAGGTTTTTTGTTTACCGAAAAAGCGGTTCTCGGCTTTTTTCAAAAATTCGGAACCAGGAAATACTTCAATGTAACTGACATGTTTATTGTACTGTATTGTATTGTGTCTTTTTTTATTTTTAGAAATGACTTGTGTCCGAACGCTCCCTGCAACTTTTCAAACTTGCAAGCAGTTCCATATCGTTTGCTTGACGCTCATTTTTGAACTTATCAGTCCAGCTCATCCCTGCAGCTCAATGGGAGAAAGATCTCAAAGCATTTCATTATCAAAATGAAATTTTGTCCAGTGATTCATAAACTAGAAGGAATTGTGACATGTGGAAGGACAGAGTTATGCTTTTTTTCACCTGATATGTCTCTTCAAAACCAATAGTTTAAGCCTGTGTGTGTTGTTGTAGTAAAACATTGACTTCCGAATGTGTGTTTATATTATTCTTTCCTTTATTTACTGACAGTAGTTTGATTTTGTAGTGAAAATTGTCTTTGTTTTTATGAGTATCATATTCCATTCTGAAGGATGTAACGCTGTCTTCACTGTTCTTCCCACTTTCCAGGTGAAGGAGAATAACTACCGAGGTCATGGTGACAGTGTGGACCAGCTGTGCTGGCACCCAACCAACCCAGATCTGTTTGTTACTGCATCAGGGGACAAGACCATACGGATCTGGGATGTACGCACTACTAAATGCATGGCCATGGTCAGCACGAAAGGTGAGGCTTACTCTGCATCAGCTTTCTACATCAACTGTACCTGTTTCTACATTACCTAGACATGCATACATCTTGCTTATATCGACATTCAGTTTACATTTAGTTTACATATACATGCAGTGTGATTTCTTATTTTTGCATTTTACCATGTTTTGCATGTTTGATAACCCAAGTAAACACAATGCTGTTTTTATGTGATGATTTTATTATTAGGAAAAAAGATCCAATCTACATGGCCCTATGTGAAAAAGAAATTGCTCTCTACACCTCTAAACTGGTTGTGCAACAATGGCAGTTAGGTGGTTGTGTGGGGGCATTTAACAATGGCAATTAATTTCTCACTGTTGAGGAATTTTGGCCCACTCTTCTTTGCAGAATTGTTTTAATTCAGCCATATTGGAGGTTTTCCGGGCATGAACCGCATTTTTAATGTCATCCCACAGCATCTCAACGGGATTCAAGTCCAGACTTGGACTAGGCCACTGTAAAACCTTCATTTAGTTTTTTTTAAGTAATTCAGAGGTGGACTGGCTGTTGTGTTTTGGATCATTGTCCTGCTGCAGAACCCAAGTGCGCTTCAGCTTGAGGTCAGAGACTGATGGCCACACATTCTCCTTCAGGATTTTTTTGTAGAGAGCAGAATTCAAGTTTCCATCAATCACACCATGTTGTCCAATTCCTGAATTAGCGAAATGGCCCCAGACCCTCACACTACCACCACCATGCTTTACAGAATCAAGATGTTCTTTTTCTGAAATGCTGTGTTACATTTACGCCAGATATAACAGGACGCACACCTCCCAAAACGTATGTTTCATCAGTCCACAGAATATAAATGGGGATAATTTAAGGAGATTTTTGGCAAAAGTGAGACAAGACTTTGTGTTATTTTGTGTCAGCAGGTGTTTTCGCCTTGGAATTTGTCATGCCTGCCATTTTTGCCCAGTCACTTTCTTATGGATTAGTCATGGACATTGACCTTAACAGAGGTCAAGTGAGGCCTGCAGTTCTTTAGATATTGTTCTGGGTTCTTTTGTGACCTCTGAGATTGTCAGTGGGCTAATTGTTGGCTGGACACTCCTAGGAAGGTTCACCACTGATATGTTTTCTCCTTTTGTGAATATTGGCTTTCACTGTGGTTCACTGGAATCCCAAAGCTTTAGAAATGACTTTGTATCCGTCAGTTACGCCAATTATTTGTAGATCATGGCAAGATGTCTTCCTTTTCTGGGATTAACATGCTTTTTAAGTGATCTCATGGTTCAGCAGGTCTGGCAGTAACCAGGAGTGTGGCTAGTGAAATTACACTCAGTTTTCCAAACAATGTGATTTAGCTAAGTTTCTTTGTGATTTTTACAATTACTTTTTCACATAGAGCATTGTAGGTTTGGATAGTTATTTTTCTTAATAAATAAAATCACTTACAAACTGCATTTTATGTTTATATATATTACAACGCAGATGTCCATATTTATGTTCTGTATTATACAGTGTTCATTTTATACAGTACTGTTGATTTAGCATTTTTTTTCTTCTCTATAATTTTCTTAAATTTTGATATTCTTAACTTTATACTGTCAACTTTCTGCCGTAACAAAGCAAATTTCTCACTTGAGGGACTAATTAAGGTTTATCTTATCTGATGTTATCTTATACATTATATACATTAGCTAAGGTACTTGAAACACTCGAAACAGCAAATACTCAGCATTTTAGTTCCAAGGTGTACTTTCTTTAGGGTATAAACAAAGCAGTTTGAGATGCAAAAACCACTGGGTTTTTAGATCCTAGAAGAAATATAACTGTATATGTTGCATATATTATTATATGCTCCCTCTAATTATACAGACATTGTCACCCTAAGTGTTTTAATACATTCATGGTTCACCTAACGTGTGTTCTGATCATCTGTGTTTCAGGAGAGAACATCAACATATGTTGGAGTCCTGATGGTCAGACCATTGCGGTTGGGAATAAAGATGATGTGGTTACTTTCATTGACGCCAAGACTCACCGTCCTCGGGCTGAAGAGCAGTTCAAGTTTGAGGTCAATGAGATTTCCTGGAACAACGACAACGATATGTTCTTTCTGACGAATGGCAATGGGTGCATCAATATTTTGAGGTAACTCTGAAGCATTCTGTATTGATATAGGACAAAAAGACAGGGCATGTATTGTTTTGCCTTGTCTGCTCTGATATCTGATCAGATTTGTCGGAGTGTTCAAATGTCTGGTCCAGTATTGGGTACAAACTAGTAATCTGCGATTGCACAAATTCACACATGCTTTATGATTGAATTCTGTTCCAGTTATCCTGAGCTCAAGCTCATTCAGTCAATCAACGCTCATCCATCCAACTGCATCTGCATCAAGTTTGATCCCACCGGCAAGTATTTTGCTACTGGAAGTGCAGATGCCCTTGTTAGTCTGTGGGATGTTGAAGAGCTGGTGTGTGTTCGCTGTTTTTCAAGGTAAAGAGTTTTGAGATGAATACTTTCTGTTCTGTTTTATTCTATTCTATTCCAAAACTTTTTTTTTGTTTAGTCTTCCATCTGAAAACAGGTGTGCTGGCAGTCAGAAAGAATTGCTTGCAAGCATGAATTTTAAACACTGATGTGCTTGTCCTGTTGACAAACTGCAGAGCACAGTTTAGTATACGCTATATGTACAAAAGTATTGGGACGCAGGTGGTGAATTCAGGTGGGCCCCTTACTTCCAGGGATAGGACGATTTTAATTCTTTAGCAGACAAATACATTTTGGAGAATGCCATGCTTCCACCTTTGTGGACACAGTTTGGGGAATAACTTCTTTTCAATTCCAGCATGACTGTGTCCCAGTGCACAAAGCAAGACCCATAAAAGCATGGTTGGATGAGTTTGGTTAGGAAATATTGTGGAAACCCTCCCAAGAAGAGTGGAGGCTGATCAAGCTGCAAAGGGGGGACCAATTCCACATTAAATCTATGTATTTGAATGCAATGTCAATAAAGTCCTTGTTGTAGTAATGGTCACTTTTGTCCATATAGTGTAGTGTAGATTAGGGCTCATCAGTTCCAGTCTAGAAGTTCTGGGATAATCACAAGGTGCTGGTGAGGGAAATGACCAAACTGTGCGGTGGGTCTGCCCTCCAGGAACAGAATTGATGGTCTGTGGTGTAGATTGATTATTTTGATGTTCTGTTCTACAGACTAGACTGGCCAGTGAGAACCCTGAGTTTTAGCCACGATGGCAAAATGTTGGCATCAGCCTCTGAAGATCACTTCATTGATATTGCTGAGGTGGAGACAGGTAAACAGTTTAATGCACTCTGCAATCTGGAACATGCTAAATTATTTGGGACAGTATATGTATTGCTTTTATATATGTAAGAGAATGTATCCATCGTTCTTAAAATAGTCATGATGTTTTTATTTGTAGGAGAAAAGCTTTGGGAGGTCCAGTGTGAGTCTCCAACCTTCACTGTAGCCTGGCACCCAAAGAGGCCATTACTGGCGTATGCTTGTGATGATAAAGAAGGAAAATACGACAGTAATAGGGAAGCAGGAACTGTCAAGCTCTTTGGACTTCCTAATGACTCTTGATAGAGACACAGACTTGGCTGTTAACGCCTACACCAGCTATAGTGGTTATACTGTAGTTATGTCTACATCACCGTCTGTGCAGTGGCTTTGCTCTTTTAAAGCCGAAAGAGAACATCATTCCTACAGGCCATCACATTGAAATCATCTTCTTTTATTGTTTTTTGTTTTTTATGTTTTCGTTTCAATCCCCTGTTGCATTCTGATGCCGGTCTTGTTTTTGTTACTGAACAGTCTGGTGAAAGCTAATTGGTTTCTTCCTAGGATTTTCACAAACACATGACAGTTTATACGAAAGCACAGATCCTTTTTTTTTTAAATCTCAGTTCATTTCTACGTTTTGAAAGATGATGAGAGTGAGTGTAAAGAGAAACATGAATGCTTTAGTTTACATTCAAACAATGAACATTTCCAGGTTTTAGATGTTCTGCACATTTACTCAGAGCTCTCTAGTGTTCCATGTCTCCACACACGGGATAAAACACCTTATGGGAGTGTAATTCGATTAGATCTGATGTTTGGAAACAAGGAACAGTGGAAGACATCTGACTGACAACAGAATTTGTTACTTATTCATTTTTGGATTTGGCCACCAGGGGGCAGAGAGGAGCACTTCTGCAGTGGCGCACTGTGAGCTAGTTTTCTGCAGTGCAGGCATTCCCACATTATTTTTCTTTATGGACCCGTTTTATATGGTGTTTAATAAATAAAATGTTTTGTAATATCAGTGGTTAATTTGTCATCTTTTGATTGCCAGATGTGCTGCCATAACTGTGAGAAGGAATTCAAGTTGTGTGTTATTTTTCTCAAGTTTAACAACATAAGAGCCACTTCTCATTTCGAAAGGTGATGGGCATCCAATGTTAATTGTCACTGAATACTTTAATGTGAAATGATTCATCGTAGAGAAACAGGCTCAGGTTTCTTTACAGTTTTGGTGATGGGGACTATGATCCCTCCGTGTCCACAATGCAGAAGCAACCGTTTAACTTCTGAGGCTTTAATTACTAGCTACAGATATTTTTTCAACCTCACTGTCAGCCATTGTGACTTAAGTGTTTGCACCTCAAGACTAAATTATGCAGAATTGTTCTGAAGACACTGAGGAAATCCTCTTTAATGCTTACTTTAACATACATGGGCCCTCTCTCTATGAAAGCCTGTTCAGAACTTACTCGTAGCCTCAACATAGAGTAGAATCTAAATAATAGACCAGATTAAGTAGCTGTAACGGAAGATTTCTGCACACGTCTGTCCATTTGTGATGAATGATAACACCTCAGACAGTTCTCAGCAGGAGAATTGCAAAAAAAAAAAGTCATTTCGACTATTTTGAGCTCCATATGTTTCTTTGGTACCTTCAGTTCAACTAGACCCCCTGGTGAGGCCTAGTTGATGAGCTAGGAACCCCGCAGGCGCATGGAAATATGTCCATCTTCATGAGATTGTTTCAAGGCTTGCTTGTAGGGGAAACTCAGAAATATTAGAAAAGCGAGGATCTATTGGGAACCATTTGACGTTTTTAGTTCATCAGGGTCTGTTGATGGTGTCTTGGCAGGCGTGTAGTGTCCTTGGTGTTGGGATATGCTGGTGTTGCACTGTCTTCTCTCTGCTGTTATCTGTCGCCTGTTATTACATGCTGAGGTCAACAGTTGCCAGCTTTCGAGTCGTGCCATGTATTAAAACCAAAAGGTCGGCACAGGGCCACGGTGGATGTGGTAAACAACAGTGTTGCCCGTGGACTCGGAGCAAGCTTCTGGTCACCGGGGAACGATCTGAGAGCGAGATTAGACACGGCCGTGTTGTTAATCTTCTTCAGTGGTGACAGACTTTGCCAGCGTGAGCGTTCCGTGTCCACATGAGGAGCTGCGAGGCTGGCTGGTGGCAGCTGTCCTCGCCCCTCTCTCTGGTGACTCAGCCCTGCAGGCTCCAGGATGTCTCACTTTGCCACTTCCTACACACCAACGGCGAGCTACAAGCGCCCACTGAATTCCCCTTAATTACATTTAATTTACCCGGAGCCATCTCTCTTCTCCTGTCCAGGTGCTGGCAGGAGGGGCTGGCTGAGTCTCCCCGTTTCGTCTTTAATGTGTTTAAAATGTGCTTAACTCTACCTTAATATACCCCCAAAAATACACCAAACCCCTCAATTTTAATTAAGTGTCCATTCATTTGAAAACTAGTCACTTCACTTTACTTTAAAAGTGGGTTTAAGTTATGAGTGTGAAACCCCGTATTTTTCTGGTTCGGTAATTTCAGGGGCAAATTTTTAAAAGTAAAGGAAAATTCATTAGTTTTACCCTCTAACCAACTTTATCGGTGCATTTTCCCCCTTAATTTTCCTTATATTCTGGGAAATTAAGGTCATTTTAAAGGGTACAATTAAGGGGTTTGTTTTCGTAGTGAACATGGCTCCCAAACTGAACACAATTTTACTGTTTATTACACATGCCCACCTTTTCTTCCACACTTGCCATGTGCTGATCTGCATAAAAAAAAGAAAAGAAATTACCATACAGAGCCCCTCTCAAATGTCATTTCTGTCCAGTGAATGCAACACTGAGGGAAAGATAATAGCTCTGCCTCCCGGCTTTCTCCACTATGTTTGTTGGCAAAGCAGGGTTTATGTGCTCAGAAACGTTTTTTTAAGGAAAACACAACGTGCCCCCCCCCCATTCTCTATTCAGTGTCATTCAATGAATAGAGCATTTCTTCCTGTTTACTGCGGTAAGATCATAAACGTGGCCCCACATTTTCTGCACTCTGTGCCAAACCAGGCATTATGTGCTCAGAAACATATCCAAAAAGGGAACACAGTCCACCCATTCCTCTATAGAAACAGGGGCTATACCAAATTCCAGGGACTTTAGGAGTTATGTAATGGACAGAAATATGGGCCAGTGCTTAGATACTGCACGTGTGGAAATAGGAGGAAAAAATGGCCTGGGAAATTCAAAGGCATTTGAGTGTAACCGGATACCGAAGCTCAATACAAAATGTTCTCCAGTTGACCCCTCCCACCCTTACACACACATAATCCCAGCCTCTTCCACTTTATGAATTTCTAATTGGAGTTCTCGTTGCGGGTTAGAGGCTGGGTTCCCTCTGAGTGATATTGTGTTTCAGAGCTGTGTCCTCCTCTTTCAAATACAATTTCTAAGCATCTCTGCAATATTCCATATCTGATCTAAACGGTTCTGCCAGGGTCAGTGGGAAGGGCTGCCTGTCCAGCTCTGTTCAGGTGGAGGGTGAGCCTGTGCATCCTGATCTGCCTGTTTGGAGAAAGTGCAGTTGGGTGTGTGTGTGTGTGTGTGTGTGTGTGTGTATGTGTGTGTGTGTGTGTTTGTCTGCCTGTCTCACTGGAAATTAGATGCAAGCTCTTCCATTTTCTGCTGTGGAAATGAAGCTGTTTTTAAATGGCTCTTTCTAGAAAATGATGACAAAAGGCAACATGTCTTCATTTGATGACAAAATGGCTGCAAAAGGCCATTTGATAAGGAAGACTCCTTTTTTGAGCACCTTTGATGCACCAGAATAAAGCTCTCAGGGAAGGTTTTCTTCTCTGATTTTTTGCCAAAGATTTACTTAAAATGTTTATGTTTCTACAATCCGGTTCTTCAAACGTTTCATAAAGAGGGTGGATGGATGAAAGTTGAACATTTCAGTGCTTGCTATTTTTGTATGTGTCATTCTAATCATGCTACCACTTTACTAGCCACACCTCAGCTCAACTGAGCATGTAGAGACAGTAGCAGTCATCAGTTTGTGGCTACAGCACACAGTGGGCTGGAGGTTTTTGGTTGTTCTTTTCTCAGCACAGAAGTGAATTGTAACTACACACACACACACACACACACACACACACACACACACACACACACACACACACACACACACACACACACAAACC
>JBBMFX010000030.1:6372259-6384287 GCA_037832545.1 Rhabdalestes septentrionalis | reverse complement strand
TGGGTGGGGGTGGAGATACACACACACACACACACACACACACACACACACACACACACACACACACACACACACACACACACAAACCTTTAATTACTTTGTCAGTGTCATTGCTGTGTACACTAATAACACCTGCACAATGGTGGTCCTGCTGGGGTCCTGATGAGAAAGGTAAGAGATGCAGATGAACTACAATCTGTAATTGTATACTACAAAGTGCAAGTACAGCTCCAGAAAAAGGAGTTGCATTTTTTAAATCGAGTATGACATGCCAGTGTCTGTTAAAATCTTACACAAGCACCTCATTCTGCTTCATTACATTTAATTTAATGAGAAAAAAAGTATAAAACACATCTGTAATCATCCCTCTCCTCTTGCAATGTGACTAAGTTAATGGTAAAACACTACTAGAAGTTTGTCAGAGGTAATAATTTACATTTTGATTGAGAATGAATGAGATATTTGTTTCAATTGAATTATTCAAGTTCTGTAAACACTGCATCATTTCACTTATTTTGATGCTACCTTTAAAATGATGCTTTAAAGGCAAAGCTGTTCAGTTCAATACTTGCACCTATAAAAGATAAACTGAAGATTTTTGCAGTGGTCACTGATTTATTTCCCAGAGCTGTATATGATAAGTGGAGCAGATAAATGCTCCCCCTCTATCCCTCTACGGTATATCACACTTGAAATGCTTCTGCCAAGTAATAGAACCTTCAGATATAAGATCCAGAACAGGGAGACAGAACCCTTGCATAGAAGCCCTCTGTGCACAATAAAGCCGAAACCAGACGTTTCTTTTCACGATGGCAGACAAATCTGATCTTACTGTTGTGATAAGCTATGATCTCATATAAGCCTGAGTAGTTCAGCCTGTTCTCCTATAATAAAATTCATCTTTCTCATAAAGGTCTTCTGCTGCTAATCTAAATGGAATCTCTGGCTTGAGGAAAACAAATAGTGGGTCATCTCACATCAGCATGATTTCTAGACCCCAGTCAGTAAGATACAGGCGCATTTACTGGCAGAGACGAGATGGGGGTGATGATGTAAACATACATGACCTCGCTGCACGGTCCAGTTTGGAATCTAGACCCAAACATTATATGACTCTTAACATACTTATGAATCTGTTGCAAATGACATGAAAATGGTCATTTAAAAAGCTTGTAAATATATTTTTTATGCCCCTTATTTAGTGTGAACATTTAATGTGAAAGGGACAACGAGAAATGCTCCAAAGTTACTTTATCCTTCTACTGATACATTTCCTAAGATAAAATGTATGTTGCAAGCACAACACATCCTCTAGAGCATGTTCCGTATCATTGCAAACACCTGAATTAGAAGGTCCTGGCATATTTTAACCAAGAAATGAAAAGAAGTGCTCCTTTTTTGAATAACTTCTAAAAATAATGGCACTACCATCTGCTACATCTCTGTCTTTTCCACATCACTTTCCATTTGTGGCTCTCTTCCAAAGAGCCTGTCACTTCTTTTCTCTTCTGAAAGAGCAATGTTTTTTAGTGAATGTCAGAGCGTCTCTCAGTCCCTCAGGTGTTTATCTGTTCATTTCTCCCTCAACCTCAACCACTGCCGTCCTGCCTCTTAGCCGTTTGCACGTTTTCTCGTAATTTATGGCACTCGCTTTGAAACAAACCACTTTTGGCATGCAATTTATTAATAAACCCATCCAGTAACCTTTTTGTCCTTCCATATCTACCTAGAAAACACTTGATATGTGAAGATGCCATGTTATTCTTTTTTTCCCCCTTGAGCATTAATTTAATTACATTTGCCTTTCACAGGTGGATGTAATGAATTATTGCTGTACTCCAAAAAGCTCTTAAACAAGACAGAAAATACTCAATATATTTGAGTTTAATTGCCACAAAAGGCAAAAGTGTATTCCAGTGTATTCCAGTATCTGTCTATTTCAGTGGCCTTTAATCCATGTTTTCTGAGCTTCTCTGATCACAGATGTGAAGAACTGATCAAATGTTATGGTTAAAAAATGAGATGTTTTCTATTATTTATGAAATCTAATGTTTTATTTTTTTTTATTTTAAGTACACTACAAAACTAAACCCCTTAGCTTTACTCTAAATTCATGATCAAATATTTACAAATGACCAGCCACTCAATTCAAATGAAGGGGTTTGGTGTATTTTCAGAGGTAAATGAAGGTTAAATTGAAGGTGAAGTACATTGTGTTTCATAGTGAATGCAATTTATCGCTGTCCGGCCGAAACGTCATTTATCCAAAATGGCTGTTTTTCAGGAAACTCAAAAAACGATGTATAATCTAAATAAACGAATAATCTGTCATCAATTTTTAATTGATGAATAATTTCAACATTTTTTAGACCCACGTGAAGACTGACCAATAGTATGAATTTATGAACAAAAACAACAAAGATCAAAAGTGGAGTTACGAGGTTTCCGCCAGACAGAGACAAATTGTCAGACATGAATGGGTTAATATATTATAGGGCCCATATCCTCCATTTTTCTTGCATGTTACTTGTCCCCTTTAGCCTCAAACTGCTTTATGGGTTGACCAGGAAAGTTATATGTAAATGTGACATCACAAAAACACCTAAGGGCTGTTTTTGCAGCTGAATTTGCACATGTGGATCATTTTCTTCTTCTACTTTCAGCTGCTCTATCTTCTGTCCTCTGCATCTTCATCTCTCACACCAACTGCCTGTGTGTCCTCCCTCGCCACATCCATCAACCTCCTACTAGACTTCCTCTTCTCTTCCTCCTTCCTCGTGTTCAGACCAATGCAATCTCGCCTCTCTGACTTTTCCTCCGAAAGGTTCAACTTGAGCTGCCGCTCTAAACAACTCATTCCTGATCCTGTCCATCCTTGTCACTTCCTGTGCAAAGCTTAACATTTTCAGCTCTGCCACCTACAGATCTGCTTCCTGTCTATTCCTCAGTGCCACTGCCTATGAGCCATCAAACCAAACAACATGGCTGGTCTCAGTACCATCTTCTACACCTTCCTTCTCACTCTTGCTGGTTGTTGTTCAAATGGACTGCAAACGGTAAATTTAGAACGTTTACATGTGTTTATGAACCACATAAGCATCTGATATAAAAAAAACACTTTAGTTTGATATGATATAGACCCTTTAAAAGAAATCAACTAGAGGGAGATGTCTTTTGTAATAAGGTTAAATGAGCCTGTGGCATTCAAACAACAACAAATGACTCAAAGCACAAAGGACACCAAATGTTTAGAAACTGTTTTTATTTGTGTATGATCTCCAAAAAGGCTAGGTTGAACTTCGCTTTGTAATATGATCATTTTTACAGTGATTAGACTGATAGTGTACTATGTGACATGCAATAAAGGAAATATTCCGTCTGAGCTCAAACTATACATTCTCCGCACACATACCCTGGATTATTATTTGTCATTTTTATTCTTGTTATCTTAGGTCAACACCTTTCAGCTTTATCATAGTCACGTACAGTGAAGGCAGATCAGTGGAGCGCATGGCAGCATTCAGCCACAACGGAGGAAAAGTATAGCAGTTATTCAATGAACAGTGAACACGTTAAAGTACAAAATTTGTGGGTTATTTGGTTGTTAAATAAAATAAATCAGGAAAGCTGTTGCATGATTCTATTCTTATGAACATGTGCACACTTGCATGGATGTCTTTGCACAGTGGCACAACTGATGCTTTACACAGTGATGTTTATTGATTTCTATTAAATTTAGCAGTGCCCATGGACGTGGCAGACCTGCTCGCTTTGGGCTGCTTGTTTTCCAATCCCATTAAAATGGTGATGAGAACAATGCTTCCAGATCAATAGGATCAATATACTCTCTAAATAGTATTTATACATGCATGATAGAACTGGTGTCGCACAACAATAATGCATTTGTTCAATTGCTCTGCATTGTTACAGGCAATAAAACATACTTGGTTGGACATGATAAAGCTGAAAGGTTAGCGATATCATATATTATTTTTAAATCTTCATCCCACCAGTGCCACCCTTAAGTGCACGACTAAATCAACAGTAAGCAGTAAACATTGACACATGTATTCTACTCACACATCACATTTTAAAATTGCTTTTTCAAGAAATAACATTCCAAAGTGGTTTTAGAATCCAAGCCTTAAATACACTTTATTGTGTAAAATCAGCAATGCAGTGAGAAATAGTTTTATTTCCCTGATTGAACTTAACCTTATAGGTCCCTGGCAACAGAAACTGTCCAACTTTCAAATTTTGCCTTATTTCTAAACTGCCAGACACCATTCTCGACCATATTATTACGGCTATGAAGAAAATGCATCTTGACAAGTAAGATCATTTTAAATTGAGTCGATGTACATATATGTACCATACAGTGATTTAAAATGGGCAAAAATAATGTAAAACACCATTTAGTTACATGATTTCACGTTAAAAGTAAGGAATAATCTCATTGTGACTATTACATATATACACGCTTATATATATATATGTATACACACACACAACAGTCTTATAGTGAAATTATATATAATTTGCTTGCTGTCACCTGCTAGGATATCACTTTTTGCAGAATAGTTGTGCAGTACAGAAGAACATTCACACTAGAAGATCTGAGAGGTATTTGGTAGACCCCAAGAGTGTCGATGCTGAGGTTGTGTCATGTCCCTTTACTGAGAGGGCATGTTGACCAGTGCTCAAATGTCAGAAACACGGTGTTGCGCTCAGACTGTCCCTTTATGTGTGCAAAGAACAGTAGTTAGAAAAAGACCAGCTGTGGCCTGGAGTCAAATGGTCTCCTTAATCCATCCCAATTGACATTTCTGTTAATCTGTTATTTATGGGTTCTGTTAGGCCACAAGTTCTAGCTCCTTTGTGCGGAGGATAATGAACCGCCACGTGAGGGAAACAGATGAAAACAGCTGCTTCGTTCGAACAAACGTTTTGGTGTACCTAGTTTACATAACGCGCACTGAGAAATTAAAAGAATTAATTACTCATCTCACAGCAGGATAAAAACACACCATCGGGATGTCGCGACAAAATGCTGTAGCCTCCCATTTTTCTCCGTGCCCTCAGTCGAATTCTCACTGGTGAAATAAAGTCGTTTTGCAAGAGAAAGAAAGAAACACCGTGGAATGTTTTTCCTTGATAGAAATGTGCTGATAATAGCCCTTAGCACAGGCAGGTCCTATGGTGTTTGCCTTGGAATGTTACAGAGATGACAGGCGACAGATACTCATGCTTTGGAATGTGGCCAGATGGATTTCTGGACGAATTCTCTATGGCAAGGATAGAGGCGTTACCCCGTACAATGATTCGCATGCATCTGTAACCTGCAAGGCCTGAATGTGCAGTGATGGGAGGTGTTTAATGAACATATGATGAGAAATAGCTAGTGCTGATATCTGTGTGAGGGTGCCTTCTCTGTTGAATGTTAATTATGAAGGCTGTTAATCCACGCAAAACAATGCCAATGTGATCGCCCGCAGTAAATCAACAGGCTTGAGGTGCCAAACGCTTTAATAAGTATCTTGTTCAGCCAGTCAGTTAAAAAATACTAGTCTGCAGAATTTGGGACGAACATTTAGATTGTTGCTGCAAATGCAGGACCGTTAGATTCAGAAGGCCAGATGGATAAACGCAGCCCTTTTACTCGGTTGATTAATATGTGATATGAGCTTCGCACCGCATAAAAATGTCATCTGCAAACGGGTTTAATATGCAAAGTCGTCCCAAAGGTGTTAGATCAGATGTGAGTGTGAGGTGTATGAAATATGCAGTGTGTCCCTGTTTTATTTCAGCAGGAATGTCTAGAAGGGATACACGAGTCATGCTGTTACTGTTCAAATGTAAGAGTCTACAAACTTGACTTTAAATCGACAAACATGAACATCTAGTGTTTAAAATATATATGCAGGAACACCTTGTTCAAGGATCCCCACCTTTCATTATATTTAGTAAGACCAGAATTTCTAGGCCGTGGCCTTAATGCTGTGACCGATTCATTGATAAGAACTGAAACTGACCCTCCAGTCTAGCAGGCAGCTTCTGTTGCAGGGACGACAACATGAAAACAGCACAACAGTTTGTAGCGTTTTGGTATTCAACCGCATGCACGGCGGACATCGAGAGCCGCCTGGCCAGACCGCGCCCACCCCGAGACGATGAGACTCTTGAGTTGTGCACATTAGAACGTTAGAACGTTAGAACATGAAACAGCCACAGCATACACAGAGTACGTGAACCAACGACATGTTTTACATTACAAACAAGCACAGACAGAGACGCACTTACATAGAGCACTCGCAGCACAGACAGAGGACGCTAACGATGGCTTTTCACCTACAATTTCCTTACAGAAATGTCTGCATGTGTACCCAAGTATGCACGCAGTTTCACAGACATGATGGGAGAGAACGAAGACACGTAAGCTAGGTAGATAAGACCCACAAATCTCTACATCTTTACAGTAAAACACATGTGTGACTAAGAGGTGAATTACCTAGTTATTATTTTCATCAATTATTGCAGTCTAAACAATATGGCTTTAAACTAGTGAAAAAACCTTCAGCACTAGAAAAAAGGTTCACGTCGTACTATCATCCTATTAGAAATAGAAAACGCGCCTGGTGTACGTTGACCTATATATATACTTTAAATGGATTCTGATGCATAAAAAGCCAATTTAATGAACTGAATGAAACTGAGTGGAATTTGACTTAATTGGGTTGCATCAAATATTTCTAAATTCATTTTTTTCTAAGTTTTTTTTACATTTACATACTTCCTAATAATAACCTAGTCACTTATAGATAAAGGGTGTATACAGTCTCCATCATGCATTACCAAACCCAGGATTTCTTGCACTGAAGTGTATTTTTTTAATACACAAAATTAGATCATGTAAATATGCCCCCCCTCCCAAAAAATCCATTACTCTCTAAACAGTATCTTCAAATAAATAATTACATAAAAATCATAAAAAATTTAAGAGAAAAACTTTGACACACGTCAAGCCGCACTCAATCACCTATGCAAGCTTTTAAACCAAAGACCTTTGCCATGCACGACACGTAGTCACATGTTATGGTATAAATTACATACAAATCAAATATTAGGAGGTCTGACGATAGAACAGACTTTGACGGGAAGGTTGTGTTTATACAGGTCAGAGACCATCTTTAAACAAAGTGCCAATTATTATTAGAAATCAAGATAAGGTCACATGTGATCTTGACATTGTTAGAGAGCTAGATTGTGAAATCTCATTTGCTGGCAATTTTGTTCCCCTCCTCTTTTTTTACTGTATTTTTATCTTATTTTTTATCTCTTTATCTGGTGGACAACATGAAGATCTTTTGAATAATCTGTCAGTTCTCTGGTCCATTTTTAGCAAAACTGTTCCAAATCAAACAGGACTTTACCACTCTTTCTTTGGTCTGTTGGGTTCTTGAAGCAAACAAAATAATTGTCCAATATTTACTGTTAACTGTCAGGAAATTTGGAGCCTGATCAATGCTCAGAAGAAAAAGAAAAAGAAAATTACAACAAAGGCACTTGCAAAGAGCCTTTTCTTGAAAAGAGTAGGAGCCAATTATAGATCTGTTTGGAGGTTAAAACAAATTATATCGACATTGTCCAACCCGTACCGAGGGTCTGCTTCTTTGAAAGTGAGTTTGGTCATTGGTCCCAGTATTGTTTCTTATTGGTCCCAGTATTGGTCCCAGTATGTTCTTCATTTATGATCATGAAATGTACAGTAAGTGTTGGAGTTTCTCCACCAGCAGTGATTAGCGTTGATTGTCTCTCCGAACAAAACCGCTTCCTTCCGGAAATCTAGCTCCCTTCAGCGCATCGACTTGAAAGACTACGAATGCAATGCAGACATATTCATTCTTGTTTTAAGCAGGTCGAGAAAAATTCCCTTTATAGAAATGATTTGGCCCTATAAACACATTTATAAGGTAAATTGTGGCAGTATGTCTTTTGATAGGTAAAACTTGGCAGTGTTTTTTTTTTTTTTACCCAGTGCAAACTCTCTCCTCAAAGTCTTCTCCTGGCAGGACTAATGCGATTACGATCAACTTCTCTCATGCACAACAATAAATAAAAAAAACAGTTATTATTTTCTTAAAAACAGAAGAAGAGAATACAGTCAAATTCACAAAGGAAGGAGAAGTGCCAGACTGCTTTAGCATTCAGGTGTCTGGGAAGGTCTGAAAGAGACAATCATCTTATCTCTCAGGATTGTTATGAGCAGTGCGTTGCATACGCCAGCACTGGACCCACAGACGTCACTGTTTTGTGGGTGGGGGGGGTCTCATCACTCCACTCAAAATGTGACACATCATTTGCATCCCACAGAGAGCCATTTGCAGTCCTTTTTTTAGGATAAAGGGAAACGAAAGCAAAAGGCGTCCATGTTAATTAAGACTCTGGAAGGCAAAATGCCAAAATTGCTCTTGTAGATCACCCTCACTGAACTTCGACTGGGGGACAATTAACACACTAAACACAGACCTCATCCCAGTGCCAGAGTTCAGGTCTGTCGACCGCATGGAATGTATACCTTGACGTTGTTCCCTTTACTATTAGGGCCTGAAAACCGATGGCCCAGGATTTGCCCCCCAAATCAACCATGTTTGTGCATATAACAGAAAGGTCTTTAAAGTGTAAACAATTTGAACCTGAACGGCAGTGAACAAAGCAAAAAACTCGTCAGAGTATGAACTGTTTTCATCGGTCGAAAGAGAAACTTAGACTTCGTCAAGGCAGTGAAAAGCCTTCCACAGTTTGGCGAAACCACCCACGATCCCTGTTCCCGATTTACAATTATATGCCTTACCTTCCGACCCCACAGAAAAATAAACCAAAAACATACAACTAAAATAAGAACACCCATCACCCCCAGGACAGAGTCTTGTGTCCATTACTTTTTAAACATGTCCTGCAGAGGTCCGGGCAGGAATTTCAGAACGGTGTCTAAAATACTCTCCTCGTCCTCGTCGTCCTCGTCGCCGCACCCCGCAGGAATGGCCTTTTTAGGGCGGGTCAGTGAGCCCTCACAAGCTTGCTCCATCGCTGCCTTCTCTTCAGCTTCCTTCTCCTCTTTCTTCTTCAGTCCGTACTGCACAACACAGGGAATTCACACCACAAGCAAAAAGAGCTATTCAAGGAGGATCCCTTGGTTTATCTGTAGAGCTGCTTTCGCAGAACATTGTAAATGTCAACAGAAAATGAACCTTATCTGTGTGAAATGTTCCTATATATCACCTGAACCAATACTAACAAAAACACACTGCTTCTGTATTTTTGTGCTGGAGCTACAAGGATAATGTAGACCACCTGTAATGCAAGCCCAAATCACCTCATAGACATACTCGTGTTAAAAAATTCCAAATATCCATTCATATGGTTTCCCAAAGCTTTATAAAGGATGGTTCTCTACAAAAAACACAGGTCATTTGTTTATTTTAGGTCATTTAAACTTGCGCTTTGAGCTTTGTGCTACGCTCTATAAAGACAAAAGTATTGGGACACCTGACCATTACACTAACAGGGACTTTACAGTCATTTAATTCCAATATACGGACTTTGATTTAGATTTGGTCCACTTGGCAAGCCACAACAGCTTCCACTCATCTTGGAAAGCTTTCCACAAGATTTTGAGTTTCTATGGGGATTTTTGCCCATTCATTCTATACAGCATTTATTAGGTCAGACACTAGTGTTGGACGAGAAGGCCTGGCCTGCAATCTCCGTTCCAATTCATCACAAAGGTGATGGATGATGTTGAGGTTAGGACCACAACAAACTCATCCAGCCATGTCTTCATGGAGCTTGCTTTGTGCTCTGGGCTACAGTCATTCTGGAATAGAAAATGTTTTTCCCCAAACTGTGTCCGCAATGTTGGAAGCATGGTGTTGTCCAAAATGACTTGTTCTGCTAAAGCATTAAGATTGTCCTTCATTGGAAGTAACAGGGTTTGCCCAAACCCTGAAAAACAGATGTGTCCCCATACTTTTCTCTGTATAGCGTAAGTTTACACAACGCTAACTAGCTGGCTAGCTTCCATTACCCCATTACCCTAACAGCTTCATTGCAAAACTACAGAATCTAACTTCAGGTATCAAATGGGTCCTCTCAGATAAATGATATTTGGGGTTCGGAAGAAAATGAAGGAGAGCATGAAGTTTCATTGATGTCTGTAATGAAGTTTCATTGATGTTTGTAATGAGAATAAAATGTGCAATCCAATGTGCCTGAAAAGATTATTTTGTGATATTAATGGATAAGCCCCAAAAATGATTACTCAGCTCCAATTAATGGAGCAGTTGTGTAGCATTGTGAGAAAGTGTAGGGGAGATTCAATTCTAAGTTGATTTGTGAGTTTGTGATCCCCATGCGTTTATATAAATCTTTCAGTAGAAATTTAATAACAATAGATTGGCTTTGTTCAAAGTTAAGGTTAAATGCTGAGTAAATTGTTCAGCTTAGACGTGTGGTGTGTGATCAGTTTGCAACAGTGCATGGAAAACAGTGGAAGCTTACCTTATCTCGAATGGTCTGTCTGACCTTTTCCCTCTCGGCCTCCATGCGAGCGTGTTTAGCCTTCCTCTCCTCCTCTTGTTGCCTCAGTGCCTCCTGCCTCTCCTCTTCCTTCTTCTGGGCATCAGGATCTTTCTCCTCTTCTCCACCTAACATCTTCCCCATGTCTTTGGTGGCCCCTGTAAGAGAAACCCAGACATTTATCATCAAGCCCTTTTTTTTGGTCCTAGATTGCAATCAGAAGGTTGTTGGTTCGAATCCCAACTGATACCGTCACCACTGAGGTATCCTTGAGCAAGAATTTTTACATTGTTCACATTGTGCTGTGGTGTGTTTATGTTTGACAATAAGGGTTACCAAATGTAATTTAAAATAGAGTCAGAAACCTTTATAAGGTTTTAGTAAAAAACGTTTTGAACTATAAAAGGGAAAATGAGGTGCTGAACAGACAACAGATTCGTTTTTAAATATTGTTTTACAAAAAGAATGTATAGTTTTTCAAATCCTGTGATACCCTCTGATAACAGCACCAGGCATCTACATGGTTTGAACATTTCAAGGTGAACAGACCAAGAAAAATTGTTTAAATTTGCTTGAGGAAAAAAAAATCTCATTACGTTAATGGACACTACGGTAAAGAATGTTGAATTTCTTTATGAAGATTTATGACAGCAGCGATATGTTTTAACCTTACGCTCAGTCAATGACCTTTACCGCAAGACTTTAAATCGTTATTCACAAAATTAAAAGAATGTTTCTTTATTGCTCACTCAGGGGTTCTGTCAAACATCAGAGGGCCCACTTATTATTTCTTAGTAATCAGTAACCTGTATCCATGATGCTGAACAGTCAAAGGAAAATCAGACAAACTCTTGAATTTCGCCTGTTTATACTGACAGTCTCTAGTCGTTAGCCTGGGATTCTGTCCCTTCGAAATATGTCTCCAGGCCTCATCTAAAAATGATAAACAATTCAATTAATCCTGAACATTACAGTAATTAGACCAACATCAGGGCAGTAAAACCTGAGTTTTAAGGGATGTTTTAACTGTTTTTACATGTTTTAAGCTTCAGTAGACTGGTCTGAAGTCTCCTGCTCATGCCTGGGAAAAGGCTGCATCTCTGGTCTCATATTGTGTGATGCTGTGGTGTTCTCAGTGTGACATTGTAAATGGCCAATTGTAAGCCAAAATAAAGAAGCCAAACAGGGCCAGCGGAGACACACATACTTCTTACACAGCCATCTGTTTCCCTTCTCCTCCAACTCCCCCTTTAAGAGACAAACCTTTCGATCAGTCAATGCATTTCTTGTGTCTCTTTAATATAGTGAAAATTTAAAATAATTTATTCATGACAAGTTGTTTTTGTTATTCACATTCGTACCCCAAGAACATTTTAACTGGCACAGCCAAGAGAATTTAAAAAATCCTAAAGAATTAAAACCTTTTTATTTCAGATTGATGAAATATTATATA
>JBBMFX010000030.1:6345021-6364007 GCA_037832545.1 Rhabdalestes septentrionalis | reverse complement strand
AACTTCTAGCTAGTGAACACAATTTGTAAAGCTTTCACATTATTATCTTATTTATTTATCTATTTTTTGCCAGGAAACTAGTCTGTGAACAGTGTCTGGCATTAAGAGGTACATTAAATGTACAAATGTACAACTTTTAGCAAGTGCACACAATTTGTAAAACTTGCCAGGAAGACTAGTCTGTGAACAGTGACTTTAAGAGGTACCTTAAATAATGTTCTGCTATGTGATTGTGTAACCCAGTGGAGGAAAATTCCCTTGTTAAATGGGGAATATTCCTGATAGCTGTTTAAATTTAAGTCATATTTTGAAGTTATATTTAGGAATTAAGAAGTAATGTTCCTGTTGCTTCACATAGAAGGGACCACCCATTTGACATGTTTGGATAGTAGTTGTGTTTGTCAGATTTACTTAACTGTTACACTTCTGGCAGCCATCTTGAAATTTGCAGCTCAAATTAAAAAGATTATAACTCTGTCATATTTTATTATTTTTGTTTGAGGTTGGACTCATTTCATAGATAAGACTCTGAAGTTTCATGTTCCAGTGAAAGAAAATGTTTAAAAATTATGGTCACACAGCAGTATAGGATTAAATACTGGATTTCATATATGCTTCTGTCAAAAATATTTGAATTCAGCAGTGTCTTATCGCCCTGGTATTGTGAAGGGAGCTGAAAGCCAGCTCCCGAAGCGCCGATATGAATTTGGTGCAGCTTCGGAAGAATTGACTCTTGCTTCAGCTCGCGTTATACTGTCAAATCAGCAGCTCGCCACTAAAACGAGGCACGGACACGCAGGAAACTCGCTCAAAAGGCCAAAGTACAGCGCCAAAACAACGCAAAAGCAGTTTCATCACGATCCAGCCCTCAATGTGAGAAATGTAGTTTAGTGTAAAAGAATCAATAGTGCTTAGTTTGAGGAGAATTCGAGCATATGCTCTGCGTGCTTCGCCTGTCCAAATATCTTTCTGCGTGCATTTTCTTTTCAGCTAAAAAATCTATATAAATCAACAGCGCATGCGCCAGCGTGGAAAAAAGAAACCAAACACAACTAGCAGACACAAGCTACAGATATGAGACAAACGAGGTTAAACAAGTTTAAAAACCATATTTATAGAACAGACATGAGACAACCAACTTTAAACATATTCAGAGAACAGGGCAGAGAGGCGACCGGAGTGTCTATGGACTTTTGGACGTGGGTTGCTTTGCTGAAACTGTTGGCTAAGTTTGGAAATTTTTTAAACTCCGCTGGACTTTGAAATGGGACTCGGCTGAACTTTTGTTTTTCCCTGAAAACTTAGATAACCCATTCATTGCCTCAGAGACTTTACTTAAAGTAATTTGGGTTGAGGATAATAAGGTGTGAATTGTCTAAATTGTTTGATGTGGTTGTTTAATAAGTCTGTTAGATTAATCCATATCGAGCAAAAAATGTCGAGAGCTTATCATCGTTATTAAAATAAAATAAAGCGCGATTCGATATGATATTGTTTATCGGCCCAGCCCTACCTTGACCTCAACCTCATCTCACACATTTGGCATAACCTGTGAGTCAGTCCATCTTATCCATGAGTACCTGCTCTCATAAACGCTCTACAGAATGAATGGAGACAAATTCCCACCAAATTTTTTTGGAAAGCCTTCCAAGCTGTTTCAGCTTCAAAGATAGAACACCTCCATATAAAGTGAAGTGACCAATCTGTCATACCTGAATACACCCCAGCACACAGTGTGAACCACATGGAACACAGAACCCAGGGAGGCTTCCTGATCGCAGGGCGAACACCCTAACCACTATGCAACCAGATACCTGCAATGTCATTAAAGTCCCTGTTGGTGTAAGGGTCAGGCATCCCAATACTTTTGCCTACATATCTTCCCTAGCTTGCCCCCAAAACATATTTGATCTAATATACAGAGGAGGTAAGGAAGGTGTTATGATAAACATCAAATTGTAAGCATTTCTAGAACTGAACAGTCATTTTCATTGTCCATTTCCAGTTGCCCACACTTGATTCGGACTGTTAATTTGCTCGGTATCCACCTCGGCTGATCCACAGTAATGGAATACTTGACGGCGAGGAGAAGGAGGTGAGGAGAAAGCGGGAGAGCTCTTCTGTCTCCTTATTAGCGGAGCTCTGCCTCAACTGTTCCATTTGTATGTGAAGGCACTGAACTTGGTGCAGCTGGGTAAAAGGTGCGAGGTGAGTAATCTGATTGGATGATAAGCTCCTGATTAATCACCACACTTCCCTATTTCTGTTCCACCTTCCTGACCCTGTGCACAATGAGTCAGACTGCATTTGTGTGGAAACTGCACATCTGATGGACACGCCCTCGTGAGTAGAGAAAATGAGATGTCCCCCTCAGTCCTAAACAATCCTGGATCAATGACCTGACTGACTTTTCAACAGAAATCAGAAACAGCCAGGTGGCAGCTCTGGTTGTAGATGTCAGGATAATAAGACCCTCTTTCATTTAGCCAGCAAAAAGTGTTGAAACAGCCAGTAATTATTCGGCCGGGCTGATTTCAGCTCTGAGTGAATTTAACACAGGGACATTTAATGTGTGGGGTTTGTGCACAAAATATTGTGGATGACTTTTGCATTTGTGAGAATATCGTCTAATTGAACTCACCGCTCATTCAGTGTAAGGTCTGGCTTTCTTTATCTTGCCAATTATCATGAATTAGGGAGTATAAATGGCAAATTATTCGAGGATTTTTGTGGCAGAATGTGCCAGTTGACATTTACTAAGAGTTCCCTCAAATGCTAGAAATGATTGTCCTTTCTCTAAATGACTCTCAGGACCGTGTTGTAAATGTCAGTAATTGTACAAAGCAAAAGTTTAGTTATGTTGTTTACAACTTGGACTGCTTCAGTCCTGTAAATTATGGCAATTCATAGCAACTATTATTTTCACAAGAGGTGAAGATGAGGATTACATAATGATGTAATTTTCTTGATCTACATCTGCAATATCCAAGGAGAACCATAATGTGCTGAATAGGTAAAGCATTTGTTGACATTTCACTTTAGTTTAAAGGGGAGCTCCACCAGGCTAGCGAAGCAGTTTTGAAATGTAATGCTGATAAAATAGTGGTAAATCCAAATAATGTGTTTTCTTGAAGCACTATTTCCCATGACAATACCTGCACGTATCTCTATGCAGGCATTTTGAGGATTTATGCCTAAATCATTTTTTTTTACGGTATCTCAGACTCCAGGTAACATATTCACTGCCATTTTTGTGTAATAGATTTCTGCAAGGTAGCTTTTCGAGGCGCAAAGCTAGTCTTTTCTATTATTGCCGCTGTGAACAATTCTGCGCAACTGTGATGAAAGTAAGGGGTGGTTATTATGATGAAACTCATCCATAAACCTTCACCTCCATTAAACTGCACTTACAGTCTATATTGTTACATTGCTGTCCAGTTACATTTGTTTGAAGGATTTCTAATGTTTTTGGAGAACAAATTTTGAAAGAGCAACTTATCGTTTGCTTCTATTTTAAATGCAAAGGTGGGTCCAGATTTCTGGCTTGTTGTGTGTGTGCATGTGCATGTGTGTTTGTATGGGTATGTATGTAAGTGTGAGTGCATTTCTTTGGGCAGTATCTGTGCTGATGCTGTATTTTTTATACACAAAGAACAGATATGCACATTTGAACAGAGTAAATCCAAAGCTCTGTTTCTTCAGTATCGCCTGCATTGCCGTTTCTGTGGGAAGGTTTTGGCTCGCAAAATAAAAAAGACTGAGATCCTTCCCACACGAAGAAAGCAGAGGGAGTAGAGTGGAGGGATACTGGAAGTCAGGGCATGAAGGGTAATTAGGTTAAACTGCATGTTGCTCTGCCTGGTTTACAAAGTGATTCTGACAGCAAAGCACCACTGATGATAAGATTAAACATGGGGCATGCAGCCAGGATCCAACACACATGGGAGAGAAATCATCCTGTTTTTCCTCAACCTATACAAGCATATATCCCTTATAAGTGACAATCACCCACATCTTCCATTTTCTTATATTTTATTGCTTTACATGTGGTCCACTTACATTGGTGTCATTTTATGTACTGACACAGCAATAATTCACATTTGTGTGCAACCACTTGACATTTTAATCATGAACCATTCCTTTAGGTGTAACTGTTTTTGCTACTACGACTTAAAATGTAAGAAAATGAGCTTCGTTCAGGCCGACTGTCCTGTATTGTTTCTCGTACTAATGGCAACCCAGAACGAAACACTACTTATAGCTTCAATGTGAACCAGATCGTTTATGGGCCAAAGAGGCAGATATGCGAGAACTGTTTTTGTGACATCACAAAATAATAAAACTTGGTTAGTTTACACACATGGACTGAACATTATATAGCTTTAGCGATATTTTCATACTACATTCTTTGCAAGAAGTAGACTGATATGGACCCTTAAACAACAGTAGCATAAAAAATGCAGTAGCTATTCACATAATATATATAAAAGGTCTAAAAATTGCTCCTGGAGAAGGAATTTTGTATGAGCAACAGCTGGTTTAGGAGTAGAAACATAAGTCCACTGAGTTTTATGCTGGTGGGACATTTGCAAGTGTGTGAGCCTCTTGGGGCGGTCTTTGTTCTTATCGAAAAGATTACTCAGCTGTGTGAGAGTTGACTTTATTTGACTCTTCGCTCATGCCTGCTGTGTCATTAATTAACTTTGGCCTCTCCTTTGTCTGCCTCATGACATGCTTGGCTGAACAATAATTTGTGTGTTTCATGATGAGTGACGGTGCTCATGGAGTGGCCGTGTATGTGGATGACCTTTCCCTGGCTTTTCACGTAGACTATTATTCTAACCAAATTTCGCCTGACTTTTAAACACACTCGGGGGGTTATAGCGGGGGTGGGTGGGGGGGATGTCAGCGGCTCCCCTATGGTTTGGAGGCATTCAAAGTCTGCTTCTAATCTGTTTTAGAATGATGCAAGAGCTAATAGAGGAGAGGGCTGTTCAGATATCTGCATGCCAAGCATCCATTTATGTATTCTCTTAGGTCCCTCCTGAGTGTACCTCTTAAATTGGCTGGGGCAAATGAAGTGGCATTACAGAATCAGGTGTGAAGAGTTGTTACCAGGGCGACGGCTTCTTGTGTAAAACATCAGCTGCCA
Organism: Rhabdalestes septentrionalis; assembly: GCA_037832545.1. Classification (NCBI taxonomy): domain Eukaryota; kingdom Metazoa; phylum Chordata; class Actinopteri; order Characiformes; family Alestidae; genus Rhabdalestes; species Rhabdalestes septentrionalis. The sequence continues at coordinate 6,358,855 of JBBMFX010000030.1, read as the reverse complement.
AGAGAGGATGATGAGGCCTAGCAGACCGCCGGGGCTTCGGCACATCGCTTCTTCATTACCCATCACTCCTTCAGCACACCCCACGCCTGTCCACGCAGCAGGCTGGACCTGGGACAAGCTGGCAGTGGAAGCAGGGGGATTTTTGGCTGATATCTGTCTGGTGTCAGCTCTCTCACAACTCGCATCTCTGCGAGTAAAAAAAGTTTCTACTTTTCTATCAATATCTCAACTTTTTTCTCTTTCTGTGATGAAATCTCTCTAAATGATCTGTTCTGTCCTACAATGTTATACAGTTAGGGGTGGAATGATACTACTTGTCCAATACTGATACAGCAATCTTACCGATGCTATCGCTGATTGATACTGGTACAATACTGTCATTTTTTCCTCTCTAGCAAGCTTTTAATAATAGATGCACTTTAAATCCAAAGGAGCTCCTTACTTCCTCTATAGTGCAATATGGAATATATCCATTTTCTACACAATTTGTACACATGGCTGAATCACCAGTGCATCCCATCTGTGTTATTTATTATACATTTTTTGGGTGCACCAGCCTGCACTGTAATTCCTACACAGTGCACTATGCAGGGAGAAGGAAGCCTTTTGTCTGTGTTACTTGTGTCCTGATTCATCTCTCTTTATGGAGTGTTTAGTTAAGCATTTAATTCATTTTTTTTCCTGATCTACAGTTCACTGATTTTGGATGGAATGGATACCACAACTACGACTAAGCACACCCCTTAATTCCACATTAATTATGTATACACACACAAACACACATGTGAATGTTTAGAATAATGTGAATAATTTGAATAAAAAATCTTCCTTTCTAATTGTTAAAATGTTCTCGTACTGGATCCTGCCAGTGTTCAAGAGTGCAGGTTTTGCAGAACTGGCTCTGTCACACCATCCTGACATTTTACTGCAGTATATAATGATTCAGTATTGACCCACTTAGGCCAACATATGAATGTTCTACCAACTGCAGAGTGAGAACAGTCGGGGACACTTGCTTACAGGGAGGGGGTCTTCATTCACTTCTACTGACCTCCTGCTGCGTAAGTGTCAGAGTATATCAGTAACATAGGAGGTCATGGGAAACCCCTTCTCCAGTGGGGGCCAATTAGACTCTGACACAAAGCAGTAAGCACGTCTGTGGCACAGAGATTTAAAGTTCACTGACTTCAGTGCACATCTGCAATTCAAACGTTTCATTCAAAGATTTATACAAATGAAAATTGATTTTAATTGTGGACAAATAAACAAACAATAGCTCTATGATTTCCAACTTTGTTTTTGTGTATTTTTCCTACATTCTAAGTTTTTTGCATGTGTTACCAGTTTGGTAAATCTGTTTTAGTAAATCAATTTTGTATATCCAATTTAAATCTTTTCAATTCAGCACAAATAATATATCTATATTCTTATTATATATTATTATAAGCTGTAGTCTTATTATATATATTTTTTTATATTCAGCAAAACCTGCACTATTATTACAAAGTAATGTATCATCATCATGTATTTCATGTACCTTTCAGTGATCTTGTTATATGTCAATGAACAACAACAAAAACAACAATAATTATAATTGTTATTATTGTTGTTGTTGTTGTTGATAATAATACTTAGAATATTTGTTTTTGGTTTTTAACAGGCTTCATTGAAATATAACCAGACAAATAATTATAGCAAGTCACATTAGGATGCTAAGGACAGCTAACCATCACCTTAAACATGAACGTTCCTGTCATTACTTTTCCCTGTAAGCACTGGGAGAGTTTCAGACAGTCGAGGCTTAATCTCCAGTCATTATGGTGTGAAGAGCTGACAACTGCATTTTATTGGTAGAAAACACTTCCTCACAGAGGCGCATGGCTTCATAAAAACAATCATTTAAATGACCTTTAAATTTTTTAATGTATGTTCTCAAACATATTGTATTTTATCAAATATTTATTTCAGCTGTACAATATAATATAATATAACATAATACAATATAATGTAATATAATATAATATAATATAACATAATATAATATAATATAATATAATACAGTAACTGTAAAAAAACTTTCTTATTGTGAGGATACAATGCTGAACTTCCATATTATTGGAAGTCAGTAGTGAATAAATTTACAATGGGGTTTGTATCCTATTCTCATTTGTATTAGTCTCCTTTGTCTTGTCAAAAGATAGAAATGTATTTATAGATTAGATGTCAGCAATATTTACCACTTTTGTGATTATTATTATTAAATAACACCATAATATGTATTTCTGAGAATTTCATGGAATTCAAGGGTACATCTCGAACACTGACCTGCATTATTCATAAAGAAGACACCATGTTTTTTTTTACTGGATGTAGTGTAGAACAGTGTGAAATCTTCATTGTACAAAAAAAAAGCCTTTGATAGTATTTGTTGTGTTTTGCCTCCTTTTCAGACTCAGATCTGTGCCATATACTTTTCTATGGTTACTGATTTGCTTTTAAAAGTTATGTGTGGAAATGCAATACTTGTGTCATGCAGATTTCAGACCAGTGTAACTACTCAGCCGTTTCCAGGCTATCAGTTGACAGAACTGTGTTTAGGTGCAGGCAGAGGCACCGAGCTCCACCAACTCCCACCAAAAGCAAAACCTACACTGTCACAGAGTGGAACTTGATCTCCATCTGGCACATCTAATGAGCTCCGTGACTGAAAGGCTGTTTTAATAGTCATTTAGCATAACACCATTACCTGTCTATTCAGTTTTAGGCCTCAGTCTCATTTTATTTACCCATATGTTTCGCCCTCATTCCCTTTACAAATATGTTTTTCCTCTCTCTTTCTCTCTCTCTCTCTCTCTCTCTCTCTCTCTCTCTCTCTCTCTCTCTTTATTAAATCTGTGCTAAGCCCTACTTTGACTATCAGGCGTGTGCAAGAAGCCTAATTAACGTCTGTTTTGTCATATTCCTGAATATGAACACCAGCAATAGGAGCAGGCAAGTAATACGGATCCAGAAAAAAACAAACAAACAAAGGAATAAACAGATTTGCCACATCTGTCATGTAAGAATTTCTTATGAAGCGTGTCCGACTGCACACACCACATGCAGTTTCTGAGGCAAGGTAAAGATGTTCATCCATCTGTGGGGTGGGTGTTTGACTGGTGGGCGTTAGGAAGTCTGCTCAATACAGAGAAGCACAGGGGTGGGCGATATGGAAAAAAATATTTCAGTTCACAAAACTTCTCGTAATATTTTCACAATGCGATGGTGAGGCCCCATTAGAAAATGAATTAAACAGGACTAGGTATGCTAATTTCATAATGACATAGGTCAGGGTTACTTAGGATAAACACTTAAACAGGATAACGATACAACGTTGTCACAGTACTGGCCACCTCTAATGATACATCAATTTTCAATATACTTGATGCCCCAATATTTCTTATTTTCTGATATCTAAGTTTGAATAGGCATAAAATAAACAGCACTTTAATATTATAAGACCTAGTACTATGAATACTTCACCTACAAACACTGTATGAAACTGTCCTGCCATAAACAAAATCACACCAGTATTGCCACTCCCCTATAAACTAACAATAACTTTATTATGCATTATTACTGTTATTTAGTTAATATTGTATGTTCTATCCCATTTTGTGTGCAATGTATGCAATATATCATTATTATCCTTACCACATCAAAAGACTGAATAAGGAATAATAATGAATCATTATGTTATTAATTAAGAATTTCTACAGAATTTCAGACTGATGCTTTAATACAGTAGTTGATAGAATACTGCATTCATTCACACTAGCTACTGCTATTCTCGGCTGCACTGAGATCTCTCCTGTCCTGAAATATTTGTTTGCTCCTGTTCCTTGCTCTAGCTTTCGTCCTGCAGTCTGTGTGGTCCTGCCCTGTTCACACTGTGTTATTTCTGTGTACTGTTTAGATGGCTGAACTGACAATAAACACCTTCTTGACTTGACCTGATTCGACTTGAATGCAATGATTTTTATTCAGTGTTCACACTTCACTGAACTACTTCTGAGGAACCCAGACTCATTTTGCTCTCTTTGCACTCAGAAATATTGACGATATCCACAATATGCCATTTCAACATGGTGACATAATGTGTTGTAATTTATCACATTATTGATAAGTATTGCCCAGACCAGCGTCATTAATATTGTATAATATTAGTAGGTGTAAAATGATTGACAGGCCATGGTTATTCACATTATTTTTTTAATCCTGGGGCATAATGATAAGCTCTTGTGCAACCCAAAGCTGAGGACCTGAAGAGGTCTGGAGATTCAGGATTAAACCAAGCAATTTGGAATTAAAGACACAATTCAATGTAAAATTATTCCCAAGTAAACAGTGGTTTTGACCTCCAGAACTCCTATCTGATGACCCCTGCTTTTGCTACTTTCAGCAAGCTGGAGCATCCTTTGTGCATTTGAAGAGTCCTCAGTGTCCGTGCACGTCTGCCCAGGAGCTAACCACTTAGAAGAAGGAAGAATCTGGGGAAGGGAGATAAGCTCTCATTTGAAATGCTTGCCGCGAGCAGGCGGTCCAAAAGAGCATTATCTCCATACCATTTTGCTAGATTAAAGGTCTTTTCAATTACAGCCAACTTCCCTAACATCTAACCGCAGACAGAGATGGTGTCACTGGCATCCATTTGTCTTTTTTTTCCTTTTTTTTAATCTTTGGAGAATCAAGTGCATGGAGCTACAGGACACACAAAACAGACCAAACGTGACTACTTGTTGAAAGCAGCAGCACAGTCGGTTTTATTTCTCTCCTGAACAGAAATCAAAAAAGCAGGAATTTACAGTATCCTGCCAATTTCACACTTACAGGATTATCTCAAGTAGCCAAGCTAATGAACTACAGTGGAAGCCTTCAAAAAGGCATCAAACCCTCAGTGGCCAAACGCTCTAATCTGCAGCGGGCCAGCGGCCGAGAGAGAATTGCGAACGCCACAAAGGAGACAAAAGCCCTTTTCTAAAAAGTGCTCCTGCTGACCTGCCACCGCCGTACCTGTTGAGTCCCTTTAAGCCCCTAAGCCGCCTGGCCGTTTTTCACCAGACTGACAAGTCTGAGGCATTTTTTTGAAGGAGAACTGTCATCACAGCCTAATGAAAAAAGCACATACATATAAAAAAAAGCTTATGCTGCATCTTGACAGGGTTTGTTTTTTTTCATGCAGATATGAATAATTTAGCACTTGATTTTTCTCCCTGCTGCTAGGCCTGTGCTGATGACTTTCAGAACAAAACAAAGAGGGGTTTCACAACCCCTTGTTCCCTCACCTGCCACATACAACACATTAGTGGCACGTCTCTAACACCATTCTGTCTCTCTGGCCTGCTTTGGAGCATCCAGCATCAATGACATCTAAAGCCCAATTAGCATGATGGTCATTTAAAAAGGCAAGCTGTCCAACAGCGCTAGCTGGAATATTTAGATGCGAAGCATTTAAGCAATGAATAATATATTTAATCATATCTGCTCCTGGGCCCTCCTGCCCAGCTCTTAGCAGCTTATAACATTCAAGATATACATTTGATGGCTTAAAATTAATAGGTTTTATTGGATTTTATTAATTTAATTAATAATTTGAAGGTTTTTCTACCACAGATCCCCATATCTGTCCCATGTAGGTGGTCAGAAATGGTTAAGCAGCAAACAATTTGAACATGTTTGTATTTTAGGACCCTTATAACGAGCTTAGCAGCAGATATCTTTTCTTTCAGGCACAAGCACTGTTAAATTGTGCAGTGTTGGTGTCAGGGTTGAGCTTGAATCTTAGTGTGTGCTCATACTAGACCAATCCAAACCATGCCAGCACACCTTTGTTGCCCAAAGTCCAGTTTATTTGACTAGTCTGGATAACCTCATCCACTAGATGCACACTGTGACTAAGCCCACAACCTCAACCCGAGCATGGGATGAGAATGCGACTGTCCCAGTTACTAAACAAGGCAGCAGAGTTCAGTTTGGTCTAATGCTGAGCTACAATGTTTACTGGAAATTTGGGCAAAACAGAGAATGCAGTACCGACTAGATATAGCACCCAAGAACTCTGAGATGTTTGTTACAAACAGGGACTATCCTCATGCTCATGGACAACAAAGATCCACTGAATATGTGACAAGCAGAAAAAAGTGCAGGTTCAAATTCTGAAGGTACGAGATGCACCACGTAAACCTGGCAGCTCACTAGACAGAAAAAACAAAACAGTGAGTGATGATGCTCAGGTCGAGAACATTAGGTGCAATGTGAGGTCAGTAGGGAACTGGTACAAGGCAACCGGGCCTAGTGTGAGTACACCCTTAGATAAGAATGCAGTAGAGAATTGAAGACTAACCAGAAGATAATCAAGTATCCAAAAGCACCAAAGCCCTAACATGAAACAACTATTCTATGTAATAACGGTGTAATTCTCTTTATGGGCTTCTTCCAGGCATCAAACCTCCAATTTGTTTCATCATTGTAAGCAGTTCTGTATGTTTCTCTAGAATAGAGCATTTCAGGACAAAGCAAAAAAGGAATGTATAAGAATTATGCAGAAATGTCCCTTTGAATAACAAAAACTGTCTCATATCTCTCAGCTGTCTAAGGTTCTGCAAAAACTGTATTAAAATTCCTTGGTTTTTTCCAAATGGGTAATTACAAATGTTTAAGTAGTAACAACTGTATACTCCATATGTATTAAGCAAGGATATGTTTTGCTGTCCTCATGACTACCGGCGAACAAAACACAAAGTAAATCAGAGGATAATAGTATAAAGTAAAAGTGTTATGCCAAACCCTTAACTTGAAACAACACTACAACGTATCCTTAACTTTTAGAGGCTCGAAATGCTTTGTCACCACCATTAAGAACAAATTGGTTGGTTTCTGTAGAATGGTACATTAAATTTGAACCCCGGATGTCTCTGAATGACTGGATTATGCAGAAATGAGCAATAATGCAGTCCTATCTATGTAGACCCTGCATTTTGCAGCCCTCATGGCCAGATCTTAGCAATGTCTGTAAATTCGCACATTTAAATGAACCTGGAGGTTTTTCTGCAACTTTGTGTCTTTTCCTCAGATCTGTTTTTTCTTCTTGGCTTATTCTTGAACAAAGCAGAAGGGTTTGATCTCCTGCTTTCAAACTGTCGATCACCAACCTCTTCACTGCATTCATCTATTTGTGATACGCACGCTGACACACTGCATTATTTATACCCATCACTTTCTTAAATTTGTTTTTTTTCTTGTCTTAATCTGCTGCATTAGCTTTTATGATCCACATGCTAATTATGGTATAGCCATTTCCACTCTGATGAAAGTGACTGTACGGTATGTCCCTTCGCTACCCTTCACAGAAGGAACAGTACATGCCGCAGCATAGCCCACATTAATCACAGCTTCAGTGTATTTCTTCTGACACGGTTACAGCCGTGACAGCATGTTTGTCCCTCTCAGAGAAAGAACATGAAGAATGGTCAGAGGCTACGCATGATTCTTCCTCTGCCTCAGGACCCGCTGGTATGGAACAGTAACATTGGTATGGAATCAAGTGCGTGCAGAGCGCAATTGAAAACTTGTGCTGATGCCACTGTTGCACAGGCAAGTGATGCCTCACTGTCTCTTTAACATCTGTGCTTTTCTCTCCTAGAACAATCTCATATTCTGCTCCTTGCGTACATCACCATGTGTATCTTATGAAGGTAAGCGTTAAAGGAATACTCCACCGTTCTGCACCCAGATCTCTATCACGGACAGTCATTTCTCAGTGTTTAGAAAAGAACAGGCATGATACTCACTTTTAATAAAAGCCAATGAGCAGATGCTTGAGTATCTACAGATTATACTACAGCATCAATTTCATTTAATGATTTTTAGAAGATCCAGAGTGAAGCAAGGTCTTCCGCTGTACTTCACACTCAAGCATTGCAATCTACCTAGTGCTCATTATGCAAACTTTGGAGATTTTGGCACACGTGTGCAATATTGAATAAACAAAAGCAATACATACACAAAGAAAATCCAACAAATAAACCTATAATGACAGAGCGCAGGTCATTAACTGCCATATGGTCATTAACCTGTGGAAAACACATGATATATTTTGTGCATATTAACACACACACACAAACACTGAGCATCAGGGATGATCAATGCAGCTCCAACTAAATTATTTAAGAGGCGATGCATAAAGGCAGCCTTGAGGAAACAGGAGTATGAGCTTATTGATGGTCATACCGTGCAGCCCATTGAACACAGCCTCCGCAGCGAGGTTTTCTGCTTCAGGACAATTACCACCCCCCTACACCCCCCAAGACACCTTCCCCACCGGCTGTACCTGCACATTCCGTCCTCTTTAATCCCCCCGCGAGGACATCAGTTCCTACCCTCGAAATCTTCGAGTGCTCACGTTTCACTTGCACTTGTTTGTGCATGTCCATCTTGCAACATGGAGCTGGAGCTGGCAGATCACGCCTTACCCTGCATGCCCAGCCCTCCGCATCCATCCTCCGAGTTTGCACCACCCGAAGCGCGCGAGCCGTTAAAGAGGTGCGGTTTTGCGCGTTCTGGACGCGCTCGCGCGCCTATTGTGTCTTTTTTAAATGAACAAGCATGCGAGGATGAGAACGTGTACAAACCTGCTCTCGCGGCTCCAGGCTTCTCACTCGTGTGAAGCTCGAGAGACTGCTCCTCCTGCACGGTCTCCAGCCTTCCCCTCCCACCCACTCTCCTACTCTTCCCTCCTTCCCTCTCCTCCCCTCCACTCTCCACTCCCTCTGGGCTGTTCCTCACTACCGCCCCCCTCTCCAGCAGCACTCTTGCACTTCACTCTGTAGAAAAATAGCTGCTATAAATAAAAGACAATCCAGTGTGGGCTTGGAGAAATAAGTTTTGTTATTTTATTCATGCAAACTAAAATAATCTGAATTTGCTTCCCACAACCGACTGCATTACATAAGCATAATTTCCTAATGTGCAATTTGTGTTAGTTATATTTGTATTAGTACACATCTGAATGCAATTCATTTTGATGTGAGTGAACATATACCGCACACTTGTCTGTAAATGATTGTATGTATGTATGTGATGTTATTTACATGAAAATGTGTTAGTCCTACACTTCTCAGCTGCATAAACCGATCAGCTGCAGAATGTTGTGTGAGTCAGCTCTGAACAGCTGAGGCGTATATGGACTCCAGAAGACCGCTGAAGGTGTGATGTGGTATAAAGTACCAAGATGTTCTCAATCTCAGCACCTTGAACTCACTGTCATGTTACTCCAACCATTCCTGAACAATTTTAGGGCAGATTATCCTGCTAACCTATCTGGCATGTGTGGTCTGAAACAATATTTAAGTAGGTGGTTCATGTCAAAATAAACCTTCTCTAAATGTGAGGTCCAGAGGTTTCCCAGCAGAACACTGCCAAAAGCACCAACTGCCAGTCAAAAAGTATCCTGGAGTCATCTCTTCACCAGTATGCAATGTATCCAGTCATCAACATTATGTAAAAAAAGGGATTCATAAGATCTGGCCACCCTCTTTCTTTTCGTCATTTCAGAAGCAATTCTGATGCTCTCATTCTTTTGTAGCCATTTTCAGTGGAGTACAGGGGTCAGCATGGGCTCTCTGACCTGTTCTGTGGTGATGCTGCTCCATTGGCAGCAAGTTGTGTTGCACTGTGTGTTTTGGGACCCTACTGTCAGAGTGAACATGTACTACAGTAGCTCTTCTAGGAGTTCTGACTAGGCAAACTAACACATCGCTGCCCACACAGATCAATAAGCCTTAGAACACTTTTGGTAGGTCCTAGCCAGTCCATTCCAGAAACGCCACACAAAAGATGGGTTATATTGGAGTGTGTGTGTGTGTGTGTGTGTGTTTTTAATACATGTTTTATATAAGACTTATGAACCCTTATGTGAATGAAACAATAGCTAATAACAGTTCTCTTTTAATAGTTCTCTATTAGTGTAGGTCCACATCCTGGAATTTTGCCCAAACTGTATTCCAATTTTTAAAAATTGAATTGGACCATGCCTTTCCGATCTTAAAACCAGAGCAGAGTCAGCCTGTCATCTATTATATACAGGCTATAAAATGCACATTTCATGTTGACATTTCGTCCATTTTAAAGTGCAAAAAGAAACACGCCGGCCAGATGTCACCCTGCTCTTTGTCTCTATATAAAACAACTTTCTGTATTTTTACAGTAAAAGTGCAAAGTTCTGTTCTCGCGCATGTACTCTATTCAAAAGAAGTAGACGGAAGACTGAAGTAGTCTGTTATTATCTTGTCCATCATTGGTTTAAAAAGGTGCTGAAATACAGCACAGACGCAACCACGTCCAGCGCCTTTCAGCGAGAGGTGACATCAATCCACAGCTTAGCATTAACACACATTCAGTACGTTTCGTTTGTGTGTGAGAGTGGTTTGGGTTATTAGACGTGTTTGGAGCTGCACTCATCTGTCATTGCCCGTCCCATTCATCAGACTCAGACAAACAATACTGACAGCTGTTCGGCCTGTACCATACACAATGCTAAACAAGGTCAAAACGAAGTGAAACACATTCAAATATAAAGGCTGCTTGGTACAATACGTTCTGTAGTAATATGGTGTTTACAATGTAAAATGCATTTTAATTGCACTTCACTGTTATACCTATGCAAACATATTGGGCTCATTATCATAATAGTATTTGAGCTACACCTAGAACATATAAATGAACCCCTTTTTATGGAAGAAATCACACAGGTTTGTTCATATAGCAACTGCATTGATAGCATTAGGTTTTATTAGCCAATGTAGCCATCTTGTACCAGAAAACCCATAGCGAGTAATAGTGAAATACAACTGTAGATCATTCTGCCAGACCAATGGGTCCGGTCCGCCGTGGTATTACATTACATGTGGAGAAAGGGAACAGTTAGACTCATCAAGATGGAGCTACAGCCCCAATGCAACCATAGACCAGAAAAAAGAGAAAGGAGAGTAAGCCTGCAAGACTGCTCTGGAAATCCTCCTGATGGAGCTTTCAGCCAGGGATCGCCTCAAGGTCGTCACTGAAGATGATGCTGAGATGTAAAAGATAGTAATCCTAATGTATAGCGGTACAAGTAAGTCAAGTCAAGTACATTTATATAGTCCTCTATCATATGCATAGGTCATGTACTTTAAAGAAAAAGAATTTAAATGTTAAAACAATGCATAGAAAATCAAGAAAGGAAGATTAAAATTGCAATAGAAGTACAAATATTTGATGGACGATGCAGAGAATAGTGTAGTTTTAGCAGCTTTTTAACGATATTAAGGGCGAATTGATGGGCAAGACTGACTTTATTCATGTTACTCAGAAGAAGCACCATAAACCTCCCAGTTTCCCAGGGGGAAGGACAGGAGACCAACAGAGAGCTATCGACAGTCATGGCGTCAAATCTAGGTTAGGTTGCATCAAACTCTGTAGAACATAAGGCATTTTGTCAACAATTGTGGCCTTGCCACACATTGATGTCACATGAGAGCAAAAAATCATTAGACATCATTAGAAGTTTTCAAACATCATCCATTGCAGTTTTTAATCTTTGCATTAAAAAATCTTTATAAACATTATTTGCAACATGGCAGCCCAAATTTTGACCTTTGTGACCCATCCAAAAGCTGTTGTAATTATTTCAATATGTGCTTTACCTAGCATGCTTAATTAGTAGATAAGTAATGAAGAATGGGATGCAAGTGGTAAGAGCTTGATATTAGAGGGCCAGTGTTGGGAGGACTGCAGCAATGCCACAAACACATCTACATGCAATTGAATTAGGCAAGCCGAGATGCATTTGAATGTCCTAAGAGGAAAGCCACGTCTTGTTTGGGCGGATTAATGTCTTGTGTGCACTTGGTCGCCAACAAATCCATGTCCGTTTGCTTCTCCAGTGCTGCGTTTTAACAGCCAGTGGCTCTTTAGGCGTGTTCAAAGTGCAAAATAAAAGTGCTATTTATTTCTGTCCAGGGAGCATGCATTAGGATAATAGAGACAGTATTTAAAGTGACTGTCTCTCTGCCATCCTGCCGTGATCTCTCTGCTTAGATGCTTTAGGGGAGCTCAGCCCAGTTTGTATGCACGCAGATGTATAATTGGAGGGAGGCCATCACTGTACAATGGATAAATGCTGTTGTGACACTTTACTGCCTGAACACATTTCTTCTGCTGTGTTTGCACTCAGATATTTTGGGGACTTTGAACCCAAAAAAAAAAAAAAAGGAACACATTTTGTAAAAACTGGTTTCTCCTTGTTCAGTGCTGTGTTAGGGTTCTGATTTATCAGACGATTAATGTCATATTTGTGAAATTATTTTCTAGTGTCACAGCTGGGTGGTGCGAGGTGCAAAAGAGCACAGGCACTTTACAGGCGTATACTGAAACAAAAGAGGCTAGAGGGCCTTTTAACTCAAAACACACTCACACAAAAGGCTGACCAGCAAATATAACATGAACACAAAGACACTAAGACAAGAACCAATCATAACCCCTAATCACTTAACAAAAACATGAGACAGCTGACACACCAATCACTAAACTTAAAAACAGCTGAACAGTGTACAAAGACACCACAAATACCAAAGGTCAAACAAGACATAACATCTAGACAATTTGTCTCTTTTATACATTTTTTGTTGTTCGAGTAAATATCTATTATGTGCTGTGCAAATATTAATAACATTACAAAACATTTATTTTTATTTTATGATACTTTAGAGTCCATAGATGGAAATAAACCAGTTTATTTGTCTCCACCATAGATTTGTGAAATAAGGGACCAGCTTATGCTAGCTAGCAAACTTGCTCATGGTGTTTTGTTAGGCACATACAGCTTTTGTGGGGTGGGGCTGTGGAAAACAGCTTTAATAAAAAATCCACTTCTGAAAAATCTAATTCTGGTCCTCAGGGTGACCTCAGTCTCCTCCAGTATAACTCCACCCAACTCAAATCCATCTGCAGAAACACAAAAGGGCAAACCTCTCTTAATGAAATGACTAGGCTCGTTATTTATGTGACATTCAGTATCTGACAGTCTTTATTTGAATGTTTTTGGCACTTAGGACCACATACATATTACAAATAGAGGAAAATGCAGAAAATGGTCTTAATACCCATTAAACCTATAACAAAGGTAGCCAGGCTATTGACATAGCCTTTTGTTTCGGAATCTAAATGATATTAGTTTGTGATCCACATGATTTCATTTCTAGAAGCAGGGTTTTTGGTAAAGAGGACACTCCAGCCAAGCCAGAGGTTGGTTATTATGTTATTCTCGTCTCATGTTTGCTTTCTGTGGGGAGGCACTCCCGGTGGGGTGGGGGGTGTTATATTGTCAACCAGGAACAGCAGCTGGCATGCGGAACCTTCCCTGTCTCAACAATAAAAGAGCAATAAAACCTTATTCATGACAACCATGGACAAGTAGAGGTAACCCAATCACAATGTCTCTCCAGAGAAAGTGTCATTGAACCAGGGTGAATCACAGTGTGTGCGCTGCAACAGTGCTGTAAAGATCCAAATAAAAGAACCATTAGTAGCAATCATGTTAAAATAGATCTCAAACACGTAAAGCAAATTACCATGGGAAAGTTTTTTTTATTTTATTCTACAGTGTTATTATATCAGATCAATGCAATTGTAGCTGTTTCTAATGGGATCTGCAAATGTATCTGTTTCACATTGATATTTATTTACACACACACACACACACACACACACACACACACACACACACACACACACATATATATATATATATATATATATA
>JBBMFX010000030.1:6312786-6331956 GCA_037832545.1 Rhabdalestes septentrionalis | reverse complement strand
TTGGCTTTTACTTTGAGCTCTGCTTAGACTCGATTGGGTTGTTTTGTAATGTGCTGTATGTTTTTTTGTGTCTGCCTGTTTTTTCTTTTTATTGTGTTTGTATTGTGTCTGCTTTTCTTGATTTTACCTTGTTGTAAAGCACACTGAACAACTCTGTTATTGTATCAAAATAAACTTGACATTGACATACTTTTATATATAGACACATTCCACAGAATAACAGATACACACATTTTTCTACTGGGTTTTCAATTTGTACTTGAAATTGTGTTACATCAAAAGGGTTTTTGGGGCAATGTCCTGGAAGAAATAATTTAGATTCCATAAAGAACCTTATACTGATCCTTAAAAAGAACATTTGCTGTAAGATATGAGTGTGAGGTACCTTAAAGGACTTCCACAAATTGGAAATGTTCTGAAGTCCTGAAAGGCTTCTCCTTAAATGATACACCCAAATCAAGGACCAGGTACTATCCTTTTTTTCTACTCAACTGATATTCATAAGATAATTGCTGCATCGCTTCCTGCAAATATTTGAAATCGAATGAGCCTTCATGGGTTAATGCTTCTGGGCTGGGTACTCAAAAACTGTGACAGCTAATTCATGTAGGTTCAAGTGCAGGCTTGTCCTTGCTTAACCGGTAAGCTGGTGGATCAATGAATCAATTAAGTCAAAAATCTCACATGGCTTGTCAGTTTACTCAACTCAGCTAATTGTGATGAAACTAAAGGTGATAATGGGCCTTACTGAACCTATTGTTTACACTACTTCTTTATTAACATTCGCAAGCTATCAAAACATTTCATTTGCAAAGTGATCATCATCAGAAATGTTAACTCCACTGTTCTGACGAGAAATTTGGAGCACTGACCCTTCCCATCTACCCAGTGAGAGGTATGTTTTGAATAGGCCTCCACTGATCTCTCTGCACGAGCTGGAAAACAGACGGCATTTAAGCAAAACTCAAAATGGCCCTGACCTGACAAAACATGTTGTTGGTGCGTGTGTTGACCACAGTCGCAGTGGGAGATCAGGGTTTTACAGGGTTTATGCCAGCTGCCCTAGAATACCACTGTAAATAAAGCAGCCCTGCCCTGAAGTGAATGCACCTGAAATGTGGTTGTTTCTGAGGAAGTCTCACATTGATTGACAACAGCACCTCCCCAAGTAATGGGGTCACTCACACCCCCCCTTTGAACTTTAGAAGTCCCAGGTTTTGCTGGTAACACCCAAAGCATATTCTAAAGGATTTTACATGTCACTGAAACTGGGCGAGGTCTCCTCTCAAAAGAGCAAATTCTAAACTTTCAATTTCAAACTCTTCAATTTGTTTTAGACATAATAGTAGAGCGTATTTTGTTAGGATTTGAATTTGCTGAAGTTATTGTCATGCCGTGTTCTGCAGCGTTACACTGTTATACACTTTTATACAATGTGACCTATACTGTCCTAGCGTTATACAGTGTTATACAAGTTTTATACTATGTTATGCAGTTTTGAACATTGTAATGAAGTGTTAGGCAGTGTTACAGTGTTATAAAATGTCATTATTATTTGGATTATTATAGCTTTATTTAACAAGGGAAAAAACAGGTTTCTGCAGTTACATAATGTTATGTAGTGTTGTGCATGTAGGGCTATACAGTGTTATACAGAGTTATACAGGGTTTATTATGGTATTAGAAGCAGGACCAAGGTCAAAGTCTACCTAAAAAATGATTAATTTTGATGAATCATTTTTTATCTTACATTTCTGATAGAGATACTAAAGTCTTCTGTGTACCAGCCACACCCTGTTAAATCCCCAAAGGCACATTCATTTACTCACTGGAAGACATTCAACACAAACAGCATTAGAGGCAAACACCAACCTTATTTATGCCTCCCTTCTACATGAACCAACATTATGGTGTAGTGTTGTGTTTATGCATGTGTGTGTAGTAACAATGCTGACATTCTCAGAACAATGGTGTCAATCAGATTGTCAGTCAAATCGATAGAAATGATCCAAAAGATCTTCTGAAAGATTTAAAACATCTTATGTCATGTTTCATAACAAGGCAACATCCTTATATTTCACTGCTATAACAAATGAGTAAAAAGAAGCAAATGCTGTTTTCTTATATTGTATTATAATGTATACATACACACAAACACAAACACAGATAGATAGATAGATAGATAGATAGAGAGATAGATAGATAGAGAGATAGATAGAGAGATAGATAGATCTTGAGTCCTCCCCCCACAACCACACCCCCTACTATACTGTGGAGTTACACAGTCTGTTGATAGTACATATATTTGTACACCTGTATATTTATATATGAATATCTAGACCTCCTGCATCTCTATTCATCTTTTACTGTCTTTGATGACAGTTCTGTGGTTTTTCCCCAAGTAAATTCTAAACTGGTTGGGTCTGACGTTGTTTAGCCCTTCAGATGTAAAGTTACATTTGATTACAGAATTCATGATGACTAGGGACTGTTTTAATCTTGCTGTATGCAGGGGACACATTTAGTCTGAAATCATATTTAATTCTGTGACACACTTTTTGCTTCAGTGATAGTTGCTTTATGACTGTGTATAAATCTTCTACACGTATATTTATATATCTTGCATCCACCAAAGCACCTGACATGAAAGGTCGTGGGACTTAGGCTTAATGTCTCTAGGTCCCATGGTTCTCGAATCGTAGAAATTCTTAGAATGATTAGCTTGCTTAAGCTGTTAAGATACCTGTGTGCAACTCGCTACTCTGATTTGTATTCTCTCACAGGAGAAGACACAGTGTTCAGAAGATACAGATACACGTTGAAAAGCGTTTCTGCTTATCAGGAGACCTCTTGAGAACATTTTATTTGTACATTGCATTTCTCAGTAGATTCAGTGTCCTTGATAAATGTGTTTTGTACTCAGAGCTCACACCACTCATGTTTAAGTGTATACAGGCTAGTAGGAGAGAAAATTAGCACATAGCTAAAGTCTTATATGGACAGACTTCTTCTGCTTTAGCTCTATAAGCACTTCAGACCTTTTTGATCACTATTAAAGCACGTTACAATTATCAGTAATGGTCGTGACAGATACCGTTGTAATACCGTTATATAACTCTTTTCGCAGGTACAAACTGTACAATACAATGTTTTGAGAATGCATTTAGGTTACTCTCCACACTTCTTGGTGTAACTTTGCTGAATACAGAATGTCCTTCCAGATTAAATGTTTTATGGTTGATACACTATCATTAATGTGACTAAACCAGCCAGGTGACTGGAAGAGATAATCGAGTGTCGCACAATTTAATCTGACATCATTTTACAGAGTATCAAATCAGTATCACAGGAATCAGCTCCAAACACCAGCGGCTGACCTCACGTTCTGGAATTTGTCCACGGATTTGTACATAAATGATGACAGTCCAACTGATTAGCAGATGTTTCACCACACCTCCCATTCCTGATCAGGGATTGGCTGCTAGGAACCAATAGAATGTTCTGTACCAGTTTCAGATGTTCAGAAATGGTCTACAGACCAAAGGTTTAACTGCACTGTCTGGTTCTGATTTGGATATTATTGCCCCATTTCTTGAAACATTTGGGAGAGTAAACAGCAGTAAAAGTAGAAGTCTGCAATCCAGACCAGTTTTAACATTGTGTATGGATTTGCTGAAGACATCTGCTTTTAAATATTGCAATTATATACAAAACCTTTTGAGCAATTTCTTTTCTCTGTGACAAAATGATTCTCTCCAATGCTACAGTCCTCTTAAATAGCTCTTGACTTGGATGGCTGGTCTGTCAAACAGAATTAGAGAAGGACCTTTATATTACAGAACTTTTCAAAGTCTCCGGCCTCACACATCTCTTTTACAAAAATTATTCTGTAAAGAGCCACGCAATAAAAATGTGCTTAGGAAACCAAATAAACTTAATGCCGATTCTACAATGAAACCTTTTCAGAGTTTATAACTGTATATTTACTTTGGAGAAACAGTACATTGGATATTGTAGGTTGTCATTCGTCTAGAGACAGTAGTACACAGCTTATATAGTATAGTCATCATTTCGTAAATGATTAGAGTTTTGTCACCAATAAAGATGAGTGTCATTCTGACGGAGTGGAGAACATGAAACCCAACAAAAATACACACTCAGGCACACAAAGATGCTTTAAGAGAGAAATGATCAAGAGTATAGGTACAGATCAAACACAGAAAAGTAAGACAGTACATCTCATTCAAGTCCTCAAAAACAAATTATTGTCCTGAGCACTTTTTTTTACTGAGCACTTCCACCATAGCAAAACGTAAAATTAATTCTAGCACATATTTGGGGGAATAGGAGAACTTGACAAATATTACAAATTTGATGTATTTTAGATGTAAAAATAATCTACAGAAAAGGCTTGCCATTTGTGACCATGGCTTGAACCTTTAAAAAAAATTAATTGAGAAGGTTTCTAATGTGAACACAGTCAATAATATTCAATACAGGGACTTCACAAACCACTTATTACTGTCCTCATTTTGTTCCTCAGCTTATTACTGTGGCGTCTGATGTCTGAGAAGTCATCTTACCTAGGTCTTCCATTTTTTTGAATTATCTATCGTATAGAGATGATAAATCTACACCAGCAATAAATCTACACCAGTTCTTTACAGTATCCTGGAGGAAATACTGCGCTAAGTTATTAGCCGATGCCCACAGGTCCAAGGCCCCATACTCAATTTAATCTTGTGTTTAATCTTCTGTTAATCTTGTGATTGTAAATGGGTATTTGATTGAATCCATGTATATTGCAAGACTGACAAAAGGTTAATACACAGGTTAATAATATCATAGGTTAATAATCTCAGTCTCCAGGTTAAAGACTTGCGGTGTGGACTGAATGGGAAAAGGTAATGAATACGCAGCAAGGACGTGAAACATATGGGGAGATCTGATTATGCACAAGATGAAATCTAACTGGGTTCAAGAAAGTAATGCAAGAGCATGAGGAGGGATAATAGCCCCAATGGCAGAAGAAGTGACATACTTGGAAAAAATGATCAAAACCAAGCTAAATAGAATAACACAGGAATGAACCGTATTAACCCGGCTATCTTCAACATTTTTAAAAGGACACACAGAGCTGCTAGACTGAAAAAGTAATGAATGGAGTTGATTTTGATGTGTAATATATTGCAGCGGATTTGGGATGGGGCTGGCTCTCCCAGCATGCACTGCTCTCTCCCCGAACTGTTTTTGTGTGTTCTGTGTGTTATTTTGGGGGTTATTGTTGTATTTTAGGGGGTAATTGGGTATGTGTGTGTATTTGGGAAATGTTGTGTGTTTTGGGTTGTTTTGGGGGGTGTTTATTGTTTTTTGGGTACAGGTACATAGACCTACTGTGGGTGTGAGACATGGAGGTTCTGTGTACCTGGGGTGGGGTTTGCCAGTGTGGTTCAGCTGGTGGTGACACATGGTTAACTATTCACATGCTTCTACTGCTACAGCTTCAAAATAAAGGCTGTGGGGTTTTTTCCCCTTGGAGTTCACTTGCTCTCTCTTGCGTGTTCTGTTCCTCTCAAGACAGTTTCAGACCGAACTTGTTACAATATTTTAGTCACGCATCAGTGGCACAAGGGTAGGCAGTGTAGATGTCGCAAAATTCTAAGCTGAAAAATCAGAAAAACAAAATAGATTAGACGTCAACTTGAAAGTAGCTACCAGACCTGAGGGCTGACTGACTTTTGTCTGCACCCACATGTCAGTGATTCATTAAACAGGCATGCCTTTGACATTCTTCCCCCCAGCTTGCTTAACACAGGTTAAAATGATGCAACAGAACACACTACACATCCAGTAGTGGTGATGATTATGGGTTTTGAGAAGACTATTCAATTCTTTGTTCACTTGTTTAAATGGTATTAACAGTCTAGTAGAACCCGAGGTATAAAATACACTATGTGGATAAACTGAAGGGACGTACCTGTGTTTCATAGTTTGGGTCAGATCCTCTTACTTCCAGTGAAAGGTAAACTTAATGCTTCAGCACAGCAAGAGAATTTGGACAACTTTACAGACACAGTATGGGGAAGAACCTTTTCTACAAAGCGAGCTCCATTCAGAGATGGCTAGATTCATTTGGTGTGGAAGAACTTGACTGGCTCACACAGAACCCTGAACTGAACTCAGATTTTTCTTATTGGAATCCCATTGCATTTGTCTTGTCTTGCATTGGTGCAGTTTTTACTATTTGCTATTTACTATTACTTTCCACTTGGCTAAAGGTAAAGAGCTAAAGGGGACATTAGTTTCAACCGCATGCATAACATTTGCAGAGTCCAAATGTGTGAATAAGCAAGATGTGCAACATATTCCCTTTTAAACTCCACCAAAAATATTGAATTAAAAGGTTTAAATGATGCTTTACTGGTGAGGATGGTGTTGGAACACTAAAAACTCTTCCCCATAATCTTTTGCTTACATTCTGCTTCTCTTTGCACTAGGGGGCAGAAAAGTACAATCTATTCCTCTCTCCTGCGCTCAGGAGTCCTTTGTAATGCTCCCTGGTTAAAACTAACCTTCTTTAAATTACCCCCGACCTTTCCTCTCTCCATCAGTGAATTCATATCACAGACTTTGAGAGTCCTTACCGATTATTTCACCTCCAGAGAAGTATGGGGAGCTCAAATTCCTAGAAATCCCCCACTTTCATCTTCCCTTCCTCTCCCTTAAGTGCATGTAGGTAGAACTGAATATTCAGTTGCTGTGTAATGCAATAGGGTACTTTCTCAGGAAATTTTATTTGGAAAACATAATCAGTTTAAAGCTTCATTTGCAAGACACTGAATTTCCTTCTTGTTCTGATTGCACTAATGCTTAATACATCACATAAATTGATAATCATGATAAGCTTAAGTAGAGTCCATAAATATATATATATACAGGGGTGCTGCCAGAAAACTTGCCCCACCCCTTTATTAAAATAATATTACTAGCCCCTAAGAGGGCCCCATGTCAGTGCTGGGTCCCTAGAATCCTTCTAACCTTTCCCCCCCTGGCAGTGCCCCAGTATATATATATATATATATATATGAAACTGTCCTTAAGGAAATGGACACTGAATGTGAAATTGAATTTCATTGTTTCACTGGCTCGTTCACTGGAATGTGCAAATTAAGAGTGTGCCCCATCTAGAGGGGAAGTGAACGATACATTCTGGGAAGTGTGAGGAAGATTGCCATCACACCACTGATTTTCGATTAACTCCTTAAACTGCAGTCGTTTCAGGAACTAATCTTAAAACTTATTCATCAGCAACTCCTACAAATTGAGTGTCTGCTATACAGCTTACGAACACTCTATTTGGAGTCCTCCTATGTCATTACATCATTACACTTGTGTTTGTATTTTATAGTGTGTTCACTTCAGGATTTATGAGCAGTTTATGTCCTGAAATGTCATGTGTTAGAAAATAAATGACACTGTATTTTGTTCCTATTACTAAGGGGTCTACCCTGTTCCACTGAGAATGATCCTTCATAACGGTGTAAGTGGAACGTTTGTCAGTCACTTAAGTATTTGTCAATATATCATAAAACATATTACCTTATGTAAACTTCATAATTTCATAATTTCTCAGATCTTGGCTCATAAATTTGTTTTTTTTACTGTTTATACATGTTTTTAGAAAGATCCTTTGCAAGTAGTCTTTCACTCAGGGGTCTAAAACTGACTAAAACTAGTCATGTGGTCTTCTTAAAGCTGAAAATGTTCTAATTTCTTAAAATGTACAGTTTAACCTACATTAATAACATAGTTTAATAATGTATTGTAAGAAAACCAGTAAGCCAGTCATTTTTCAAAAGGAGTGTACAACTTCTGTGAAAAACATATAGTGAATATATAAGTCATATGAAAGTGAGAAGCTGAAATTATAGTCCACATTTAAGGCATTTAAGTGGTTGATCAATCATTCTAAGCGCTTCATCACATCATGACCGCACAGCCTTACCTCACTACCTGCCGCTTTGCTACATATCTAGGAGTTTTCTACTGTTCCTAGTGAGTTGAGGCATGACTTGATGATATCATGTTGCTGAAGTGCAATTAGCTGTAAATGAGCTGATGCTGAAGTATTGATTAATTACAGAGGGGTTCTGTTTCCATTAGTGCAGGCACCCCCTCATTTGTACTCTTGATCTGTACAGTGATCCTGTATGCATACAGACTGTAAACACATGGTGATGCACACTGCGATGGCTTGTGAGCAGATGTACAGAGCTGATTTGCATTCAATGAATCCTTCCCTTTAAAAGTCAAGGGCAACAAGGAGCTCAGAAGGGGGAATACAAATTTGCCCGGCTACCAATCTTGGATCTCTGAGGACAAAAACAACGCAACGGTGGCAGTTAGCACAAACAAAGGAGCGGTATAACCGATTGGTGTTGTAATGGAAAGGATAGTGGACACATATCTGAAATTTCAATCAACGGTTTGGCAAAAAATCTATTTCAGACTACTTCTGTCTGTCCTCAAAATGACTCGGTGTGAGGCATGGATGGTCTGCTTCTTTAGCTTTGCTCAGGAGATAGGAGGCTAATATGGCTATGTAAGAACGTATAGCAACCACTTAGCATCATGTAAATGCATGCCTTACTCATCACACACCTGTAATAAAGTGCTTATGAATGCTAAGTACTTACAAATGGACATGTTGAAGTGATTTCTATCCAAATGCAGATGGAATACAGTTATTAAAGCACGAATGCACAATATGCAATTTGGTCATCCAACAAAAATGCCCCTGATGAAAACTTGACTTGTATGAGTTGGAAATATGAGTTTGAAATGTGAGAAGAAGATGTGACATCACTCTCTTACCCCTCTATTGCCAGCTTAACTGACAAACATACAAACCATCTGGGTAAAAAGGCAATGGAATGTTGTAATTTCACATTTTTCACTTCTGCTAGCCTGTATAGGGGGAATCTGTGTTATATCAGCTCCCAGGTAATGATGTTGAGTCTTTGCCTCCCCACCATAGGTTTAACGAGCCCGTTCTCACGTGTTTTTGTGCAGCCATCATGAAATACAACTTAATCAAAATACGTGCTATGATCTTTGGGTTTATTAGTTGTTGTTTTTTCATGCAAGGACAGCGCATCACTACTCTATGTTTTTTAATGTGCACTGTTTAACACCACCAGTATCAGTGCTAACTGGTGACTGAAGGACAGTAGGTGAGAATTATAGGAGTAATATTTTACCCTTACATTTGTCCATTCCATCCAAGATTTGCACAATGCTCATCTTTGTTTGTGTTAGTCATTATTAGTTGTCCTAACTTTAACTAGTTGTTGGAGACAGTAGACTTGTGGCTCAAATGCACAACCAAATAAGCAGAAATCCAGACACCAAACATGACAGTTCATTGGTCACATTTGGAGCAGACATTGAGACAATTCGATTATCTCCAAACCATTGACTGGACTTGTTGAATGGATCCATTAATGCTCTTTGCAGCAGAATTGGTCATTCAGGCTGGTCATGTGTGAAGAGGGAGAGAGCGGAGTGACCACTCATCAGTGAATCTGAGGCTGCTGGACGCGCATGCATGACTCTACTACTCCGCCAAAGAGAGAAAGGTTAACAGTGTCCTTGAGTCACACGGAGAGACTTTGGAAGTGTGAGTCACATGAGGGGAGCTCAGGGGAGAGCAGGCGGAGGTCTGTGAGGTGCTTATGTAAAAGCCGCGCTTCCCCCTACAGCAACAGATTGGGCCTAATGCGGAGTGACACTCCTAAAACCCGAATTGGCTGAGAGTTGCGTGGCGTGGCCAGACAGAAGCTGACTGTCCTGGCCGCAGGTTTGCTGAGGTTTCTGCAAGATTAACACCGGCTCCCGAGGAGGAAACGCACTTTGCCCAACTAAAAAGAAAGAGCAAAACAACAATCTCGGAGGAGTTTTTATTATTATTGTTCTCTTTTTTGTTGTTGTAAATATCTGCAAGTGTGTACACACTGAAGAGTGAACCCTTACGGAAAATCCCAAAGAATTTCTTTGCTTTATCCCATCCTATTGAATACACAAAAAACTAACTTCATTTTCATATTCAGCATTTTAAACAGTTCACATGAGTCACTTTGATGGCGAAATGAATTTCTGCATGGCATTACATTGTTACATAATACACTAGAGACCACATTTGAAATTCATGCATACATTCATTCGGTGCATACGGTTTCACGGCATGTTGCCACATGTGATCACGTATCATTACACTCACAAAAATGAAAGTAAACTGCATTGTTTTTCATGTATATTCATTTCCCTCAAGTTAATATCAGTCAGTTGTGTTGTTATATAGCATTGTAGCATTATAGTGATGTATGTGGTTTTATCAATAGGCTTGGTAGTTCGTTTTGACACATTGTTGAGTAAACCTCAGAGTACAGTGGCAAAACTTCGGAGCTCTCTTTTAAACCAAGGTGCTGTTCTCCCTTTCATTAGCCATATTAACGCAAATTAATCTATGCATAAGATAGATATATAATACATACTTTCTGTGGGTTTGATTACATTTGCGATGTTTTTAACAAAACAAAGCCATTTGTGCAGCTCCAAAAAGATATTTGGATGTTCAAAACCCTCACAACCACTGCCCAAAGTTCCTGTAAGGAGGTTTTTTGAGTATGAAAGTGCAATAGCACACATTTTCAGGTTTGATCTGACTTTATTTCTCAGATCAGGTGGTGTTTCTACCCTCTCAGGTGTAAGCTAACCTACTCCTCTGTATCTTTAGTTAGGGAACTGTACCGACATGCCATAATTGTACCATTTAATTATTTGTCTCATTGGCTATATTTTTTGTTAATATAACATACTTTTTCATTACACGGATGATACCCAGACCTATCTATCTAGTAAACCTAAATCCACTCCTCTATTTTATTCCCTTTCTTATTGCAAGCTTGGTTTTCCTCAAATTTTCTTAAACTGAACAGTGATAAAACCGAATTTCTCTTCATTGGAACCAAAGCAACACTTTATAAAACAGCTAGTTTTTCCATTGAAGTTGATGAACTCTTATGTCTCTCTACTCAGGTTAAGAGTCTGGGTGTCATCCTTGATAGCACATTATCTTTCCAATCTCATATCAGTAATATAACTCGGTTTGCATATTTTCATCTATGTAACATAAATCAATTACAATTTCATATTCTATTTAAGGTACTTTGCTCTGTTGTATTTTTTACTGTATTTCTTTTATATTATCTGATCTATTTGTGTTGTGAAAGGTGCCTACAAATACAATGTATTCTTATTTTTATTATGATCCAGTGATTTGCACTGACACCATACACCCGGACCTTAGGGACTGCGATGCATCTGTTAGGGTACATTTACATTGTGTGTGCCTTTATGAAAAACAAGTTGTACCTACACTGTTTATTTTCTCTGACAGTATAACTACATAAATGAGCCTAAATTTGGCTCCAAAAAGCCAAAGAGCAGAAAGTAGCATGTTTTAATGCAGACTAGAGATTTCATGCAGCAGTGCAAAATGCAAAATGTAAAATTCGGAACTGTCAAAAAAATTCGATGGCAATGCTGTATTTGTATTTTTTGTATTTGTATCTGCTGCCATTGTGAAGCAGATGTGTTTACTCACGTCCAAGGGCATGGTTTTAGCCACTATCATATCCTAAAAGCATTTAGAATTAACACTTTTTTTTCTATTAGTGTATTGTTGTTTAAACTTTGATTTGATGGACATGAAAATCTATAGAAATGAATGGAATGTCTGTCCATCTCATTTCAATACATAAAGTGTTTAACGTTTTTCCTGGCTCAAAGTTAACATGAAACATAGTGAATGATTTTTATACACTTCTTTCATTAATTTTGTATTGTGTTTTATTGATTATTGCACCCTTGCGAACAGCTTGAGAAAATTTTGATTTTTCCTACAAGAGCAAGAGTGGAGGATGAAGCCGTTACTCCGCACCATGCCTTCTGCTGCATGCTGTGATGGCTGACACCTTGGTCTGACAGTGCTCCCCAGAGAGGCGCCTTCAGCCCTTGTCTCTTACTTCCCACCAACTTTGAAGAAATAAATAAAAAAGGCTACGTTGCTGGGTGTCTTTCACAGCCTGAATGTCCTTCTGATCTGCTCACTGTTTCAGCAAACCACAGACATGTACACAAGACAGAGCCCATATCTGAGCCCCCATGCTTGGAATGGAGAAGCACATATGAAAGTAATATCATGTAGTGATGGACCAGATCAGCTGTAAGCATGCTGTGCATTACATAAGTGGGTTTAAAAAGTTCAGTGTGGAGTTGGAAAAAAAAAAGAAGAAGAAGCATATGCTTGAGAGCACAACTCCGTCCTGGCAGCTTTTTGTGCTTAGTCATTGCTGGCATTTCTCTGCTGCGCTGCCAGGCCCGCCCTGCGCCGAGGCGTCTGGAGGAGAGCTGTCATCGGTCATGTGCGCCTCTGGAGCTGTCGAGCTTTTCACTCATCATAATGTACCGGCAGGAGGCTTCGCTCTGATAATCGTCAGGTTGTTTATCTGCAGGGTAGTGGCCGCAGGGAAATAGACCAAAACAAAGCTGAGGGAATCATCTTTAGCAAACCACGTTCATCTGCACAGTAACAAGTGTCCTCAGGCAATTAAATCAACTTCTATAGAGTCCACAGTGCCTACCTAGATTTCACGTCACTCCGGACTGGCCTCATATGATCTCTGAAGGAGGTAATTTTACACTGCTGATTTTACTGTGTGTATCGTAATGAGAAATTTTAACACCATTTAACTATGCCAAGGGGTTGTGCTTAATTTAGACATATATTTTTGGACATTCATACCAAAGAGTGTAGTGTTTTGGTGGTGAAAACGTCTGGATCACAGAAGGACCGTATCCTATTATCTGTCACTTCTTGGACTGCTATGTCACATGTGCCCCCTCACGTGGAAAGGATAGCCTGTGCATCTGGAATATTGCGCATTTTTTCAGGGCCACTGACATATAACAGGTTCATCTCTTGGATAAATGTGGTATTGAATATAATAAGCCATTGCTGTGTCTTGTATGTATAAAACCCACACTCAGTGATGTATGTCACAAACCAGTAAATCCTTGAATGTGGTCTATAATGCATTTTGGAGCTAAAACCTTCATTTATTACTTTTTTGACATGCTGGCACACATGGCTGATATGAGCGCATGAACCGTGTCCTGGTAGGAATATCAATGAATTTGAACATATGGGAACTCATAAGAATGCCATGCAATATTTTACTTGTCATTATTGGAGATGGGTTTTGAATGATAGGATTCACATCAGCTCTACATGAATAAAACATATTACACCAGCAATATTACTGCCAATAGAGAATACATTTAAAGGCAATTTTGTGGTGCAAAGTTATATTTTATTCATGTGTAACTGATATACACATTTGAATCAA
This sequence comes from Rhabdalestes septentrionalis, assembly GCA_037832545.1. NCBI lineage: Eukaryota > Metazoa > Chordata > Actinopteri > Characiformes > Alestidae > Rhabdalestes > Rhabdalestes septentrionalis. Next base: position 6,318,487 of record JBBMFX010000030.1, on the reverse strand, counting down.
GGATTACAAAACACCAGTTTGTATAAATGTAGTTGAACATTCTATGCTCTAACCATAAATTGCCACTTTGTTGCAACAAGTTTTGCAGGTTGTCAAAATGCCTTAATGACCAAAATCTGGCAACTTCAGTGTTTGTTTGAATTTGATATATTATATTGGTTTGCTGCTCAACATGATACCACAGTGAGCTAAAATCAAACCTGGTAAGGTTGGAAACATCTGATACAATGATACAATTAACTTAATAATGTAAAGCAAAACCTAAAGATACCCCCACACACAAGGGGGCCCCTTGTGTTGCCAAAGAACTGTTGAGGCATGTGCAGTAGTATCTGGCACCAAGACATCAGTAGAAGATCCCTTAAATCCTGTAAGTTGCACAGAGGGGCCTCCATGGATCAGACTAGTTAGTCCAGCACACCCCACAACATGCTTGGACTGAGATCCAGGGATTTTGAAGGTCAAATCATCTATTTCCCAACATGTTTTTCAGGGTGTAAGGGAACAAGGCCACTGCTATTAGGGAATATTATTTCTATGAAGGAGGGTATTTGATCTGTTACAATGTGTAGGTAGATGGTATGTATCAGAGTAATATCCTCATGAATGGCAGGACTTCCAGCAGAACGTTGCTTTCGTCAACTTGCCTACTTCCCATAATGCATCCTGGTACCATCTCTTCCTCCAGCTCAGTGGTGGTGGCCTGAGTGCGTAAAACACGCGTGAACTCAGTGACCACAAAGTCGCAAGTTCAAACCCCCCACTTTCTACCACTGTGTCCTTGGGCAAGACATGTAACCCTTAGTTGCTCCAGGGGGCTGTCCCTGTAACTAATGATTGTCAATCTGGATAAGAGCATCAGCCAAATACCCCCCGGCATTTGGCTGGGGTGATGCACACAAACCCGGCATTCATATGATGTAAAACAAAACATGATTCATCATGCCAGCCCTTCTTCCACTGCTCGACAGTCATCTGCCCATCGGTGGTGGACAGGGGTCATATATGTGTGTGTGTGTGTGTATGTGTATGTGTGTGTGTGTGTGTGTACACACACTACCAGTCAAAAGTTTTAGAACACCCCAATTCTTCTGTTTCAGTTTTAGAACACCACAATTCTTCTGGATCAATATCTGATTGTTCATTCAGCAGAAATGTTGCAGAAGTTCCCGCACTTATAGGTTGATTTGCTTTCTCTCATCTGTCCAGTTCATCCTAAAGCAGCTCAATGGAGTTTAAGTCTGGAGACTTCTGGCCACTCCATGTTTTCCAGCTCACCATCTTCTTCTTTTTTCTAAGTTAGTTCTTGTAGAACTTGGACTTCTGCTTTGGGACACAAGATTTTGACACTACCCACACAATTACAGATATCCACGTGTGTATTTATACATACATACATATATATTTATATATATTTATACACACTCACGTATAGATAGATTGCCACAGATGGATCAGTACATAAGTGTGTGGGTACTGTCAAAACCTGGTACGAGGAAGGACTTATCCCTAATCTGTCACTTATTGGACTGCAATGTCACCTGTGCCCCCACATGTGCACTTGGAATATCCTACATTCTCAGGGGATTTCCTACAGCACAAACCTGCTGTATAACCACAGATTCACATCAACATTTCTGTCCCTGGATACCTGAGCTCTTTCTGGTCGGAAGCTAAATCCCAGTGTGAAAACAAAGGGTTTAAAAAAATAGAATATTATCTTTTTCTTGAGCAAAGCATTATGTTTTCCGAGGGTCCTCAAGGGATTAAAACAAACAATGAAAAACCTGCAGAATATTCTCCTCAATATCTCTCGATGCAGCTGGGCTGCCTGCGTCCATTAGGGTGGGATATCTGATGGCATTTTCTACAATTATTTTGTTTCAGACTGAGCAATGTGGGGGAAAAACAATGGACAAAAGGTAATTCCTAATCAGTCCATCCCCTTAAAAATTTCACAGCCAATGCCAGAGCCGTTTGTTTGGCAAATCATCCATGAAAGGGCTTTTTATTGTGTCCCATGGACAAAGTCATTGCTTTCCTCTATGGCCTTGAGGCTTGATTATGTTCTGTCATTGCCTTAAGTAGGACTGAACACTCATATTGGCTTTTTGCCACAGCGGCAGCGTCATGCCCTCCCCTATTTTCTGCAGCTGACCTGGGTAGCCGCAGCTGCTGCAGTCTCCAAATAGCACTCTACTCCTACGTTCGGATGTTTATTGGTTATACTGGCTTGAGGCAAAACCCAAGAAGCTCATTATGGAATATGAGAAACAGACAGGATTCATTTTATCACGACATGTGAAGATAATCCCTTTTTACCTTCTGTTTTGTTTTTTTGTTTTTAATCTGCATTCCAAAGGGAAGCCAATGACTGACATACTGCACATATTTCACATTTTTATATTTCTGCTTCTTTCATCTATTTTCTTGGTCTGACCTAGGCCTAGTTTTCACATAGCTCTGCTATAGCGGTCTTTGTATTTCATGCTATGTGATTGATTCTAATTACATTTTAACTCCCCAAGTAAGAAACAATGTAAATTCCCCCCTGAACCATACAAAATGATTAGTGTGGTTCTCTTTACGTTCTCTTACTAAAGGTCACTGGTGAGTAATTGAGTAAAACATAAAGAATTTGATTACACCCTACATTGTTCAGCGTTCCTGTAACACACTGTGTCAAATGATGCATTGCTTTAACAAAACAATGGATGACACAAGATACATTAAAATGTCCAGTTATTCAATAAATACAGTCAATTATTAGAAAATCTATCGAATACAATGAAATGTGGCAAACTATTTATTCTACCTAGAAAGTGAGTATTTAGAAAATATTATTATTGCTAAGCAATCATGGCCTGCTGAAGGAAGAAAAAAAACATTTTGTTACCCATCACTATATATTGCAGTCATTTCTATTTAACTTTTTGTTGTATGCAGCAGTATTTAATATAAATCTTTTTGCTTCATTAGTAGTACTTTCCAAATGTCCACCACAATGACATTGCATTTTGTACTTCCTTTCCCACACTGAGGCTGTGTCTCAAAAGGACGTAGTCCACATTCATGTATCTTTCATCAAACTGATTAAAAATGGACTTATGAAGAGTGTAATACACTTCAGAATTTGCTGCAGAGTTGATCTTGAAACTCCTAACCCATGGTGGCACAGGGAGGTGCTCAAAATGCCTCACCCCACCACAGGACACAGAAAAAAGTAGAGTTTCAAATAAGGAGAACAGGCTATCGCTTGGTGGGGGGAAATCATCATGGAGCTCTAGTCTGCTGCATGTATAACAATCCTCTTTGTATTTATAAATTACAATAAATTAATAGTACCAGCATCAGGCCCAGTATCTGACGAATCAGTTAACAAAGGTCAATGTTTGGTGAAATTAACGTGTCTAAAAAGTGTTAGCTATCATTTAGCTTGTCAATTAGCAGTAAAAGACTGTTCTGTTCAGAGCAGGGTGGTTTGAAGTGAACTGACATATTGATAAAGCTGTGATAAAGATATAGATGCCTGTGTAGCAAGTGTTTTTAAATTTAAATCTTTGAATATCAGTCACATGCTAAACAGGAACTATTCATTTAATGTTGTCTTTATATGTTATAACTGGAATGTTGTCTTTATATGTTAACCAGGAGTCAGATCTTAAACCTGAAATGCATGTACCACTCTTCTTGGACAAAATGGCCTGTAAATGGCTTTTAATTCATAATAAAAAATACACATTTAAATCACATTTATAATACAATTTATTCCCCCTACCAGAGGACTGAAGCAAATAGGTGTAGTTTAGAGTGTCGTGCCAGTCACAGCACGTTTAAAATTATTTTTATATTCCTGAAAGCTGAAAATGCTTATGGTTATACAATGTTATATGATAGGCTACACCTCTAACTCAGACAATTTTCACGGTTTCCCTTGTCTCCCAAATGGAGGAAGGTGCAAACACAGACTTCCATTTTTACTTTGTCTTTTATTGACACAAAACAAAACAGGCACAAGGGCCTGAAACAAACTCAAAACTAGTAGAATGGGAACATTCAAAACAAGCCAGCATGATGGTGGACCGACACTAAGTTCAACCACAAATGAGCTAAATACAAAACATATAATTCCATCAACCAATCAAACTTAAAGCTCTCCTGAACTTCGCACACTGGTCAGCTGAAACACACAACAAACAAAAAAATTGGTGTGCTCAGGATTTTACAATAGAAGTTCAAAACATCAAACAAAGGGAAAGAACGGTCTCTAGCTACCGCTGACGGGACATAACACCAATAATATATTATCTCAAATGAATGTGATTGGCTAACTTTTTGAAAGTGAACTGTTTCTGTGAACAATACAGATTCAGATTCAGATTCAGATTCAGATTTTATTTGTCACATACGTTATCATACTTAGTACAACATGAAGTAAAATCCTTTTTACAATGCAACGCCCGACCTCAAGAAACACTAGTAAGACAACACAAGTAGGAAAAACATAAGATGTGAATTGATATATATAGGATTGCAAACACATGAAAATTCATTTTGTATTTGACTATAAAGCCCATTAGCATTCCCCCAGATAATGAAACAAATCTAATCTCAGCACTTTTGCCAGCTTTTAATTAACATTTGGAAATTAGTCAGGTTGAAAACATTTTATACCAAAGCATCTCGTATATTATCGCATTTTATTTGAACATAAACTTCCCATCTGGTGGAGCCTTTCCCAGTGAATGCTATTCTTCCTCTCTTATATACATACACATGGAAAGGAGAGCTGTGTTCTTTAAGAGACCCCAGGCCTCTTTTTATTCATTTATCAGTGTTGCAGTGCTGTCACTGATTCATGATTTTAATATTGTCACACTCAACTCTTATTAATCTCTTGAACTGTAGGCCATGAAGAAATACATGTTTTTTCAAACTGCTTCTGTTTTTTTTAGGTTGGCAACCTCCACACAGAGGTATTATCCTCTTTGCACTGGGTGAAACAGGTGGTGTAAACAGATTTGACGAATGAATAATAATATACAGTGTTCTAGGCACACATCCACACTGTTTGCTGGGAACAGATGGCAAATACATGATAAGAGCACCCAGGATGCTGTCTTTATGGCTTTTGTTGTTGTTTATTTTTGTTGTTTGGTGTGTAGTGTGAGGTAAATCTGCTGGTGTGGAGGAAATTGATGCAGTTTCTCATATCGCCTGAAACCATTAAAAATGTGTTCTTTTACATGTACTTTGTTTAATAACACTCAGATTAAACCAATAAAAGCACAGTGTTTTTTTCACAAACAAAGCTTGTTTTAAAGTAAACAATTTTATCACTCTCTTCCAGGAATTTCAGGGAATTTTCACAGGAATCTAGGAATCACTTCTCGTCCTCTCAGGGCATGAAGCCCGACTTGATCCTACGCTGCTTAAAAGAAGAGGAAGACATGCGTCTTCTCATTCTCAGCTCCCCAGTGGTGGAACGAACTCCCTCTTCTGATCTGATCTGCTGAGTCCCTCGCGGTATTCAAGTGTAGCCTGAAGTCTTACCTCTTGAAGGGGGACCTTGGTGACTAACCACTCTTGTTTCTGCTTATTTACTCATTCTTCCACACCCAACATATGGGGCGCCGTTTGTAAAAACAGCTTCACAAATTTAGAGGTGTCATTTTTTCATCATTTAGCACAATGTTCACAC
>JBBMFX010000030.1:6281467-6298354 GCA_037832545.1 Rhabdalestes septentrionalis | reverse complement strand
GCACATACATTATGCAGGTTTTATTTTATAGCCATTATACCAGACTTGCTAGTTGGCTATGAAGTTGTGAAGTGGATCAAATGAATGGCAAAGCTAAAATCGAGACTAAAACGACGAGACTAAACTTGACTAAGATACCTTGAGTTTTATTTTGACTGAAACTAGACTAAAATGATGAGACTTTTAGTCAACTAAAACTAGACTGACAAAAATTATATTTCAATGATTAAAAATGACTAAGACTAAAAAGCACATTTCGTCACAAGACTAAGACTAAGACGGAATTAAAAATAGGTGACAAAATTAACACTACACAGGTGAGAGGAACTATTTGAAAAACAGCAGATATGGAAATGAATTTCCCCCCATTTTATTACTGATATTACAAAAACATTTTCTCTATTGGACGTTTTGTGACATTGAGGGATGTAACCAATGTGGACACATTTCCAATCCTAATGTGGCTTTAAATGACAATTCACTTGTTTATGTCCCCATGAATATGTGTTGCATTTTTATTATAAAATATTTGAAGGTCCTTGTTTAAAACAAACTGTAACTAAATCTGTTAGCAATATATTAGGAAATCCTATAAAATCCTTCAGAATATGGTGATAAATTAACCTGTGAAAGTTCTTAAATGCAGGTGTTTTAAATGTTGATATTTTTCATTCTGAAAATAGAGAAAACTGATTTAAAAAAACAGACCTCAAAAATCCATCACCAACATGTTGTCATAGGATAAAAGGAAATTGTAACCATATAAGGATGTGGAGAGAATACAAATGAAAACAATGTTTTTATTCATGTCATCTGATAAACAGGGTAACTGAATTGGTGATGGAGTGATGGAAAGTGATGGAAACTCTGCTCCCAAGTCAAACATGGGAGCAATATAACATTCCATGTTTTAGTTAAGGGCCTTTTCCACTGGGGATTAGTAAACAAAAAATGTGTTTGTATTCTGCAGATTGTTATTGTATATTGTTACTTCACTATTAAATAGAAGTGTCAGTAGACCTGAGAAGAGAGTGGACTCAGCCTGCAAATTTGAAAGAGTCCAGGTCCCTACCCCTCTACTGCGACTTTACGTAACAGAAGAATTGTGGTTAACATGGCATTGGTTTTGATTCCTTTCAGGTCTTGTTGCTCCTTACTCTGAAAAGTCAATCAGATGTTTGACCATCAGCAATCAGACCAGTGGTCTTCTAAAGTTTTTTTTAAAAAACATATCGCTTCTGTTCTGAGCTTGTCCAGAATTTGGGAACCATTCCAATGTCAGAAATTCTGTTAATATATGGTGTAATGTGCATGTATTCAGATTCTTAATCGTTGATCAGAGGCCAAGTATTGATCATTTAAAAAATCTATTTTAATGGCTGAGTCAGTTCTGTAATATATGGAAAAATAGAGTGGATGGTGGAGTCTCTTTCAAAATATGCGTCAGAGAGAGAGTCTGTGACATAATTGCTAAGGAGACCAGGAAGGGACAAACCGTAGAGAAACACAGAAGCAGAAAAAGCAACACAAAACACACAGCAGACTCACAAACAGACTTCAAGTAACTACAGCTCTAATCTATGGCGAGAGAGTCTGTGACATCATGGATATGGATATGTAACCCAAAGTGACAAACCAGGAAAAACACAAATGTGGAGACAAAAACTCTAAAAAACAAACTTTTTAGCTCAGCCTCTGTCTAATGCTTTCCCTTGCTTGCTTTTCTTTTTTGGTTTCCTTCTGTTTGCTTGTCTTTGTTGAGTAAACTGTTGTTGGTGTTGATGAGATTGGCAGATTTTTCAGGGCCGGCGCTTGATCTTCCATAGCTCTTGAGGCTCCTCACTGAAGACTTTGAGCTTGACCATGTCAGATGCGGGTGTTTCCAGGCTGTGTACACAAGAATGACCCAATCCTAACCCTAACTCTAGATTGACACTCTATCTGACACTCCTCCTGACACTGGACTTGCACTTTTTGGCCACAGAGAATTCTTGCAAATGAAACACTAGACGTAGCAAGAGGGACCTATTTTTTCCCCACAGATTATGCACTACTGTCACTCCTTTTTTCCATGCCAACTCAGTTTTGTATCTATGGGGAATGCACAGAATCTAACTCAGAATTAGGCCACATCTATTTTATTTTCTCAAGGACATGTTAAATTGTTTTATGCACCAAATAAAAACAGAAAAAAGAGCCACTTGAACCTATTCTTACTCTTTTCACATAACTAGGAAGCCAGCAGTACAACTCTGAAAGTGAAAAATCAATACTAAATACCTTGGCCTTCATGCTAATTAGTCCAAAACAGTGAAATGCCCAGAAGAGTTTCACAACAACAAAGACGTGCGGAGACTGCTGGGCCTCCACCTTGACAGGTATTGACCATATATAAAACAGACAGTTATGACCAGTTCATCTGTATTTTTCTGTCATATGAGGGTGCCTAAGTAAGTAGACTAAACGTCTTCTGGGTGCGTTTCATCCTTCATCAAAGATTGCTGACAGGAAAAAAAAAAGTTGCTACAATCATTTGGGTAAATTGGTTCGGTTTTGGCATCTGGCTTCATGCCACTCTCTGAAAATGTATGAAACCACTGGTTACTGACTCTGAGACTTTCCTTAGCCATTAATCAAATCCTTAGCTCTGCTTAGACAGGCTGGTTTCTCCAGCAAAGCAAGCTGAGCTAAGAGAAGTTCCTCTTTTTTTTCTCTTCTGCTCTGGAAGCAGTGGCTTATATACTGTATCCTGTGGGAAATAGTAAAAAAAAAACTCTACCATTTTATCTGCTCTGCATTTCTTACTTTTGAATCTTCATCCTATCAAGTAGGCATCACATGCCAAGCGACTGAGAGAAGCCCACATGCAGAGAGAAAAAATGTCTAATTATACGTCTGCTCAAGTCTTAGAAAGGACACGGTATCTTGACGAAAGCTCGTGAGCCTTCGCTATGAAGACACTTTCGGAGCTCAGTCGGCAAAGAGCACGGATTGTGAAATGTCAGCCAATTTGAAATGACTGCGAATGTAGAAAGTGGTGAAAAATATAATGGGCATTTTACCAAAAATGTGAATTGTGAAGGCTGAACTTTGTCTGTGAATTATGAGATTTGATGATCCATTTATTTTGGTGCGACGAAATAATATTGGTGACAATTTGACCGTTCAACTGCATAGTGTCTTCAACTAACTATTATGGCTGCTGGTATTTGCAAAAATACCAATTTATTATCTTTTTTTTATGAGGTTTAGACTGTTTTATTGAATGCCAAACATCTCAGATTCAGATCCTGGACGGAACAGGTCATTTTCCACAGCTAATTCTGCAAGCACTTTGATATGAAGTGATAATAAAGTTTCATAGCTTTCATAACACGTATAGTATCTGCATGTAGTTTCAGCTGTCAGAGTTTTGTAGCTTTCAGGAAAAACAAAAGGGATTGTACAGATACCTCACATCTTATTGTTATTCAAAAGATCATTAAGTGGGATCTCTATTTCATCTCCACTGGTGCAAGCTGCATGACAAAAGACAATTGCTCTGGGAGTACTGTTGCGAGGTAAAAAAAAAAAAGTGCTAATATTTTGACACAATTTGAGAGGCGCCTTTGTCTCGGAAGAAGCCGGAAATTGATTGGCAGTGTTTTTCACGCCCAGGAAAAGAACATTGTTAGCAGCCTTTGCTCGTCTTTTGTACCCATGACAGCTTACATTACAGTATCAGAACTGAACTGCCTCCACTGTTTCGTCTCTTGTTCAGGCCTCTCTTGTCTTAAATAGGTAAGATGGGACGTCTTTGAACTGCGCACATTTAATGCTGTTATCTTTCATCCTTCTTCAATCAAGCCACTTACTGTGTAGAGTTGTTCTTCTTCTTTTACGGCTTTGGGATTTTAAAGGGTAGACAACTACTGCAGGTCCCAGCAGAGGAACCATGACCATAAACCAGTGCTATCAATATAATTTGATAAATATAAAAACACATAATTATGCTTCTAGTATCTGACCGAGCCACACCCAAAGCCATCACAGGATAGTCACTCATACATCTACATGAGCACACATCTGTGGACCTGTTCATGCTCTGAATTTAACCAAATGAGAACTATGTGCTGAAGAGCTTCCAGTGTAAAATGCTACATTACTGAGCTAGACTTGTTATTGCAGCTAATTAAAACCAGGCAGGTGGGAAATGACAATGACAAATTTGCCTCCATGCAACTGTTACCATACTAAAGTTAAGAGCTACTGTTTCTCATTAGGTAAGATGGGATTTTTGCCAGCGTCTAAAAAAGGTGCCACAAAAGGTGTGTTGACGGGATGCCAATGGAATAAAAAAACCTCAACCTTAAGTAAAGTTTAAAAACGGAACATGGATATAAAAATGGGGCCACTATATATATTTGGGGCCACTATAGGTATATATATGTACATGTGTGTTTCTATGTGACTAACATTGCTGTGCACTCACTTAGTGCAGTGCTTGGTAGAACTCAGATTATTATTATTAAATTGATTTATATTACATTTATTCTTTATTTTGCAATTTTGTTCGTTTTAAGGTTCCTCAGACTAAGGCAGTCATTCATATTGTTTTGAGATTATTACTTCTGGAATTCTGGAGTTTCTAGTGTTAGGCATGGTGACATTGCTGTAGCTGGAGAATGGGATGTGTCATATATTCACTTTAGCAGAACCTCTTCTTGGTCCAGCAGTGAACCTTTCTTTTTAATCTCCTGAATGAGAAGATTATAATGGTTTTATCACCAGATATGGGACAGAGCGACATGACCTACCTTTGAAAGTCGAACACTTTACATTCCGGCGGTCCCTATTAGAATTCAGAGGCCGTCTTTAATAACAGGACTTTGTTAATTACATTTCAGTGAACAGTCAAGGATAATTGACCATAGGTAAAGTGAGACAGGCGTTTGTGCCAATTATGCTCGGGGCTCAGATTTGGGATCTTTGGTTTGTCCTGTACATCCCCCCCTGGAGCAGGGAGGGGAGGTGGCGGGGTGTTTGAACACGATAATAGGGCAGGGGTCCCTTTTAAATATTGTTGTCAAATCACAGTGGCTAAAGGTTACAAAGGATGAATTAGTCCCTGCTGAGAAACTATAAAGTCGCAGAGTTGCCATTATTAGAGTGAGTAATGGAGTTAATTAAGATATCCATCACACACTTGAGCTAATATGAATTCATAAACAAACAGTGTTTGTGGCGTAATGAGACTATTCGTCCTGGCTGTTTTCCTTCGCCCTGTCTCACCAGTCTGGAGAAAGAAGGATTCCAAACTGTGAGGAAACGAGCATCGGTGCTTTGCTGGAGATTAAGTGGTGGGAAAACAACACTGCAGTCTTATCACCTAGTCGGGATTACACCCTGATTCTCTTTATTTGCCAATTTCCTCCCTGTGTCCCGGTGGGAATCATACAGGATAAGCCTGCCTGATGTACTGGTAATATCAATTGCACAATATTTCACATAAACATGATTAACGCAGTAAGCTCAGCTCAGCTCAGCGCATAAGTATCCTACAAATATATAACAGACTGTCAGGTCTAATGGGCATCATTTTTTTTGTCATCTGTGAAAATGAGCACCCCACCGAGCCCTGACATATCATTCAGGTAGAAATAATAAAAGGCAACAGTATTAAATGGTCTTGTGGCCTCATTTGCGTATGGTTGGCATGGTATGATCTACAGCAATGAGTAAAAACAATTTTCCAGGCGCGGCTTCCTATTGCTAAGCTACTTTTAAAAAATATCGCTTCTCTGCTGCATTATGGGCTACTTAAGCATAGTTGCATGCATTAATGCGCAGAAAGGATTTTTAATATGTGTGCCCAACCAACAATATCAGTCTCCTTAAACATACACTTGAGGAGTGTTTGATAGATACATAGCCACTAATATTGCAAGTGCCAAAGAGGAATGAGCTGGCGGTGCTGGAAAAAAATCAACCTTAGTATCCCTTTCTAATGCTCCTGGTGGGCTGTCGTTAAACATATTCAGTGTCTCTCTGTTCAGAGATGAATCCCTGAGGGTGCATATTTCAGAGCGCCGTCAGGATGCAGACTGCAGACTCAGTCCTGTAGGGAGCCTCACGCTAGCTTACACATCACCACCCACATGTAGATCACCTGGGGTTCTAGTCTGCAAGCACTGCAACAAAACACCAATACACATCACAAAATTACTCCACGACACCTTTTATCCTTTCACAATATGATAAAATCAATTTCTCCTTAGATCTGTCCACTCCAGGCCACTCCACCTCCTAAACTGATTCAGTCCAGTCCCTATTTATGCCCCAAATCTGAAGGGAAATTTAGATGTTAAATATACGTAATACAATTAAAACTGATGGACCATATGTTCATTCATGTGTGTGTGTGCGTGTTTGTGTATTAGCTTGTTTATTGTTTGGAGGTACTTTGTTTTAAAGGGTCCAAATCTTCAGTTCACTGAATTCAGAATGCTTCGTTACATAGACTCTGGTTTAAACTGCAGCTTTTGAAATAACAGTGTTTACATGCTGAACTGAACAAAATCTTTTATCTGTAAATATCCCATGCATGTGATGGTGTTTCAAGGTCAGGTGTTATATGTTATCTGCATTTTTTAATCCTTAAACATGATGCATTATGATATGATGAATGCATAAAACCAGGTGTGAAGATGTAATGGAATGAGAACACGATGGGGCCACTTTCAGAGACTGAGGGGCAGCACTCACTCCAGCATGTGTGTAAATGAGAGCAGGTGTAGGGGTCGAAGCAATCTGGTCCATTAAGACATTAGCATGAATTAGTCTTTCCAAGTTGTGTGTGCCATGCTTTCTTAGATATACCAACATTGACATTAAAAGGATTAAGGGGATTCTGGAGAACCTCTCGATTGGCAGGAGTAATAATCCCCACCCCTCTCACTGATTGCCTTGGTATTTAAAGTCCCTCAGTTGTTTTTTGGCTTCATGCTGGGGGGGCTGTGTGCATATTGGACTGGGGGGGCTGTGTGCATATGCAGAGCATCCACAAATATTTCTTTGAATTATTCATGATTTGGAGCTGGTTCGGAAAGTGCACATATGTTTGGAATTTAATGACAGCAAACTTAACAGGTTTATTGATCGAGGGCTTCATCGCACCGCATCTCAAACGAGACGATTTAATTCGCCTCAGTAAATCATAGACACGACGTGGGCCTCCCCGCCACACAGAATTCACATGCGGCCCGCAGATCAAGACCAGATCAAGAAGCACGGCGCTCATAAAGAGGTTGGTTCCAGGGAGGTTTCAGCACAAAGCTGGAGTAATTAATTTCGCTCGGGTAGGCTTTTGCAATGCTTTAAAACGGCCTTTGGGCTTTCATTGGATCTGAGAGTGCTGAGGGATTTTTAGATTAATTAGCAAATTGATTCAATTTAATGATGACCTTGATAATTTTACGTTGAATATTCATCAGCAAAATAGAGTGATCCTTCACTGCCGGACACGTTTCGGAGCGATTTTTGAATGGGCTTTTAATGCTTCGGACCGAGGGGCTCTTCTGAAAGCATTTGTTTTGACTTTGATCACTGTAATAGTGTTTTTTGGTGGACATTTACATTCAGGAAGGCATACAAGGACACCAAAGTTGCACTTGTCTTGTTTGTGGTCTGCAACTTTGAGCAGCGGGATGTAAAATCAGAAGCAGAGTGCCTTTGTATGTCATGTAGACTGTTTAATGTACACCGAGACGGATCTTTCTTTATGAACCATCTTTCATAGTCTGTCCAATTATACTCTGCCGTGTTGAAAATGGACACCTAATTCAATTTTATAGCCATTGCTTGAGAAGTTTGGATGGCAAAGCAGCAGAGTGCCTCTGATAGCTTATCTCTGCTTATCCTGGACAAGAATCTAACGCCATCTGAGCGCTGTCTGGGGAGAGGTGGCGAATTAAGGTGTGCGGCGCGGGTGGTGTGCTGAAAGCAGCTTAATTGCTTGTGAGCAATGCTCCTGTCTTCAAATATTCCTCTCACTGCACAAAGCCCCACTGTGCCAAGCGCCGCTGAGGTTATCCCCTTCAAAGCTATTGTAAAAACATCAGACGTACTGTTACAACTGATCCTGGCAAAGCATTAGTCATGACACCTAATGGGCCCATATGCTTCATCTTTCCTGCATTTCATCTTTTTTTTTTTCTTGAAGTCCACTTCATGTAGCCTACATAATATTTGAGAGGGACTATGAAAGCAAAAACAGTCATAATTCATTTTAACATGTGCATTTTCTAACCCCTCTTTCTCCCCTAGGATTAAGCAGGCGGTTATGGGCTCTTTTAAACGGATTTAGGTAAAAGACCCCAGCCTAAATAACTTTGTATTGTGATACACTCAAAAGGCAGTCCAGGCTAAAACATGCTTTATAACTTCAATGTGAATGAATGAGGCGAAAGCTTTAGTCTGAAAATGCAAATGGCTGACAACGCAAATTTGTTTCTGTGACTTCACGAGCAAAATGAATTCAATGAAGGCTGTAATAGGGCCTTCAGAAGTGATATAAGTAAAAGACCCAGGCCTGATTAGCTTTGCACTACGCTACATACAAAAGGCGCTCCATGCTAAAACATACTTTATAACCTCAGTGTCAATGAGGGAGGCTAAAACTGCAGGTTGAGTAGGTTCAATGTATGCCAATTTGTTTTTGTGACATCACAAACAGTAGGAATTCTAAACAGGCTGTCTTTGCAGTTTTTTGCAGTCTTAATATATCAACTCGATCCCACAAGTTTTTCATGCAGCCATCTAAACTTGAAAAAAAATCTATTTTTCTAAAGCTGCTGCTGCGATATGGAGTTAAAGGGCCCATCTCATTGAAAAACTCAATTTTATTGCCTTTTTTCAAGTTTAGAAGGTCTCTACATATATTGAGCCCAGTCTCATGAATTTTTGTGAAGCGCAATATACAATCTAATCAAAATATGTGCTGATATCAGGCTTTATGTCTTTTTTTGTGCTAGATAAATGCTTCACTACCCTATGGATTTTAATTCGCAGTGCGTAATACCGCCAGTGTCAGCGCTAACGTGACTGTTAGGGTTAGGGTTGAAGTTAAGGTTAGGTTTAGGTTTAGGTTTAGGGATAGGGTTAGGAATAGGTTTAGGGTTAGGATTAGGATAAGGGTTAGGTTTAGGATTAGGATTAGGTTTAGGGTTAGGATTAGGATAAGGCTTAGGGTTAGGGTTAGATTTAGGGTTAGGATTAGGGTTAGCGTTAGGGTTAGGATTAGGATAAGGGTTAGGGTTAGGGTTAGGTTTAGGGTTAGGGTTAGGATTAGGGTTAGGATTAGGATAAGGGTTAGGGTTAGGGTTAGGGTTAGGTTTAGGGTTAGGATTAGGGTTAAGGTTAGGATTAGGGATAGGGATAGGGTTAGGGTTAGGGTTAGGTTTTAGGTTTAAGATTAGGGACTTTCCAAATCTCACGCAAAGTGAAAAAAAAGTTAAGCCTTGTCCTAGTACGAAAAAAAGCCCTAGATTGTAGATTGACTATGCTCAAGATATATAGAGACCTTCTAAACTTGGATAAAAGCAAGGAAATTGGGTTTTTCAATGAGATGGGCCCGTTTAACGGCATATCACAGCAGCAGCTTTAGAGAAATAAAAGTAGCACAAGTGTTAGACAGACAGTGCTAATGTATCTGTGCTGTGTTGCACCGCTGTGTTAGTGATGTGGGCGAGGTGTAATGACTGTGGCTTGCTGCGAGGTCATCTTCAGGGAGGACATGATTAGGCAGCTCACCCACTCCCCTGCATGTCAGGGGAACTGTGTGCTACCTCGCTTAATGTTCCATGTGCCTCTTATTTCCACACGCTGCTGAATGGGGGGATTGGGGAAGGAAATTTCCAGAAGCAATATTGGAAGAATGAACCTGTTAGCGGGGAAAGCAAATTGAACTGTAAAAGCAGAACCACACTTTTCAAGCTATGACGCTCCGCGCAGCACAGGGGTGTGAGTGTGCAAGGTGGCATCTGCAGTTAGGTCGAAGTTACCATTGATATTTGATGCTTTGCAGTTTGCAGCACTTTCTATTTTCCCTTCAGAAGAAAAATAAAAATTTTCTAAGTCATCTGAATGTTTCTAAAGCACCATAACCTTTAAACTTCTTGAGTATTTATACATGTGCTTCACTGTACATAATCTTGTAAACCAAATTGCATGATTATTTAGGTAATTAATTACATTCAAAGCATCAACTGCTTTGAATTTGTGTTTCTGACAAACTCAAGACACAAATTATTTAAACAACTCAGAATATTCATGTATATTCATATAATAAAGATCTCCTTTTTGTCCTTTTTTGTTAACATTTAAAATTGTTTGAAATCTGCATTCCCCCTGGAATTTCTTGTTTAAATGAAAAAATAAATTACATTTTGGGTCACACATTTCAGAGTCACCTAGAGATGATCTATAGACAAAAAAGCTATCAAGTGCTTGAGTTTATGTTTATGTTTTAGAATGAAGTTTAGCATGTAAGGTTTTGGTTTGGGTTTAGGGTTTAGTTAAATATATCTGTTACATTCAGCTTTGCGAATAAGATGCTTTGTTGAAGACATATTTAGCTTCTGGCATCTGCAGTGCAGACACAGAATTCATTTTTTTTCATTCAAGGAAACTACCTCTTCTAAAGATAAAAGTCAAATCAATTGGAGCTCTTTATAGACAATGCAATTATTTTAGCTGTTGTTTCTTAATGAAAGAAAACAGAAATCTATGGTGATTATTATTATTATTATCATGATGATGATGATGATGATGATGATTATTACTATTATTATTATTATTATTATTATTATTATTATTATTATTATTATTATTATTATTATTTTGTCAAAATGAAGGGGCTCCACCTCTATAGCTATTTTCATGCAAGACATTTACCCTGACATCTTCACAATGACAAGAATGGCGATGCTTATGAAAGCGTTATCTTTGAGCAGATCCTGTGTACATCCATAGTAGTGTCCCTTGAGGACAGGTGCTTTAAAAAAAAGGGCAACATTAGGCGTCAAAAATGATCAGGTCTTACAATTATCTCTTAAAATCATATTGCAAACACCCAGGCTGTGTCTGTGCTGTCGCTGCTTTGGCTGTGTTTGTTTTGCCTCGGAGTGAAAGATAAAGTCGGGCGATGGCAGCGGTGGCGTTACATAACTGCAAACAAGTCATTACCCACGGCTAATCTGCAGGTGTCATAACAAGCCAGCAGGAAATCAAATGATGAGAGATTATACCGGCATAGACGGAGCACCCGTCATTTCCATACTTCATTCCTGGGCCGAATATTTGATCGTTATATAATCATCAGTCACAGGAGGAGCCGAACTACCTCGATTACGCAGAACCCAGAGAGTCGGAGCCGCTTGGTCTGCTCCTGCCATGGTCTTTTCTTGGGTTTTTTTTGCTTTTGTTTTTTTTTTTTATCTTCAGGAATGATTGATGCCAGCCAAGGACTCTTCCCCTTGTAGATGCTCGGAGATTACACTTCTGAGAGGGAGAAATTAATCTTCGTTTGATTCCTGCTAGGCCTTCAGCTACCAGCCCAGAAGAAGTAAAACAAGAAGAAGCAAGAAAAAAAAGGAAGCAGAGGGAGGAAGAAGAAATGAATGTGCAGAGAGCAGCTGCCACTGTCAAACTTAAACAGCTCCTAGAAGCTGTTTCCCAGATTTGATTTGCCTCAGTTGTAGCCCGGTGTGGGCCTGGTGTTTCACAGACACATCACTATCCATCCCCTCGGCCTGCCACCGGTGACAGCCCTGCCCTCGCCCACCGCCAGCATCTTATTACCAGCCGGATGCTATTGTTCAGCCCAGAAACACTGGAACATCCCATCAGAGACAGAGGCTCTGGAAAACGGGCTTAAGCCAAATGGATTAGTAATGCTATTGTGTGCCATACAGTTCTCCGTGCAAATGACGTGATTAAGAGATTACAGCGTTAGAGACCGGCTCTGTTTCTGAACACTTTGTTTGAGCAGCTACTATGTATTAAGACGCCGAGGTAAGAAGCTGCTGGATAAATCTGTGACCTCTTAATGATTTGATGCCATAACAATTCAGTGAATCCTGATTATATCTGTATAGATCCCAAACTCTGGAACGGCATAATTGGGAGTGTGTGCTAGACAAAGGCTTTGAAATCTAGATTATATACACATTAGTGGGACGTATGTATTTGCTGTATTAAATCACTTTTTCTCCATGTATGCTTGTACGTTACATGCTTGTATTTTAATGTTCTGTCATCTATCTGTGATGTTGTATAAACAAACTGAAAAGAGCAGCATACACACATGATTACTACTCTATTATTATTATTGTTATTACCACAGACATTTTTAGAACATTCCCAGTATAAGTGAAGGACCTACACTATGTTTGTTGACTTTGTGATTAAAAAAAAAACAAGTACACATCCTCTACAGAGAACAAAATGAAATGAGGCCTTTTTCCAACAAATTTTAGTCCACAGTTCCACATTTGTTAAAAATACTAAAAATAAAATGCAAAATGTGCCATTACTGCTAGAAAAAAAGAAGTATAAAATGCATAAAAAGATTAAATATTCAAAATACAGTAATAAGAGGTTTGAATGACGTGCTGAAAAGAATACAGCATGAAATACTGAAACACATTTTGCAAAGAACACATATTTTTCACTTGTATTTTTCAAGTATTTTGTCCACTGATTTCTTTTTCCATTTAAAAATAGCCAGACGTTTTGGCTAAAAATGAGTGGATAATTGAACATCTTTATAATTGCAGTTATAATGTTTGTAGTATTTTAACATTCCATGGCATATTGATGATATATTGATGCATTTTTACACCCCCCCCATCACGAAGTTGTGTGCAAATATAAAGACCAAAAATGTAAAATCTTTTAGGAAAAAAAAAACGGTTGCAACATGAAATATTTAGGTTTAGTGAGCTGCTTGGATTCGGAAATGTCTGAGTGAATTTGTCTTTTAATCTTGCATATTTAAAGATGGTTCAAAGAAAAGAGGGCCGCTGTAGCTTTTGTTAATGGAAAACAACCGTAGCTGTTGGCTGAGCCCAACTTTCATGACTCAAAGGCCAAGAAAGAAAGGGTGAATAACAGAAGCATACATCAATGTCGCTCCTCCAAGCCTTGGTGATTGATGACTCCAAGCACTGGAGATTCCTAACTCACAGCTCCCTAATGTTCTGATTATGCCCGTTAGCCCATGTCGCTGAACCCGGCTTCGCTTTAGATTATTCAGATACCACATCCTCTCCTTCCTGGAATAAATAGTTCCCTTAAAGGTTGGACTAATGTAAACGTGATCATTTACCATGTGCAGTCTTTACATTATCCACATGCTGCAACAACAGCCATGAAACCCTGGAACAGCATAAACAGGAGTGGGTGCCAGATTATATACAAATTAGTGTGAAGTATATGTTTGGTGTATTAAGTCTCTTTTTCCTCACTTTAGAACTCAGAAACCAAATCCTGTCCTTCCCTAAATACATCCTTATCTTAAATATCTATCTAGATATCTAAATATAACAGTACTAATGTGGATGTGGACAATAATTTATCATGTACATTCTTTATATAATCCACATGCTGCAACCACAGGCGTGAAACTGGAGCTGACAACTCTGACAACTCTGTTTTGGCACATGGGATGTGGGGTCTAACCTTTTCATTGGCTAGTTTTAAACAATACATTTGACTTTTAAGCTTTGCCCCTTTACTTTTGCACTAGAGCTACAAGAAATATACAATGGAGTCCTTTCTACAGTATGCAGATCCGTTCTTTCGACTCGTTCTTTTTGATGTACGCCGAATTTTGGTGTTAGGTGAAACACACCCTAGCCGAGTCACTTACTAACCACCACTGTGCATTTTCATTAGACAGTTCACTCTGGAGAACAATACAATATATGGACAAAAGTATTCGGACTTCTGACCATTTATCATTCCACTGCTCTTCTGGGAGTTATCCTCACTGATGCTCCTAGGAGACTGAGCTTTACAGTGACTTTAAAGACATTACATTCAAACACATAGACATTTATATGGAGTTCCACTCTGCTTGGAAGGCTTTACACAAGATCTTGGAGTGTTTCTTTTTCGTGTGTCCATTCATTCTGGAGAGCATTTTTGAGGTCAGGCACTGAAGTTGATGCCTGGTTTGCAAAATCCATTCCAATTCATCCCAAAGGTGGTGTGTGGCCAGTCAAGTTCTTCCATACTGAACTTTTCCAGCCATGTTTTTATGGACCTTGCTTTGATCACTGGGGCACAGTCATGCTGGAAGAGAAAAGGTTCTTTCCCAAACTTTGTACCCAAAGTTGAAAGCATGGTGTTATCTAAAATGCAGGGACCTAGCCCAAACCCTGAAATAAAGATGTGTCCCAATACTTTTGTTCACATAGTATCTTTCAGTCCAACCTGATCGCACAACTTTTCGTGCAGCCATCACAACATAAAATATATTGAAAAACATGCTGTGATCATGCTTTAGGTCTTTCATGCTGGGACAATGCATCACTGCTCTATGTATTTTAATGCATAGTGTGTAACACCACCAGTATTAGCGATAACTGGTGACTGTTAGAGTAAGAGTTAGGGTTAGTGTTAGAATCAGAGTTAGGGTTAGGGACTTTCCCCATCTTACTGCCTGTTTCAATCGCCTTGCAAACAAAAACGATAAGGAATTAACTCATTATTACACTTTTAGTGATAACTGTGTAGTATATTTTCACAATATTGCATACAAGTGTTCATTCATAGGCTAAAAAAGAAGACTTGAATTACAGAAAAAGACAGTGTAAAATTCTTGTAGCAAAGCGTGGTCCTCGCATGAAAAAATGAAGCGTGGGCCTAGCATGAAAAAAGGCCTAAAGTGTGATCGTTTTTGAATAGATTGTATATTGTGATGGCTTCATGAAAACATGTGAAACTGGGCTCTTCAGTGACACATGCTAATGTTGGCTACGTTGAGCAGGCGCTAGCAGTCACTTGGCACAATATCACTTAAGTAACACTGAACGGGGACTATTTTTTTCTTTCAGTGTCAGCAACATTGCTAAATGAACAGTTCCTTTTACAGACCCCCATATTGTAAAGTATTATGCTGAGTGATGGGGCTAGAAAGAGGACAATCCTAGAAAGTGAAGCCAATTAAGCTGTCATGGACTCCCAGCCACTGAAGACTATGTCACCAGGGACTTTTGTCCATTTTACAGATAACAGTATATCATACAGTGTCAGATCTGCAAGACTATTTGAGATTACTTAATAAGATGGTGAGTTTTAGGCAAACGAATGATGATCAAGACATGCAGTGGTATACTGTAAATAGGCTTCCACTATCTGCCAGCTTTTGGGGACTATTGTGAGAATTGGATTGTTTTATTGAATATTACTTTGTGTCGACTTACAGTAAGGATTCATGCTCATACTCAGAATTGGCTGACTGAGAAAGCAGCAGAAAAAATGGGCAATAAGCTGACCGCTGAACGTATAAGTGGACAAGAGTCTGAATGTTCTCATCCCATTCAGGTCATTAAGCTGACTTACGTTCCTGGGGTCTCTTGGCTGTAATTGGAGAGAGCCTCAGGTGTGGGTAAATACGTGGTGTAAAATGTCCATGATTATACTGATAAGAATAAAGAGGACAGTATTTTCGGCTCGGTGGAAAATTGAGGCACGAAGCGCAATTTTATCTTAATGGCATTAATTCCTTATTACTATGAGAAGACTCACTCGGCTCCCTACTTGGGGGAGGAACCACAATTGTGATTAATGAGAGCACTCAAAGATACTGTGTAAATTACACAGACAGCAGGACAATGAGAGCGAGGACAAGAGGGGGAGAGAGAGAGAGAGGGAGAGACAGAGAGTGTAATCCTGGCCCATAACCATAAGTCAAAGCATTGACCTCCATGCTGAAGTAAAAGAACCTCTGCGTTTGTCTCTTAGTCTCTAGTTTGATTGTGCTGTTAAACCACCGTTTATGCTGCTCTGGCATTAGTATGCAGTAGGAAAGGGCTGAGCACTCCTCAGATATTTATGAAACACATTACATTCAGATCCTGGGATTCATTCCATCGCAGATCTGAAACAGTGTGTGAAATTAAAGATGTTTCCAGGTGCAATCTCCTGTATGAACCAATGCTTCAGAAAACAGATGTGGCAAAGATAGCATTGTTGAAGCCTTTTCCAAGAAACTGCATCTGGATGTCCAAGGTGCAACGAGTTGTTCATTTAAATCTACTCAGCACGTGTAGAGCACATTAACTTGCCTAGAATAATTAAATGAAAGAAGAAAAAAAGCCGCTGTACAGAATTGAAATGGCCTCCTTTGATTGTGTCAGTAGTGTTATCTGGCCTACAGCTGAGGTAAATCTCTCACACTCACGTTTCAGAGGTAAATCTGGTTTGTTTATTTACAAAAATGCTCAGCATTCAATCCACACACTCGATTCCATTAGATGGTATAAACACTCATTAAATTCAGTGAGCTGTAACTATAGTCCCCTCGCTTTTAAATGAATTCTTTTCTCCTTCTGCATAAACATGTTTGCCCTTGACTTATCAGTTGCCCTGAAAATGAATGGAAAGGGAAAGCTGGGTGATACTGAGAGATGCAAAACATCTAGATTTAGGGCCGGTCCAACTAAGAGTTTCACCAAATGCTGGATGAAAATTCCCCACTTCTCTCTCTCACTCTCTCTCTCTTCCTCTATCTATCAATCAATCAATCTATCTATCTATCTATGTATCTATTAGGGGTGGAGACAAATACAAATACGGTATTCGGATTGGCACAAATAACGTGTTTTTTACGAATACCGTATT
>JBBMFX010000030.1:6257564-6270245 GCA_037832545.1 Rhabdalestes septentrionalis | reverse complement strand
CCCCCCCCCCCCCCCCCCCCCACCCCCCCCCCCCCCCCCCCCCCCCCCCCCCCCCCCCCCCCCCCCCCCCCCCCCCTAATCCTCATGCACAGGGGCCTGAAGGTCAGATTAGGATCTCATCCCTGTCCCAACCAAACCTTTTTGAGGGGATTTTCGGTTTTGTTTTTGCTCCGTTTGAACCTACCGTCGATTTTTTACCAACGATGGGAAAAATCAACATAAGTGACAATTACAATTTTAGCGATGCAAAACACTGTTGTGAAAGGAATGGATGTTTACCACTCTGCATCCTCTGTCAGTCAATCCAGAGAGCCCCGCCTGGCAGAGGATCACTGAAATCGAGTATGTAAACTATACTTGCCGTTGTTGATTAGACCTGTTTGATTACTTGCAATGTCATTACAAATGACTGGAAGGACTTTTTGGTGCACAGATTTAGAACAATTGCAGGAACTGATCTAGTCCAAATGCCATTAGGAAACAGGAACAAATAAACAGGCTTATTTGCTACTCAGTGGGAAGGGTGTTTAACTCTGAAACCTATTAAATCCCAAGGGACCCATTCTTGGTCCTCCCTAATCCCAACAACACTATTTACCCATTAGGTTTAGAGCAGTTCCTGAATTAAGGGTAAGGGGTGTAGGTTTATTGTTCAGGAATTAAGGGACACTGGATTTGTAGTTGCCTATCTTGCATTTAACTAACATTCAACTAAAGCTCTTTTAAATTTAGCTCTATTAAACCATCAGACTGGAACTATCCTGGTACTTATACTATCCATACCCCTAACTTTTAATTACAACATATTCTTTATCCAGTCATGACAATTGTTAGTGTAAATTCTTATTTTCCAATAGCTACTATTTATAACTGTCCTAAAGTAATATAAAGCATATTTTATCCTCAACAGAATACTACAAATATAGTTCATGTATCTATCGCTAACTATTCTTTGTATATAACGTAGGACTGGAGGTTACTAAATAATACTGAATGCAATAACTCAAGATTAATAAAGGAATAATAAGCTTTCACTTTTAGGGGTTGACCGCTAGGCTTATTTTCCAGATATTAATCTTAAGGCATATAATTAAGTCACTGTTATTAATCAGGAAGTGTTAGGAAACTAATGTCTATTAGGTATTAATGGATATTAAATATGTCTCTTATCAAATATTCATTGCAGCTAAGTGAGGAAGTGACTAGTGGAGGTCTAGATCCACTGACAGGCTCTTTAAGAGGCTAAAAGAGCTCTTAAATATTTCAGTTTTCATCGAGTGAGAACTCCCCCTGCAAAGCAGTTTATCAGCACTTTAGAAGATGCTTACTCTCACTTGTTGATTTTATCCAAATCTGAGTTCCTTTTTTAGCCCCTTTGGCCCGTCAGCGGCAGATTGTTAACAAAACAATGTCATTTCCCAACACAAAACGGGATGCAATTTATCAAGGGTCCGCAAGCGGAGAGCAACTTCTTGGCACTTAAATGGAGCTGTGCTTGTTGCTAAGGCAAAAGGCTGCCTCCTAGATCTAAAAAGGGAACTGGGGCCAAGCATTACAATTTCAGTGCAGACACTCAGTATTCAGTCTGGAGAGAATGATTATGGTGCCAGAGATTTAAAATTTTTTTGTTTTTTTTATGGAAAAGAATACAGAACAATAAATGTGACCAAGGATGCTTTCCATTCTCCTGGTTTGACCTGGTTTTGATGTATGAAAAGATTAAATCACATTTATTATGCTACTGGGATATTTTATATTGTGTAGACTACTTTATGAAATGACTATAAAGCTAATGAAGTGCTAATTTCTACAGGGAGTTAAAACATTCATGTCACGTATGTGAATGTGTTTGTCTGTGAGTTGGATTAGTATAAGTGGCTCAGATAATGGATAAACGATGGATAGTCTTTAATAAATGGTCGTAGAAATGAAGCAGACAAATCTTATATGTGTTTATAGTCAACACCAATGCTTTAGCTGGCTAAAGGAAAGAATGACCACTTAATCTACACACACACACACACCAACTTGTATGTATTTATATGGATGGATGCTGTGAGGTCAGAAAAAAAAGCTAGAAGACACCAGCTCTCCCACACTCTCTGAGAAGAAATGCAGGTATACCTGTGGCAGGTGAACAAAGAAGTTCCTGCCATGCTTTTCAAATTCCTGTGTTTTCTCCTCGGCTTGGCGATGAGGGAGATAGAGAGAGCAGAGAAGGATACAGGGACAGCAGCCAAGTGTGACTGTGCTGCTCGTATTTCTCTGGAAGCCTCTGCAGGCTCCTGCTCGGCGGCTGAGCTGAATACTGAACACCGCTGTGCCGCACTGCCGCTCCTACACCTCCAGGATGATAAAAAGCAACCTCTACACCCAGGACAAAGCAATGGCCTCTGCTGCACTGAATTAACACCATTTCGTCTACACCAACACAACTGAGAAGACATCCCTCCCACCACCCTTGCCCCCTTCCCACTTATATTCGTGCAGTAATTACACTCTGTATGCGCGAAGACCATGAAGGATTATTTGTAAACAGGTGACCTTTCTAATAATTCAGTCCTTCACTTTGATGCATGGTCTCAGCACGGTGTCAGCTGTGTTAAGTGAGTTTTCATAAACCGTAACGGCAAATTTCACTGATATATGGATTTGTTGCACCTAATCATGCATTGTGATCTGGATGATTTACAAACTATGCATAGATACAGTGAGGTGGGTTTTAGCATGGGTTGTCTCCTGTGGATGAAAGATCCTCCGCATAACATAAAGCATCTATGAAGCAATAATATTCACTCTCAGGAATAAAGGTGTAAGAAAGGGACTTTTTGTGCCATGGTATGGGAGCACATTGGTATAGAAGAACCTTTTTAAAAGTTCAATGAATCTTCTCAGAGCATGAGGTTTTATAAGGTTTGGAAATAGAGCCCGCACATTATGGTCATAATTTCAAAAATGGTCCTTAAAAAAGTGGCACTAAAGAGCGCACTCAGAATTCAGTCTGGAAGAAATGTAAGATTGAAATAAAGGTGCCAGAGTGGCCATAGTAGAAACTTTTAATGATTCTTCAGAAAAGTAAGATGTATGGTTGTTTAAAGAATGTACACATAATGTACATTTTGTATAAATACTTTGCATCATGGTTTAGAACCTTTATATTTAAAGAAAACTCCTTAATTCTTTAAAAGGTTCTGTTCTATTTTGGAAAAGAAGTGATTCCTCTCTGGCATCATGCAAAGAACACTTTAGGGCACTTCCATTAAGACTGTACCAGTACAGGAACTCAGTATTCCGTCTGAAATAAATGTTGCTTGCAATTAAAAATACATTGGCAAAAGCTGATTATTTTGCTGCCAGGGAAGTTCCATGAAGGATATTTGGGTCTTTGGAACCATTTATGCAAATGCTATGTTCTTTCTGGCTGAACACTGACTGCAATGGGACATTTTTTTTTATGTGCCACAATGGTTTTTCAAGCAATGCCAGAGAGGAACCACTTCTTTTTATTTGACTCATGTTCAAACAAGAGATAAAGAACCATTTAAAGAACCTCAGCATGGTGTGAAAGTTCTGTTTGTATAATAGAGACAAGAAATGTGTATCCAAGCCAAGAACTGCTTAGGAAGTTTTATTGTTATGAGTTTAGCCAAATCTGAGCCTGAGGTGGCGGATTGATCTCCGTCATATCTCGCTGGCTCAGTTTACTCCGATTAATGCTAATCAAACAGCCAACTCAACGGCAGCACTGATGCATTGTGTTGCTGAATAAATAAGTGGCACATTCCAAAATTAAAGGACACCTGAGGCCACTGCAGCAAATCAAGCTTTGTGCAACAGAAGCTTTAATGTGCGCGCCTGCGTGTCTCCTGCTTTTTGTCATGTTAATAGCTTTGGGCGTGCGGGAGGGCAGAAGAAGTGCGGAGAGGTATTGCGAGCTTGTATTAAGATTAGATTAAATTCAAATTATTTTCCACTCACTCCTCTGCTGAGGTCTTGATCTCTAAATAAAACGAGAGGCATCATCTGCTTGGGCAAACGCGCACTGCGAACATAGATAAAGACGCACAATCCAATAACATTTCTTCTAATTGCACGCAAGAGAGCCCCTCCCACCTTGGTGATGTGTAACCGTTCTGTATAATTAATTGAAGAGCTTTAGACATAATAGAATAGCTGGAGGGTTTGCTGCAGTACGGACACATGCCATTAAAATGCAAATCAAGCCCAGAGACATAAAACGAAGATCTATGTCACTGTAGACTCTGCAGACTCGGTATACACTGAGCCACTTCATATTCGAGTCTCCGAGCTCAGTGTTGGGTGGACATTCGGCACTCATTACACTGGACAGGTGGCTTGCAGGGTCAGCACCAATGATCAGGGTTAAACAGTGATTTAATTCTAAGCAAGGTCAATGTGCTGCAACCATCGAGGTGGACTTGGACTGTCTAGACCTTAAAATCTGCCATCAGGTGAATGAAACGATGAGCTAATAAGAGAACGCCTGCTAAGCAGAAGCCTTGAGTTTCTTGTTGAGCATGAGTGTCCATTTCTAGAAAGCTGTAGGGGTGGAGAGAGCACATCACAAAACAAGCTGGGGGGGGAATCAAAGTGACATGTTTTGTAATTTGGGGCAATGGGTTATCATTGAAGTTAGTTAGACTAATTGGTTATTAGGCAAAGATGCACAAAAGAAAAAGTTCAGTGCTGAAACAAAAACTTGCATCTCCAGAATTGTACCTTTACTGAAGATGGTGGAAAATGCCTATTGGTCAACCTGTCATAAAACAACAGATCTTCATATTCATATTATTTTAATCTTGATCCTTCGGGAGTCACTCAAGATCTAATCTAAGCTAATACATTCCCATTCTCTAAATCATTCTGAGATATAAAGTTACACAGTAATGGAGTAATAATGACTGACACTGGTTCACGAGGCATGTTGCCAAGCGACGGATGGGCAAGAACAAATGGACAGTGTGTTCGCTCCACACAATGTGTGTTAGAAATAGTGTTAGATACTTCGAGATTACTTTGATCAGATCTGGTTGTCATTTCTATGTTTCTCTATTTATTCCCACTGCTTAATAGGCCTAAAATTGCCTAAAATAGGCTTAAAATGAATAAAAGGATGTATTGTAAAATATAAAATGTTTGTTTAAGGCTCCAGAGCAACACTGAAGTACTTCAGACAACAAACTCTTACAAGGACATGTAAGCGGCAGACTGAAATGTGAGGAATTTCAGGGCGATCGCTGTCTTTTTAAATCTGGCTAGTCAGTGTGCAAAGAAATGCACTTTTCAACAGAACTTAAGGACCCTGTTTTATGTACCTTTTGACAAACAGAATAGCTTCAGGCATGAACAAGACTCTTTTGCTGTTAGTTGGGTTTTCTGCAAGGCGTGTGCGGTGTTCAAGAGGGAATGGTTTAAACTGGAGAAAACACACAAATTCTGTCCTTCAGAATGCTATAGGCTCTTCTCTTAACCTGCCATTAACAGAGCAAGATTTTATAAAGTATGAATGTGGGAATGTGTGTTTATGTGTTCATGTAAAAAATGACAGTATTTTTATGTGAAAGAAAATGCATAAATCTAAAGCAGAACCATCACTACACAAGCAAGAAAACTCTCTATATGCTGTATTGATATGTAAGTGTGTAAGTGTCAGAACAGAAGGACCCTGGTCTATAGGTCCCTTTAGGCTAACATTAGATTCAGTGAGTGATGAAAACACAATATTCTAAGACAACAATTCGACAGATAAACACACATCAATATCCTCTAGGACTACCCCAGGCAAGCTACATTTTATTTAGGTATCTGTATTTGCTTACATTCATTTTAAAATCACATTAATGAATAAATAACATCACAGAACAATGTAGCTAAAGCATATCTGCAGGGGTAACGATTCATTTGAAAGGAAGAGGCATGGCATCAGTTTATGGCACAGCCCCGTCTTTCAGTGTAAAGAGCTTGCTGGGAAAAATACAGGCATGAAAAGAGATGAATTCCTTGAGTGCCACTGAGATCATGCTTTATTTCAGTTAAAATCTTTTCCACAATTCTTAATTTTAAGAATGTTTTTAACTTTTTAAAATTGGCTTTAGTTTCTGATTTATTGTTTCTGTCCATTTTCAAGGAGATATGAGCCTGGTCTTAGAAATCCCTGGCTTCCTCCTTATTAGACCTACAACTTTAACATCCAGAGGCTAAAAATCTCCTCCTGCTTGATTAATATAAACATGGTCTCATAGAAATGTCAGGGCATCTTGTAAAGAAAGTTCATTTCTGAATAATAGAAAAATTCCCTCTGTTCCCTAATGTAACCATGTGGTCCAAGCCAAAAGCTTGACAAATATAGTGACACAAATTTATGGAGGCATGAGTTCAAAATCAACAGTAGATGAGGTGATGGGGTGAAGAGGAACAAGCTAGCAGTGCATTCCCATCCACCATTTTTGGAACAAATACTGTGTGAAGTTTTTGAAAAAGTAAATGCTGGCCCATGTTTGTTCTTATGCAGTTTTTAATTGCTTGGTTATAAGCTTGGCGCATTCAAAGGCATGTGGTTATAAATCTCAAAGGCATTAATTTGTTAAGTGTAAAGGATTGTGTGTGTTATACTGCTCTCTTTGAATCGTGTGTACTCTGAGCCTGTTCTCACAAGTTTTCATGAAGCCATCACGAAATACAACCTATTCCAAAATGTGCGGTGACCATGTTTAAGCGTTTCTTGTTTGCTAGGAAAATGCTTCATTAATGTATTTTAATGTGCAGTGTGTAACACCACCAGTATCAGCACTAACTGGTGACTGAGGGACAGTAGGAGAGAAATAACTGAATATCTGATTCCCTTTTTTTTGTTGGCAAACTCTATCCCTAACCCTAACCCTAACCCTAACTCTAACCCGAACCCGAACCCTAACTCTAACCCTAACCCAAACCCTAACCCTAACTCTAACCCAAACCCTAACCCGAACCCTAACTCTAACCCAAACCCTAACCCGAACCCTAACTCTAACCCTGATCCAAACCTAACCCTGATCCTAACCCTAACTCTAACCCGAACCCTAACTCTAACCCTTACCCAAACCCAAACCCAAACCCTAACCCTAATCCAAACCTAACCCTGATCCTAACCCTAACTCTAACCCAAACCCTAACTCTAACCCTGATCCAAACCCAAACCCAAACCCAAACCCTAACTCTAACCCTGATCCTTACTTTAACTGTATCCTTGACAGTCACAAGACAGAACTGATACTGGTGCTGTCACGCACTGTGCCTCAAAATTCATCGAGTAGTGAAGTGTTGCCCTAGCATTAAAAAAAGGCCTAATGCATGATGGTATCATGTTTCTGAATAGATTTTATGATGGCTGCTCGAATAGTCATGAGTTTGGGTTAGTTCTGTAGCCTAGGGCTATTTAATCGTGATTTTGGAGATCTGTCAGTTTCATTTCTAGCCTATACTACAACACCACTGGGCACCTCTATCCTCTGTCCTGATCTTTACCTTATCAAAGATCAGGTGTGTTAAAGTAGGGATGAAATTAAACTCTGGTGTGTGTGTGTGGCTGGCTGGCTTGACCATGTCTGGTAATGATGAAGATAAGATGGAGATGGAGGTGTCCAAGGTGCTACATTTGGTGGATTTCACATGCCTGTCACATGAAACATGTTGAGAGCAACAAACCCCAGATATTTATTACAACCTCCACTCATAAACCCAGTAAACCTAGGTTTAAAGCAGTCAAACCCTGAAATTATGACATACTCAGAGATGGCACAGCATCGTAAAGCTGTGGCGAAGGCAGCGTAGTCCAGGCTTGAATATCCAGGCCTGTTCAAATGCTCCTTACACAGCAGCCTAGAGCCCGTCTGTGCCAGAACCCTTTTCCATTTGAAAGTCTTCACAGTGCATTTACATCAAGAGTCAATAATATAGGCTGATTAGGGCGCTCCCTTTGGGGCTTTGGAATGAAACGTGCCTCTTTTTGAGATGCCAGCGATATGCAAGGGGGAAGGCAGACCTCTCCAAAATAATACGCCTTCTCTCAAAGCGTGCTAAATGCATTTTTAATGATCCCTTTCTCCTTTATTACATTTTATTGCCCCAAACCTGGTAATTTTGCCAAGTAAATTATTCAAAATATGTACTGATGTACATGCCTGAAGGAAATATATTGACTCTCATCATTATTAGGTGTGCAGAGTACTTGAATTTGTTTTAATAACACATCAAACCCGCTCCTTTCTGAGGACTTATTTTCCCACGCTTCCTTCATCTTTTCTAATGAAACACTTTTAATGCTTCTTGTAAAACTGGTTCCCAATCAATGCTCTGACCTTTATGGCTGTTTGAACTGGTAGTCAAACTTGGTTGCAATAAGACGTCCCTCCCAATCAATACCCACTGATCTAACTTCGGTCAATAGATGTTCATGGCTATCCATTTCAACCCAGTGATAAAAACGCTGATTTAATCCACTTAACTATGATCTATATTGAGTAACAAAATTATCAGGTCTCTATTAGTTCTCAAACGGATGAGGCCCACCTGCTATAAATTAAATAAATAAAAAACCTCTGGCAGCGATTTCCTGCTTAGCTCAGCATAACAGGAATATTGAAATAAACAGGAGCCATACATGGTCCTTTCCACGGACATTAAATTATGCATGCATATCCACATCTGTTGTGAAGGAGAGAGAGAAAGAAAGAGAGAGGTAGAAATAAATTAGCCTGCTTAAAGGGATTCAAAATGTAACGTCACAACTCGTTCCATCAGGAAAATATGGCAAAAATCCACCGCCACGGGGTAAAATCATGCAGATTGGCAATGGCAGGGGAGTGTGGATTGGACATGACTATAAATAGGAAGGCACAGTCGTACCCCCTGGTTGTGGCAGTGGCGCTGGGCGATGGCTCACTGCTAGCGAGTGACTAGAGGAGTTCCCCAGTGACTCAATGCCAAAACACTTCCAATGTCATGTGCTGACAGTGGCACACTTGCAATGAGCAGCTTTACACCACCGGCTACCGCCTCTACTCAACACAAGAATTTTCACTAATTGATCTCTCTAAACCACTCAGCACCTTTTTAATGAGCTCATATCATTGATAGTAAGAAATGTTTATTTATAAGCACTTTTTGCAGATTTCATTAAGTACTGGACAATAAAAATCCATGACATCTCTATGAAATGGAATTCTAATGGAAAAATGGAATACAATAAGACAAAGTTATATTAATAAAAGATACCCAAAGGCTTGTCTAAAAGGGAGAGATTTAAGTGAGGCCTTCAAGTATTACAGTGATTCCACCAGTCTTAGTGCTGGTGGAATAGGAGCAATAGATTGAAATGCACAATCCCCACAAGTCTTCAGCCTGGTGTGATGGGCAAGGAAAAAAGATTGTGGAAAGTGGATCTCAGGGCTCGACTAGTAGTGTAAAGCTGCAGGAGGTTCACAATGTTTTGAGGCACCTGACCATGAAGGGCTCTATGAGTGCAAATGCAGTTTTTGTATAGCATCCTAAATGATGCACACTAAAATGTAACTGCAACAGCATTGCTGATATCAAACACACAGTTTAAACACACACTCTCTCAACATTTACGCGAATAGAATTGGTCAAAATTACTCTCTGATATTCCCATACAATTACCATGCATCCACGATCAAGCTGGACCTGGGTTTAAAAAGGGAATAAAGGAAATAATTTGGCTCTAAAAATGTTCATTAAAACCTTTCATTAAAACCTCAGTATAATGTTCCTAAAACAAAATGCTAATGTTCTTTCAACAAAATGCAAACAAAGATGAAGTCTTTCTTATTCTATTCCTCACGCTGCATGTTGGCTTGATATTATAATATAATAGCTTTCATACCTTTCCTTTGAATGTCTTTGTATGTGCAGTTGTCTTTGAATACCAGTAACATTCTGTCCTGTGTTGCAGTTGCCTTGTTTTCCCTTCTTGTTTTCACTCTCCCATGTGTCTCAGCCCATGTGCTTTTGTTCTTGTTATGGTTTCCCTGCTCCATCCTTGTGTCATGTCAATCACCTGTGTCTTGTTTGTAACCCCACCTTCTGGTTGTTTTCAGGTGGACCTTGTTTATGTTCCTTTGTGTTTATACTCCTTGTATGTGTCTTTCCCTTTGCCGCTTTGAGCCTTTGCTGGCCGTTCCCCTAGCTGTTCTTTAATAGGTGCTTTATTGCTGTAGCGCCATGTCTTGTTTATTCTTTGTTCTTGTTAGTCTTATCAGATTAGGTTTTTAGTTTTGGTTTTCCTATTTATTGTTTTTTCTTTGTGTGCATGGTTAATTCTTCTGTTTTTGTAAATTAGTAAATAAAGCACCTTTCACACATATGATGGACCATCCAAAAGAACCAGCAGAGTCTGCAAATAAAAAAGGCAAAAATGTCTTTACTTATCAGCAGCAACTCAACATAAAGCAAACATAAGCAAAGTGACTAGTTAACTCAAACCTACCACTGCCACATGTCAAACAAACATTTTCCCACCACCAACAAAAAGATACTACTTATAGTGTATGATCAGGTCACCAAACTAACCACAGAGGAAACCAACAAGACTACCAACCTCAAATCAACACATGTAAAAAGCTACCAAAGCAACTTTGAATGAATACAAGCAGTACTTTTACAATTCAAATACTAAACAAATAAATCAACATCCCTTCTGAGTTCAGTGGTTGGTTGGGTCCAGTGTGGATCTGCACAAATCAAGGTATGGGGGAGCCATTTCCCCAACACCAACTGACCTCAGGGGGTGACTCAAAAAAAGAAAAGAATAAGGGAACTGAAATAACATAAAATATGTGCTCTTACACAAACGACTTAGCTGTCAATAAAGTCAGATAATTAAAAAAAAATGTAATTAAACAGAATTATATTATAATGAACTATACTTAAATAATGATGCTAAAAACATCGGCGACGGCTTACATCATAACACACACAAATAATTTAATGTGAATCGCATTAAGTTCAAATGATTCCTTTTTTTTTGGTCAGTCGCAAACAAATGATAGAGAAACAGATCCTTTACATAGGAAGCAGGGGTCTATAACACAAATCTGGCTGTTCAGTTTAGTTTTGAAAACTGTCCTGAACCTCATCACTAACAATACTGAACAATGGGAAAAGTACATATTTTTAGAAATCACTTTTTCTTTTTCAAAACTGGCCAAAACGTTGTTTTAATTCTATCATAAAGAACATCTCAGCCATCAGTAATCGTACTTGTAACAGTTTAATTTTGGTCAGAGATCTTCATCACCTCTGAGAACATTCTGACTATATAAGTTCCTCTGAATTGGCACTTATCACATCACACCAATCTGAATGGCTTTTTTTAGATTATGTATCTTATTATGTATAATTTCTTCAAAATTGGTAGAATCTCAGTTTTGGTTGCATCTCTACCTGGTTTCTCGTTTGTTTCCGGCTTGCATTTTCATGCCATGGACTAATTGAGTGTCCTGCTGTGGACCCAGACTGTGAGCTACATTCATTCAGACACATCAGAATGAAGATCTATACCACATGAGGCCCTCTAGCCTTACCATATATGGTTAAAGTTAATGGGTATATTTAGCAAAACACTTGTCAACTTGCTGTTCACTTCTTGTTCAATGCACATTATCCTTATCATTGACTGCATTAAATAAATGACCTAAATGTGCATAATTCCACCATTTTGTCAAATATTTTTTACAGTGAACTCAGATTATCATAAGACTAGACTAAGGAACAGCCTTTACAGATCTTCACATTACAGAGGTTTACTCTCTTTCTCAAAGCATATTTGAGTGGGTCTGTAATGGCGTCTGGATGCACAGCAGTCTGCCTGTGAAACAGAGTCAACCGGCGTTTAATCATTTCCTGAAAACTCACAGCAGGAAAGTGTGAGGAATGACAGCTCTCCTATGATCGAATGTCATTCCAAAACATTTTGGGTGGTGAGGATGAGTGTGTTAATGAGGGAGAGATATTGCCATTTTGCTGCAGTTGGATGGTGACCAACTGCCTGGTGATCTGAACACAAGCAGAATACAGTAATGAGGATGGAAATGAAACATGCAGTTAAACCAAAATAGAAAGTGATTAGCATGTGTATATATAGAGCAGCCATAACAGAACAGCCATAGCAGAAAAAACTCTTGCCTAATATTGTGTCCGCTTCCTTGTGCCTTGTCATTCATAGTTCTGTCTTTATCGTTTCAGGTTCGTGTTCCTCCT
Organism: Rhabdalestes septentrionalis; assembly: GCA_037832545.1. Taxonomy (NCBI): domain Eukaryota; kingdom Metazoa; phylum Chordata; class Actinopteri; order Characiformes; family Alestidae; genus Rhabdalestes; species Rhabdalestes septentrionalis. The sequence continues at coordinate 6,257,969 of JBBMFX010000030.1, read as the reverse complement.
ATTTTATTCCTGTCCTCCGTGCCTGTCCTGGCCTCGCTCACCTAAGCCACGGGTCCAAGTACACTCAGTGCGGAGTGGAGCCAGTGCGTTCTGTTTTGGTTTGGTTGTTCATTTGAGGAGCACGAGCCTTGTTTGTTTTGTATGTTTATGGGCCCTGTATGTTGGGTAATCCTGTTCTGTTTGTTCCCTGTCCAGACCCGTGTTCCTCCCTGTTTCTTCAGTACTGGTTTGTGTGTCCTGCTTCCCTTGTCCTCGTCCAGTTGGCCCCGGCTTCTGTTTTCAGTTTTGTTGTTTGTTTGAGGAGCACGGGTCCCCCGTTCTGTATGCCCTGGGTTCAGTCTGTTTGTCAGTACCTGGTTTAGTTATGTATCCCTGGTCCCTGTGAAAATGTACATTGTGTTTTGT
>JBBMFX010000030.1:6199289-6217126 GCA_037832545.1 Rhabdalestes septentrionalis | reverse complement strand
TCTCTCTCTCTCTCTCTCTCTCTCTCTCTCTCTCTCTCTCTCTCTCTCTCTCTCTCTCTCTCTCTCTCTCTCTTGGGCCTCTCAGATCTGTTTGATAGCATTTAGCAGGACAAGCAGATGTCAACTGCCACTGACCCTGCCAATTATCGCCCCGACAGAGAGTTAATGACAGAATTCCTATTCACTGCTACTGAAGAACCTGAAGGCTGAAACATTGCCCTTTTTATTCACACTTGTAGGCTTTATCAATCTTTCCAGTGTCATATGAAACACGTCTATGTAGCAACTTAAACCTGTCATTATTACTACTATAAATTGGTTAGTTTACTATAAGGTTAAAGGTGTGTGATCAAAATACATAACAATACTCTAATGGTCGCCATTCCCTGCAATGTACTGGTGACCTGTCCCGGGTACCTATCCATCCTGTGACTGCCAGGACGGTCTCCAGTACCCCCCATAGTCCTGGTTACGATAAGCATTTCTGAGAATGAATGAATAAATGAATTTATGATTGAATGAATTAATAAATGAATGAGGCAGTTTTCATACTCTCTCTTTTTCCTTCTCAGGTGTATAAGGTGCTCTCGCTTATATAACTTGCTGCTCTTTCGGGCATGTATTTGTTTGGCATTTTTTAAAGTTTTATGATTTAACGTAAATATTCTGATAATCTGATCAATGCATATTATTGTATGGTCTACATACTTTACTATTATTTTCACTATTTATGCTTGTGGCTACTATGGCAAGAACAAAGCAAATTAACCGGTGTTTATAATCAACTATATACACACATGTATTTCAGGGTTTGAGGCAAGGCCCCTTTTTTCCAGCGAAGGTTAGACTTAATGCTTCAGTAAATCAAGACAATGCCATGGTTTCAAATTTGTGCACCCAGTTTGGGTTAGAACTTCCAGTCCAGCAAGATTGGACCCCAGTGCACAAATCAAGCTTTAGGGTGGAAAAACTTGACTGGCCCACAGACAGCCCTGAACTCAACCGCATCCAACACCTTTGGGATGAACTGGAACAGAGATTGCTAGCCAGGCATGGAAGCTTTTGTAGCTGCAAAGAGGGGACTGACTCCATATTAAAATCTATGCATTAAAGTTTGTATAATGGTCATGTGTCCCAATACTTTTGTCCATATAGTGTAACTATGTTACATTTAATGGAAAACAAATGTAAGTCAAATACAGGGATTTCAAATCAGCGTTTCTGTTCTGGAAATGACTACTATGTTCTCAGATGCATTTGTTTCCCTGACAAAATACTGCTTGCTAATAGTTTTCATTTTTATTCCTTTTCATTTTGAATAGTTGATGTATTTAATACAATCTCATTGTTAGCATTTCAGCTGTGTTAAAAAAAAATCAAAAATGCTTAAAATGCTGGTAAATCTAACCTCCTTATCTACACTGTGGAGGTGGTATTGGTCCTATCAGCTCCTTTGTCATAGGTCAGCACAGGAGCATCAACTAATCAATGTTGTTAATGCTGAGGTCACCCAATGTCCCAACTCAGCACACAGCCAAATTCATTACTCCTCTACTTAGAGCATGAATCACTGAGCTTGGTGGAACAATTCCTGAGCGTATTAATGCTTGAGACAGAAGGTCGTTTAAGATACCACCACAAAAACCATCCACAAGCTTTGGATAGATGTTTACATGGACAGTTACTTACATCATATTCTTAACATTATCAGAATATGATGCGATTCAGAGCAAATTAAATCAGCTAGACTAAAACTCACAACATGCTACCCTGGGGTTTACTGATTTTCTTCATGTGAATCAGTCAGTTTTATCCTTCTAATGGAAAAAATGGCCAACTTAAGTTTGGCACCTGAGGGTAATGTAATTGTATCCTTGTACACCCAGACCAATAACACAAGCAGAGTAGTCGGATGCATTATTCATGGGCGTTGTCCATGCTGTAGTTCAAATTAGAGGTCATCTTCTGACTGGGAGTGAGGTGGTGTTATGACGGCTCACGGGAATAAAACCATGACTGGGGCCGGGCAACAGGGCCATAAAACTTTCATTATGTTTACAAATTCAGCCGTACACTTCTCTTATCTGACAAGCTGTTTTTCATAGCCTCCCATTTCTGCCCGCCTGCCGTAATACTTTCCACCTTTTAACAATTTCCATGTGGGTATGTTGACTATGGAGAAGGTATGCTTTAAATACAATGTCCCAGCATGTTAACCCCTCATTTTCCCCAGAGTATAAATGTAGTATTTAACAAAACAATGCCAGAGTTTATCAATAGAAAAGATTCATTAGATCGTTAGTATCAAAACTTTATTCAAGCATTAATAGTATCAATAGTAACTTATAGAGTAGTCATTCAATAATATAAGCAACGTGTAATTCGTGTTTGCTAATGGTCATTTCCATGTGCCATATTTCTAAATTATTTTTGTTCAAAAGTCCACACAGATCCATTATAGGGCCCATTTCCAAATACAATTTCCTTATAAATGTAAAGGTTTGATTTACAATGTAAACAAAGTTTCAAAATTTGCTAGTTTCTCCAGTATCCATGTAGCTATTCTGAAAACATCAATCCATTCTTAGGGTTATGCTTCAATAATATCACAAGAATCAACACAATTATAATTATTCACTTATTTAGTGTAGAGCAGTTTAGCTCCACCCATTTCAAATGATTTTGCTTTTGGCTCATTTATTTTTGAAGTAAATAACATTAAATAAAGAAGTCATACAGCATTTGAATTCGATACCAGTATGAAGTAGCATAACCTTGCATTACTAATTGAATTACATCCTGTAAAGGGGCACCTGAGTTTTCATCATGAATGTAAAATGAAGTTTGGCCCATTAAAGAGAAAAACACATTTGATTAGTGTTGCGACTTAGGCTAATAGACGTTAATGGAAACATGTTAGTGTGTTCACTTAACCCACCTAAAGTGAGCTTCAGGTAAAAGAAAAAAAACATAAAAATGGTGAACTCTTTGGTTGGCTGTAAATAAATTGGACTCTGTTATAAAAAGTTCAGTAAGAAAAGCAGCTTGTTTAAATCTTAGAGATCAAGTGAGGTCAGTAAATACTAATGTACAATGATGACCATTTATCGTACGTAAAAACATTCAAGCTTTTATGTATTAAAAGGGAAAAAGTAAAATGCAAGAACAATTTAGCATATGGTCCCTTTTGAAAGAGCATGACACAGAACCCTGAATAAAAATCTCAAGGACGTTGCGCGCTGGAGGCCCAACAATCTGTGGCAAATGAGGAGCGCCGCTACAATTTATCAGTCTGGCAAAAAAAATTTAAGAGATTGCAAAACCTGGTCCCCTTATGTGAATAGGAAGAAATGTGGCTTTTAATGTGATTGCCAGTGGCAGCTGTGCCATCGCTCAAGGTTAAGGTTGGTCGACGAGAGGGAGCTGTGTACTGTATTATGTGAAAGCATTTGTATGGTGATGCCAAGCATACATCATGACGAGCTGTACTGGTCTGAGAAGCACCTGTTAAAATTCATGAGGCAGGCAGGCATCTGCCTTCCCCCTTATGTAAGAGATTATTGCTAAGTACTTCCTGCAGTAAGCTAAGATCGACTCCCAATTTAGTGCATGCCAGAAACGTTTCTCCATGGTTCCCGAAAAATTTGTCCCCGGCGTGTGTGTGACCTGGCAGGACTCCAAATGCCATATTTACCCCAGTTTGTCTCATTCTGCTAGCTGGAATCTAGCATGGCCCGCAACTCAGCTTAGTGCATCTTAGATTCCTGCTACACGTCTTTTATTAAGCTTGCAGAAGAAACCATCCTTCACGAATCAAACGACATCCGCCTCTTGTCTGGTAACGGCATTTTGAATTGCAAGTAGTTCAGGGAGCCGCTTGTATTGCAAGTCACCTAACCGAGGCTTCAGCGCAGTTTCAAAGGAATTTGTAGAAAAAGCCGTAATCTTAGACTGTCTTCTTCTGATGCATCATTCAGCATGACCTACATGTACTCTCTCTAATCATACTGAGCCAGGATGAGAAGCAGGGAATGTGATCTTTCACTCTAAGACAGGTGGATTTACCACGCACTTCACAAATGCGAGATGTTTTTTTTCCACAAAGACAGAAACCCCACACTGATTCTTAAAGGAACAGTTTGGCTAAGCTAATAACACCGTTCATGCTTTAAAATTCTTACTTTAAATGAATTTTTGCTTTTCATGACAAGGACTGATGCTAATTTAAGAAATCAAGTTGGTGAATGTTGAAAAATATTTTAATATATATTCATTTTATAACATTTTGGGTGTGCAAACTGTAGGTGGCCGTTTTTGTCCATTAGGACGCTGAGTGGGAGTTTTATCAACTTTGCTTTCCCTGTAAAAAAGAAACAATACATAATAATCAATGTTGCTGTTAATCTTATCTCAAGAATATCCAGTAGCATTGAGAATATAGAAAATTGACATTTTTTATGTTGTTTTCTAACAAGTGCATAGTGCAAACAAACTGTTATTTGAAGGATTAAAAAATAAAAAAGAATGGAAATGTTATTCTTATGACAAAAACTGATGTTAATTAAACACTTTATGCAGTAAAATTAGCATAAAAAAACATAAATATGATAAAAATTACAGATTTAATGTGTTGGTGGCCATTTTTGGCCACGAGGACACTGAAAGGGTAGCAAAAACGGAAGGGTTAAATAAAACCATAAACACAATACAAATAAACCACAATTATTTGTGAATACTAGGTGCTGACACAGGTGTTCAGGCACACATTCATAGATTGCACGTTCTCCATAGTAAAGTATCATCAGCAATATGAAGCGTTATGTTCACCATGTTCATTGCCAAGTCTCAAGTGAAGGAGCTCCATTTAATACTTTTATATTGAGTAAGAGTGGTGTTTGCATTTTACAAATGACCATCTAACATTAGTACCCGATTTCACTGATGTTTTTATGGTCTGAACACAATCATGAGCAGATGTCTACAAGTTCCATCCATCCATCTGTCCATTCCTCCATCTATCCACCCATCTTTACACCCATTCATTCATCTATCTGTCAGTCTATCCATCATTCCATCTGTCCATACATCAGGGGTCACCAACCTTTCTGAAACTGAGAGCTACATCACGGGTACTGAGCCATACGAAGGGCTACCAGTTTCATATACTAGTACAGAGTTTACCTAAACCTCATGTATATTAAACATGTTTTAAATGCTTTTTCTTTAATATTGTCATTTTCAAATCGACATAAATGCAAATGTGATTAAAGAAGAATAGCAACAGGATCAAATTACATGTTAAACGTTGCTCACTGGTGAGTTATGCCATATTTTGGACCGGTCAGTGGGCTACTTATGTGTTCCTTGGGGCGTTGGTGACCCCTGCAATACATACGTCTATCCTTCCATTCCAGATGGTTGATCTGATTATAACTAGTCATCTCTGGTTATAAATATGAATATCTAATAGAAAATGAAGTAAAATAACAGTGGGCTTCACTGAGGTAAAACTAAACACTGAGGGAAAAAATGTAACAAGCTCCAACAGCTGCTGTTCAGAACTAGCATGTGTGACCTGCTACAGTCATCTCGCTTTGCTCCTGTATCCGTGGTCCCAGTCACAGGTGTGCCCATTCAGCGTGCATGATCGACACTTGCTGCCATCCTGGTTTATACTGTGGAGGGTTGAGTGCGCTCTCCAGTTCCTGTGAAGGCACTCGTGGGTGTGCGACTGTTGATATGGGCAGGATGCAATAAGGAGAATGAAGGGTAATTTCGGAGCCATCCATTCCTTAAACATAATTGCGGCTCACTTCATAGAAAACTCCGTAATGATGTTTGGAGCTCTTGCAGAATTCGTTTCTGCTTCAATTTTGTTCGTTCATTTCAGTGCATGGAAATAGGTAGAACTGGGTCTAGCTGATATTGTGTGAGGTTGACAGGTTATGTCAGCTTGTAATGATGTATTTTATTTCTTTTTTCACTAATTTTACTGAAGTAAAAGGATACTTTGACATTTTATTGCATAATATATAGGGTGAGTTTTCAAGGCTCAGACTAAGCCTAGATTTAATACAGTATCATAGCAATCTGATACGAGACTACACTTAATCCATGTCTGGAAAAAAGCCCGTGGTATTTATTGTGTGTTGGTGTTTTCCGAGCCAGTAAACGTAAAGAGGAAAACTAATGTACCGACATCATCTGAAACAAGTGGTTACATTCGTAAAATGAGGGGTGGGCTCAGGTCGGCCTATTTGTCTAAAACATTTTAACACCTGAAAACAGACATGTCCAACAGTCCATCGCACAAACGTCCTTCCCCATGCACTTCATCTCACACGGCCGACACACAGTCCGTCACCCGACACAAGCATTCCAAAGCACTGCTTTCTGCTCCGCAAACTCACATTTTATGAACTGGCTACCCGTAACCGCACAGCCCTGATTTAATAAAAACCCATGGCCAGACAGGCACCATCTGAGACAACATAAAACTATCTCATAAAGAGCGGACAGGCAAAGCCAGTGTGGCTGACATTCAAAATTGGTTGGCTCTCCTGTGGCGTTCTTTATTTTCGGCAATCAATGGAACCGGCTTATTAATGAAAACAACACCTTCACTGTCATTTTTGTAATTGAATTATTCTGTCACTCCAGGTGTCTAATAAACCTTTTTTTTCACTCTGTGGTATTTTACACCAGTCAGTCTGTTACCGCGTTATGAAAAATGCACACAAATGAAAGTGGTCTGTACTGGATATAATCAACACTACCATCAACAAACTGTGCAGTTTTGTTCTTTGAAATGTTAGTTCAGCAACTATTATGTGTTGTCTATGTTAGCACAAATCTGCATTAAGATAGAAGGAAAGTGAAGTAAAGTGGACCCTAATAGTCACATGTGTACACACCACAACACAAACTGTGAACAATGTGAAATTCTTCTCGGCATTTAACCCTTTCACCAAGTGAAGCAGGGGGCTGCCACCATCAAGGGGCACCTGGGGAGCAGTGTGTGTGGGGCTGGTACCTCGCTCAAGTGTACCTCATGATGATACTAGCATGCTGGGATTCAAACCCACAACCTTCCATCTAAAACACAGCTAAATTGTTTTTAAATGGGAAAGTTTGTACATGTGATCACTGGTTTTATACAAGCATTAACACATTATTTCATATGTAACAGATGTGCAACAACCGTATCCGATTATTCCCATGTGAAGTCCGTGTGATTACATATTTTTGTAGTTCAGTTAGATATGCATGGTATGGAGTAAGTTTTAAATTATGTTAAACATAAAGAAAACTTGATTTCTAAAAAGTCAGAAGATAAAATGAATTTTTTATGGGCCCTTAAACCTGTCTATACCCTCCTGGCCTTTAAAATATTAGACCCTTTCATGGATGTAGACAAAGACGTGACTGCTGGTTCAGTCTGCATAGAATGAGCTGTTATGTCATCTAAACCTCAATAGAAAAGAGTGGAAAAGCTTCAATTAGTTTCCAGTTAAGGATATAAAACTTTGGCCTTCGGGTTCTTTTATATCTATATAATCTTCAAAGTGGAAAATGTACTGTTAAAGAACTGCCCAAAGTATTGCCTACCAGAAAGTTAACCAAACTCTCACCTGCTGAGAGGATAAACACCCATCCATCAGTTCTCTGTGCTGCTTATCCTGATGTTGGAGTCAATCCTCAATCATTAAGGTATGTGACAAAAAACACCCTAGACAAGACAGAAATCATATTTTTATGTATTAAATTCTTATTCTTTTTCTTTTAAAATTGTGTATTTGTTAGTATCAACACATTCAATATTTAGATAATAGTATTGGGACACACCTCTTAATTGTTGAATTCAGGGAGCCTCTTACTTCCAGTGAAGGGCAATTTTAATGCTTCAACATACCAAGACATTTTGGACAACACCATGCTTCCAACTCTGTGGACAGATTTTGATGAATAACTTTTTCTATTCCTGTGCCCCAGTGCACAAAGCAAGTTCAGTGTGGAAGAACTTGACTGGCCACACAGAACCCTGACCTCAACTCCATCCAGTACCTTTGGGATGAACTGGAATGGAGATTGTAAGACGTCATAAATGCTCCACAGATTGAATGGGCACAAATTTTCACAGCAACTTTCATGGAAAGCCTCCCAAAAAGAGTGAAAGCTGGTATTGCTGCAAAGGAGGACCAATTCCATGTTAAAGTCTGTGCAATGTCATTAAATTCCCTGTTGGTGTGACTGTCGAGCGTCACAGTTCTTTTACATATAGTGTAGCACATGTTGAGATAACATAGTTAATACCAAAAGTGACGGATTAAGCCCTGCAGTGGTTTATTTTTTAACTCAGCAGGGCATAAATGACCACTAGGTGAATTAAGCACTGTAGGGGGTGGGTGCTGCTGTTGTGAGAGACTGTAGGTATCAGAAAGAGCATCACGTTTCAACAGCATCACGTTTCAATGAACAATCGAATTCCCTCCGAAGAGAAGAGAAAAGAAGAGAAGAGCCGGTTCCCTCTCTAGGTGTCCTCTCGAGCCCTTCGTATCGATTGGCCCGGAGAAAAAAAAGACAGGTGGCCTGAAAAAAAAGTCTTACACTGTTGCGTTGTTTTCTTCATCAAGCATATGAACATGCATGTATACCCTGTTAGAATATAATGCATTATTATGCATGTCCCTTTAAGCACCCCCTCTGTTCCACTCCTCATTAAGGTGCATGTGTCGACGGCACGTTTAGAAGTAATTTGCTGAAGCTGCTGCAATGCCATGGCCATGCATGCATGCATGGCACGAAAAAGCTGCATGCTAATAGCGAAGCTGCCCTCCAATCAGGAGGCGCGGCGCTTGTCTCGAGCTCACGCTGGGCCAATGGGTAATGCGTGGGGGCGTGTCCTGGAATGTGAGCTGCTTTTTTGAGTTTAGTAAATGACTGCAGCACGGAACACGGAGGGCTTTGGCAGCGCGCGTGTATGAAGGGGGCTTCTGAGAGATGGAAGAGGCTGCAAGTATCGCAGTTTTGCATTTAGCACGCGGATTCTGAGCAGAAGACGGAGAAACTGCACTAATGAAGCCAAAAGCGAGCCGTGTCTCCTAATGACAATGGGAGCAGCTCCATGCAGCAGTAACGAGTCACCCCTGGGAAATAAGAGCTTAGGATATAAGAGCACCTGCAGAATCCCATCCGTCCCGGGGTCCCTGCGACTGCGCGTGGCCGGGGAGAGACCCCCTTTGCACTGGGATGCATGCTACTGAACGCCTGAAGAGAGAAGACCACCCAGTCACGTAGGTATCGACTGTAACTTCTCTGGGATTCTGCTGCTTGGTTTCGTCTCTGGACCCCGAAGACTGAGCTCTGGACTGTTGGACTGGAGACTTCTCTATGTACACCGCTGTCCGTGGATTGCACAGAGTGAATTTCCTTGAATTACCCGCAGACAAACGGTTCTCTCTCTAACCAGGTGCAGTTCTGCAAACTGCACCACTCTCTTCTCCATCCCTCTCTCTCCCCGTCTCTCTCCTTCCCTTTCTCTCTCCCTCTCTTTCTTATAACGTGAACTCGAACCTCTAATCGATCGCCACTGTCTGGAACATGCTCTCCTCGTCTCTATGGTCCTAAACTCTTTTCTGGGCTTACTTTTGGATCTGCTCTGTCCTAAACGAGCATCCGAGGACTCCTCCGGGACCTGGGAAGTCTGACACAGCCTAAGGAATTGTGCTAAAAGCTCCAGAGCCTGCCAAAATGTGTAGATTAAACGCACTCGGGATTTATTTGTGGGAAACTATTGTGTTCTTCAGGTGAGTCTCTCCATTCACCCTGCAGTGGCTTATTTTTCATGATGCTCAGTGCAGTCTCTCCTCACACAAGCAGAAAACACTGACAGAGCAGTTACATGTGGAATTTTTGGACCTCTTTGGTGAGTCCGCAGACCGGTGCAAGTGTTGTTTCTTCGTAAATAAAGTTGCATGGACTATTTCCTCTTATTTATAGCCTCTTAATTCCTTCACATGAAGGCAGCTTCATTAGAGTCCCGTTCCATAGGGGCAACAGCGACCACTAGTGGCCACTTAGAGCCACTCTCAATAGTTTATGAAGAAAAGAACAATCAACAGGCACAGGATTAGAGAGGGGTCTAGACAGGGCCACGATTCAATACACTGTGCATAATCTGTATGCATTCAGAGGCACTCTACTGTCTGTCGACGTCCTTATTTCCCTCTGATAAAAAAAAACAGCCTGGGAAATACCCATGTCTACGTGTGTTGGGCCTTGGAGACAGTGGTATCGGCATCTAACACCAGTTTTATACAATTATGTCATAGGATAATGTATTATGTAATAAGCTATAAAATGTCTTTCTGTATTAGCACTGGACACTTGTATTATCGTTTGAGTCTAAGGCGCTTCATCCAAAATGTAATATTTGAAAGGCATGTGTAAATTGAAATAACCCAACAGATTCTAAGGTGACAATTAGGCATCATATCTTTTTGGCTATTAGTCTTTTAGTCACCCAACAAAACAGCACAAACATGTTCCTACAATGAAAAACCCTCTTTGTCCTTTTTATCTTAATTTCATACACATTTTCATAATGTAGTTTTAGCGTTTTTAACATTTTGTAATATTTATGTAGAAAAAAAGGTTTTATGTATTGCACGGTGACTTGGTATAATTATTTTGCATTCTGCATGCACCATTAGTTCATGAACTGGAGTCAGGATATTGCCGTTTCAGCGTTTGCTGCTGAACTTTGCAAGTTCTCTTAATTGATATCTCTTTCCTAGTCTCAGCCTGCACCCCAGACCTCATTGGCCATGCAGACTTATTACCAAACATTGATTACCCTGTCCGTGCCAATGCTACTGATGAATACAAATTGTACACCGGCATGATTTTCTTTCCTTCTTCGATGATTCGCACCATTCTAATTATTGTTCATGTTTGCTTCCACATTATCCATGCTTGAGCTGTCATATGAGAGGTTGCCTTCTGTTTGAGAAGGGGAATGTCAGAGGAGGAGACTGAAGCATGGCTAATACTGAAATACTGCCCATGCAGAAAAGAGACATGATATTATATCATCATCCAGAGAAATATGCCATCTGGAAGAAAGATCAGTCCTTTGTGTTTGACAAATTATGTTCACAGTGGTGTTAAGGTTTGAAATGTTAATCTATTTATCTGGCATTAAAGATCACTGAAAGTACTGATAGTATATGACTAAAACTGTGCTAATTAACCCCAGCTACAGCTGGTGCTTGTGTTTGTTTGCAGACATAGAGTCTTTAATACTCGCCTGGCCTATTAAAAATGGTACACAGCATGCAATAGGCTGAAAATATTGTTGCAATACATCAGGAACCTGAGACCTTTCCCTCTTTCCTAGGAGACTGATTCTCTTGTGGCTCTGGCTTTTTTCTCTGTCCTTTCCCTCTTTTGTTATATGTGCCTTATCGTTGCAGTTGGGAATATATAGTGCTTAATGGTGTCCTGTGGACCGGAACCACGAAATACGAAAATTAATTTCAATCGCGCTGCAAAATGAAATAATAATTAAGCTTTAATATCCTTGGGAACGTACAAATGACTCCAAAATTGCTGATGCTCCTGTACCTCAATTTTTTTTTGCATCTTAGGAAAGCACCGGTTTCCTGGTTTAATAGGGGAAAACCCCATCATGCCCTTGGGTCGGCCTTGAAAATTCCAGGATGTGGCCACTTTCTCTCGCTGCATGTGCTTTGACCGCACGTCACAAATGAGGCTTTTCAAGCCCACGTCTGGAAACCAAAAGAGATTTTAAAAAATGCACTCTGTCGATGTTTAGTGGTAATGGGGCTCTGTGTGTCTGGTCTGATCACTCGGGACCCTCTGTGGTAATTAGCCAGGCACAGTCAGTGGCAGTGGACCAGCACTTGGTTCCTGTCTCCTCAGCATTTTATCTGGACATAATTATCTTTGGCATTACGGGCAGAGAAGAAAGAAAAAAGAAAAGCAAAATCAGAATCTCCACTTGTAAACCCAAAATTACATTGGTTTCCCCTTTTCTGTGAGTATTATTGTTTTTTTGGAAAGTTCAAAGGCATTATAATACGTTATTGATTACCGCAGCCTGAGACTGATTGTGCTTCAAATGAATCAGCTTATTATCAATGAACTATCAATCTCACTGTGGGGGGGGGGTGAATCAGCAGTGCAGTGCACTCCAATCAGTGCAGCAATAACTCAGTTTGAATTTTAGGATTCTCAGAAGCCCTGCTGTGCTTAGTGAGATCGGTGCCTCACATTTGTCCTGAAGCTGCGTGAGTAAAGTGCAGGATGTAAAACTGGAGCTGGCCACGATGGCCATGATAGGGCAAAAATGGAAGGTCCTGAGATTTGAAAGTATTCTACTGTGGGACTGATCGATATGGTGATATTTATCGATATTGTGATAAATATCTCAAATGTGATGTTTCAAGCACGTCTTGGAGTTCCTCAGTACGTCGACATCACCAAGCAACTGCATGAGTCATTTCAGAGATCTTAGATCTGTCATTCTTAGATGTAAAATGCGAAATGTCAAAATACAAATTAATTCCACTTGGCTTCAGATCATATTTTAAGTTTGTTTTAAGGTGTTCTTCATTTTTTATGTTGGGTCTGTTCCAACTTACCAGATTTCATATCGTCCAACACATTCACAATGTTAATATTTACATTTTCTGGAGTGAAAACCATGCACCAATAAAACACAAAAGCCACATTTGAAATCTTTGCTATTCATTTTTAGTCAGTATCTGTGGAAGATGATGGAGATTCATCAGTATCAAACAGTTAAGAAAAACTCAGGGCATAAAACATCAACAAATAAATTGTAATGGTGCCATAATTGGTTACCTGCTTGTTACTGTGCAGTTTATACAGTTGCTATGCACTGGTTCCTGTTATTGTTGTTTTCAGGCTCTATAATTGGTCTAAGGCTGTTCATTTATGATGCATGCAGTTGTTCAGTAGACTAGAATCACAAAAATGCTTGAAAAATGTATTGTGATGTCATTTAACACGAGAATGAGCACGTATTGGTGGAATTGCGCACCCTCTGTAAAGCCCAGCTATTGGTTTCATGTAATTCTGGTTCTCGTCTGTCCTGTGAGTAAGACTCTGGCTGAACGCTTTTGAGCAAGAAATGGCCGGAGGAAGCACACTATTGGAGCCAAAGAGGTCTTTGATTTTTCGAGTGTTACAAAATGCAAGGATAGGATCAATTAGGATTTGGTTCTTCAGAGGCTCTAAGAACATAATGAGCTACACTTAGGGCTAATGATTGGAGCTTCGCATTAAAGCGAGTAAGTCTCTGGGTTCTTTGCATATTATTTTCTGGCAGGATGCTCAGGCCTTCTATAACCTGCTGCATCAGCACTAGCGTCAAGACCTCACCACCGCGTCGGCCAGCATTGATCCGAATTAATGAGAACAACAGCGCACTTCTGATCTGTAAAATCTTTAATCACTAGACATGGTTTAATAGCGGGACATAAAGGATCACAGTAACCAGAGCAGATAGCAGAAAAGCAGAACAAATCGTTTGAAAAGAAAAGAGTGTCCGCCGATTTCACACTGTCATAAAGATTCCCGTCATCGGTACGAGTTCATGTAAGGGAACTATAGGGGTTATAAATATGTGAAAGAGACACAACGGTCAAGCCATGCATGACTAATCCTGTGTTTTCATTGCAAGGATATGTCCAGTACAAAGGAGGCCGATATGGTCTGTAGGGGGCTCGATATGGTCGTTAGGGTACATAACATCTATACATGCTATACAGAATTTTATATGTCTGGAAAGCAACTTGTTAGAGTCATAAAAATACCCCATAAATCTTCTTTAACACACTAGTTTCTATTAGGCAGTCTGTCATCACTGTCATATTAAAACCATTTTGTTTTGCGCCATTTGGAACGTCCAGCTGTTCATGTGAACATAACAAATTGACCAAGTTAACTTGGAATAAAATCTTTTTAAAAACCTATTAAAGTAAGTTTATCCTTTTCAAATTGATAATTTTCCACTGAAGTTACTATTTCAGAGAAAAGATGTTTTATTACACAACAAATTCAATACTATATAAATTCATCATATATACTTATATACTATGAGACATGTTCTAGCTGTGTGATTATTACATATTTTACAATAACATGCTCGTATACTACATAAATCTACAATATCTACTTATACACTTTATATAAATATATGTTTGTCAGTATGATTGTTATATAATTTATTGGCCAGTTGAATAATTTACAGGTCTTTAAAAACGCTCGAGTGTAACATTCTTCCCATATATTACAAATGCACTGGTGAACTTAGCCGACATGGTTGATGGAATTCCACTCATTTTTCAACATTTCTGAATAATTCAGTCATTTATATGTAATCAGAGCCATTCAGAGTGGCTTGATGTGATCTGATATATAGTGGTGAGACTATTTCTTAAAGGAGCTTTTAAAAGAATGGAATTCCTGGTTAAAATAATGTTAAATAATGTGAAAAAACAAATATGTCACGTCCTAAGAACTCCCACAGAACAGGATTAAATTCACAGCTGTATTGCATATTGCAGCTTTTTTTTATATCAGCACTCCAAAGGCTAATATTGCGATGATGGTTTATAAATGATAAATAATGCAGCTGTAATTCATAGTAAGATTGTAGGGTCCCAGACCATCTGTAAAACATTTCTGTGGTAAATAATGCATAACCCCATGTAGGCTGAAAGCCAGAGCAATGTCTGATTGACAGGCCAGTTTCGCAATTTGCCACACCAGTAAATGTTAATGAGTTGTAAGCCTAATGACGTGTGGAAGTGGATGAGGCTCACTGCTGGTTAACTGAGAACTGAGTCGAGCACAAATTCGACAAAAGTCGAAAACAGGGAAAAACAGATGAAGCATCAAAACAGCTAAAAAGGAGATAGGATGAAAAAAGGATAAACGGAGTAGTTCAGGAGGAGAAACTGGCAAGTGGTTAAGTCCCAAGGTGTAATCGATAGACCGCCATGTTCTGAATATGTTGGACATTGAGTCTGACCAGCCAAAACTGTTCTTTGGGCCAATTAATTGAAATCATTGTCTTAGCGGTATAGGTGAGTGTGTGTGTGTGTGTTTACCGTGAAAAATGTTGTCTAGGGAGAAAGTCCGTCATTAAACAGCAGCTGTATGAAAAGAAATAGCGACCTTTAGACGAGACAGCCGACAAGCCGTGTAGGAGAGTGAGAGATGGAATCAAATCAGAGAGAGAGCAGGGGAGCAGAAGGCCAGACTGCATCAACTCTCTTTATATCTTCATTGATTTTATTCCATAGTAGTCTTTGTAGCCTGTGTACATATGAAATGGAACAATCTTTTGTTTGCTCTACTTGTATGATCAGTTGCTGAGCCCTTGCTTAACTAATTATATTGATTTTGTTTGCCTAACTGATTATTTATACAAGTAAGACTCAATTGGAACTGTCAATACAGCAGCAAAAATCGAAGAAGTGTTTGAAATCTTAAACTGCATCAATGATAAGTGCCTTGGTCTCCTGGACAGCATCTCATTTGCTGTAGTTCATGGACTTTTTGAGTCATTTAGGATTTTTTGTTGAGCATTATTTTGGCATGTCCAAATCATAGGATCACCAATATAGATTCATCAAAGAACAATTAAGACATAAAGTTTCAAAAATCTCAATTTTGACCATTCACAATATATTGCATAACTAACCCTAACACTGGGAATTCTTCTGGAAGGTTGGAACAGGTAGATCTAAAGAGATATACACTACACTTTTATTCATCTGTAACATTATAAATAACATCACATTCAGTGTCGATTTAAATCGGGTTGCATTCATTTGATGTTTGTTCCTTTACACTTTGTTCATTTACACCCCTTAGTCAGTCTAAAATCATCCATTTTATACTTTTATCTGAAAAAGGCCATAAATGCCAGCGGGAGGTGTTGTGATGCTACATTGTTTCAGGCTATGTTTAAATAAAGAATGGAAACATTCCCGGTGACACAGTTTGAGGGAGAAATGAAAATGTGAGGTGCAAGGTCTGGATTTCTGATACTGTGTTATTTATTTATGACTTATTTTGAAAGGGGGAAGCCTAATGTTTTACTCTGTTTCCACTGACAGTGCATGCTTAAAAATGTTGCCATTGTGGGTTGAGTTGGTTTCGGGTCAAACCTCGGGACGGATATTTTTAAGGGAGCGAGTTGGCCCTCATATTGGGTCAGGCATCACTAATCAGCAGCATGTCCCGGTGCCTGATCTCTCCCGGACAGTAGGAGAGTAGAGAGAGTGGAGGCTGGAGTGGTCCTCCAGGCTGGTTAGTGCCCTGTCATTTAGAATGAGCCGGATGAGCTGCTCACACTGGGACTCTCACGTGTTACTAATTGTGCTCATGATGTCTAATGACTTACTATAACAAGCCTGTATGAGAGCTCCTACGTTTCACTCTCACTCCTGTATTTTTCTGCAATAACTGCTCATTTTTACCTCTTTTTTAATACGAATACATAATTCATAAGAGTTTGTTTTCCTATTTGTGATTTAGTTTAGTTTAATTTTAGCTAGTGTGGTGAATCAGAATTGAAAGGTGCAATGTGTCAAATGTGTGGATAAGGAAAATGCTCAGTATTTTATAGGAAAAACAGAATCAACAACCGACTGAAGCCAAATTTTGACTTGCCATGTCATAAATGCTTACATATTGCGATTTACCATGTCCCTATAATTAAAATGTGAGGCATAAAAAGTCTGTCAGCGATCCAGTGTGAGTGTTTTGCTTTCTGCAGAGTGAATGAAGTGTAAGGACTGTGTTTCAATGACTTAAATAATTTTATAATGCACCTGTCCTCCTCTCTGTCTCTCTGTCTTATTCCACAGCTTGGCAGCGTCCCAGCAAGCTGCAGCCCGGAAAGCTGCCTCACCCATGCCCCCTTCAGAATTCTTGGACAAACTCATGGGAAAAGTGTCTGGTTACGATGCGAGAATCAGACCTAATTTTAAAGGTAGGTGTCGCCACCAAGACACTGCTGGATAACGCAGGAATGTAGCCAAGCAAAGTCTGCGAAAAAGTAAAAAAAATATTGGGACCTGATAGATTTTGGGAATGTGTCTTTAAGAGCTGGGGATTCAGTCCAAATTACATATTGAAGGAAGTGCATTCCACCATTGATCACTGGTCAAGAAAAAAGCCACGGAAGCAAGTGATCAATTGTGCTATTGATCCAAAACGTCTGCACTGAAATGCTCGAGCTTTACTGGGTTTCCCTCCCCAAAAGAAAAAAAATGCAAGGTATCATTCTCCATCTTTAACAAATGTAATAAATGCATTCCATCACTTTTTTGCAGTGCCTGTTCAAGTTTGAATCGCACTCCAAAAGAATTTGGTCAAAACTCACATTTGCATGTGAAGAGAGCTGTGAGCGATGTCCATGTCTCAAAGCAGGAAAGCATGACACAACATTGGCATCTGAAATCGAACTTTCATTTCTTTATTCGCCTCTGGAAGGGATGATCCTTGTGATTTAATCTGCACTGAAGACTTTGAGAAGCTGTTTTTCTAAGCTGGCTACATTCCTGTAGGAGGCTCATAACCTTGTTTCGGTATCCTAAGAGGATGTCTGTGGTGGTACGCAACTTCTGGCTCAGTGTTCGGTGTGAAATGTGCACTGACAGTGTTAGAAGTGGCTTGATCCCAAACTAGAGGCACTGAAAGATACATGTCAGAGGTTTCCTGATACATAATACAAGAAGCCATGCTTACTTGACAAATCAGACTGTATATATATA
>JBBMFX010000030.1:6166128-6183682 GCA_037832545.1 Rhabdalestes septentrionalis | reverse complement strand
CTCTATCTCTCTCTCTCTTTCTCTCTCTCTCTCTCTCTCTCTCTCTCTCTCTCTCTCTCTCTCACTCTCTCTCTCTCTCCCTTCTCTGCGGCTGGCTGTCACCATGCAGCCTCACACTACCCGCACCCCCCGCACCCCCCAGCCTGGCCCATTGCTGCCAGGCTCTTATGAATTTTAATACAATCCTTCTAATGGTGAGGGTCGCCTTCAGCTGAATGAAACGTACAATGATGGATGGTGGGTCTAGGTTCTAGCCTCCTTCTCCTTATTTAGATGTTGTTGTGGTGTAGCTAGGCAATTTTAAATGGAATACAAATGGAGTATAGAAATACTTCTGATTTATAGAGCTGGTTAGGAGAGCTGATATTTTCAAGTTATCTACTAACCCTGCTCTGATTCAATATCAGAATAAATATCAGAATAATATAATTAATCATTTATACTCAAATTAGCATTCTTTTGTTCGCCACATGCTATTGATTTTACCATTTTCTTTGTACAAACATTCTAATCTACAGTTATTTAAAACAAGGATATACTAGAAAACAACGCTCTTAATTACAGGCTACAAAAGCAGAACGTCATCAAATGAAATAAAAGTATTTAAAAAATCCATTTAGAAACACATTCCTTATTTAATATAAAAATTAATATTAAATATTTGCCATCTGTTTCCACCCAAACAAAAATGAAGAATGACTGAATATTAACAGTAGTATGTGCTTGTTTGTGCATAACTTTAGTATTATGATATTATTATTTATATTATTATAATATTATTATAAACTGTATGGGCTGATATGTTAAAGAAAATGTCCAGTCAGATATTAGAGAGAAGAAATTTTTTTGAATTCTGGACCAAATCAAGCTTGAAGCAGCACCCACTCTCATTCTGTAAAGTCATGTTGTTATCTGTGTATTTCCTCTTGTGGGGCAAAGTGTTTGTAATTAATGCTTGATAGACCAATTTCAAGTAGCTTCATTGAAGAGCTTCAGATTAAAAACCTCTCATTTTAAAGTAGGTGGATTGACATCAGAATATTAAAAGTGGTTTTGTGCCATCTTTTGTTGGCACTAATGAATAATAATCAGCTTTTCCTTTGATTGTGTCTGTAGGGTTTGTTAGAACCACTGTTTAGACCTCTTTTTCTTAGGTTTGCTTCATGCATAAGCATTATAAAAGCAGTTTTCTCCTGTTCACACTAGGGAAATGTAAAAACTATTCACCATGACTCTATAAATTGATAGAAAATGACAAATTTTCCCACGTTAATACCAAATCTCTCGCTAGCTCATGCAGTGGAGAAAAATTGCTTGTATGATTTGTCTTCCATTATTTTTTTCCCCCTGCAAAAGTATACCCAGCAGGACCATTCGCAACTTCAGTCTGAACTTTTTCTCTTCATCAGATCAAGTGGGAGCTTGACATCTTTTTTTTTTCTCGCTGTATTGAGGCACAAATTGAAAAGCGCTCTGCGCCAGACGTTTATGCATGAGGAGCGGCAAAGGGCTCTTGACATTTACCCCTCTGTTGACACAGCACTGTGCACTTCTAGATGAGGAGACTGAGGAGCACTTTGTTTTCTCCTGTTCGTCATCGCGGGCAGGAGTGCTCCACTCGTCTGTGCGCGTGGGCAGTATACTGTATATTAGAGCAATAAAAAGAGGAAGTTGCCTTGCCAACACCTTATAGGTACAGCTTAAGCGATATGAATATTTAATCTGCCTCAACCATTGTGTTTCTGCTGAGAGCAGCTGGATTTTTAGCCTAAGCAATATCATTAAGGTTTCTTTATTTATATGCCGCATTTTCATCAGTGGCACTCCACTTATTGGGGAGGCACCTTGAGTGCCTGTTGATTGTAATAAATTTGTTCCCTTCACTTTTCAATGGCTATCATATGCGGACACTACCTTGGACGCAGTGCTCTCTTGGAAAACAGGCTGTATATTTCTTGCATCTTAATTTTTGTGAGGTTGATGTTCATTTTTTGACTATCCCCATTGAATACAACAGGTTGTTTTTTACTGACATATGTAAATGGCCCATGTTCTGATTAGCTGTCCTGCCACTGATATATGTGAAATACCTGTGTTCTGATTGGCTGTCCTGCAACTGACATATGTGAATGACCCATGTTCTGATTGGCTGTCCTGCCAATGACATATGTAAATGATCCTTATTTTGATTGGCTGACCAGCCACTGACATATATAAATGACACAAGTTCTGATTGGCAACCTTGCAACCTGAACGTAACACGAAGGGCTGGAGCCCAACTGCTGTAGACCGAATAGACAGATTAAATGTAAATATGTTGGTTTTTGTGATGTCACAAGTACACTGAATTTAAAATGAGGGTTTAGCCTCCATATATGCTCTTCCCATAAATATTCCACATTGTAGACTAAGGAGTGGATGGACATTTTGACAGTGTTTACATACTGTATCCAAATCTTGTTTCAAAGTAAAAACAAGGAATTTTCATGAAATGGGTCCTTTAATGGGAGTTGATTGGAGATTGCTTTCAAAGTTCTAGCATCCAGTAGTGCTACCGATGACCTGACTGAAACATCGTGGTCTGAAAGCAGTGGTTATAAATGAGTCACTGTGTTGCTGAGTTGCAGTGTCGGTAACAAAAATAGTGAATTGCTGTCTATGCTCGCCACTCTCTCCTCTCCATTTGCATCGGTGGGCAAACCTGTAATTTGTCTGCAACCCTTGAAGATGATATTCACCCAGGGGAAAACTGGAAAAGTGATACATTGCCATGAGTGACAAAATAATCTCAGCGCTGAATCTCTCAGTGTCCTCAGTCAGCTTTTTAAGTGCAAGATTGTCTCCTTGCTCCTAGCCACCATCCAAGAGAGGCTTCAAAAGGCTAGTGTCTCTCGGACTGGCTCTTTTCTTCAGAGGACAGAACAGGCCTATCTGGGCTGGTGTTGTGTTTATGATACCGCAATATACAGAAGCGCAGTGAAACGTGTGGTGCTTCCTAACTACTTCATTTTCTACACAGACTGGGTGGAGTGATACGGCGCCGAAACGAGCATTTGATACACTAAGGCAGAGCAGCTGGAAAAAAAATTGACTTGTGCCGGCTGCCACGGCCCTTTCTCAGCGTATCGTGTTCAGGAGTGCTTTGTTTGCAGGGCCCAGCCAATCATTTGGCAAAAGCCTGGTAAGGCAAATCATTCTGGGCAATGAGTCACCGGGGCCTGACAGTTAATGAGCACCATCCCTCTCCCTTTCCCTGTTTCTCGTTGGAGAGGCCGGCAAATGAACTGCAAAGGCAGCGACGAGGCTACATCTCTCTATAGCACTGCGTCACATGCAGCTAGGAATGTCAAGACTAGACAAATTATTCCTAGCAGTGTGGTACCCATTCGAGAGAGAGAGCTCCAGCAGTGTAAGGACAAGAGGCCATCCAGTGCTCATATACACCAAATTGGCCTTAAAGGAATACTCCCATTTTTTTACTCCCATTCTTTATCTGCCATGACTGTAGCATATGGTCATTCGTAGTAGGCAATCATTTCACTGTGTTCGTCTGTAAGAACAGAAAAGGCATCAAACACACTGCTAATTGACATCAGTGTGTAGTTGCTTTAGTACCACCTATTTGTTTCTCTTAAAATATACATATTCCATTGCCATTCCATTCAATGGATATAGCAGTGCAATATATCATATTGAATTGAATGGTGTATTGTTGTACTGTTATTAGCATGTTAGCTTAGGGCTAATTTGTTATAAAATATTAACTCATAACATAGTAGAATATGATAGGGTAGGGGCACTTGGCACAAAATTGGGAAATACACAATATTTTTAGCAAATATTTCCAACTGAAGAATATCACAAGCATGGCTTTCAGGTCTAACAGATGTTAGACCGCACTTCTGAAAGATTCCAAAATGGATGGGAAGCTTTGGTGTAACATCCATCCATCTTACCACTGATAGTCGGTGTCAGTTATCCCTAGCATAGTCATGAGGTGCTGTCCCAGTGTATGTAGGGCAAAAGGAAGACAAACACTTTAGATAAAGGCAAAATGTAAAAATATAAAATATAAAAATGATATCGGTATCGGTTTCTGATATAGCCATAAATGCGATATTGGATATCGGTTGGACAGCCCTGATCTCTATACTCCAGTTTGCAGCTCACGCAGGACTTTAAACTCGACGCTGTGTAATACACGAAGTGTCGGCAGTAGAAGTTTTCCAAAAATGCAACAAATTTACCACAAACAACACAAAAGCAAAAAGAAAATCAGAGAAGACTCTTAGCTCTCCCTCAATCCCTCTTTTCTGTGTTTTGTTGGTTGTTTTGCCCTCTCCCCCTCTCTCTATCTCTCAAAATGTGACAAGGCTAAAGCTGGGCATCTCGGCTGGTCCACCTTAAATGCAGAAGTGGTGAGATTACGCTCTGCCTGTGTCGTGTCTATGAATTCATGTTATTTTAAATGAATTCGTTTTAGACTTTATTATTTTACACAGTTGTTGCTGCTAAAATGGACACAATACTTAGATGACCGTCCCTGAATATGGGGACAAGGCTGAATTTGGGGACCTTGTAAGTCGGCAGTTCCACCTTAAATACAGAAATGGTAATATGACACTGCCCTGCTGTTTCTATGAATTCATGTTATTTAAAATGTGTGAGTTTTGCACTTTTTTACACACTTCTTGCTGCTAAAATGGAATACTTCAACTATTTAAATAATTCAGCCAAGATTGTTTTTTATTATACAGCTTTTGCTGCTACATTTTTCTGTAAATAAATTCATTTGGAGTGCCTTTAAATGAATGTAGGTGTGTATATTTTTGGCTCTTCTAATAAGTGCTTAGTAGTTTATTTATTCTGTGATGTAACATTATTAACAAACAGCACAATTTCAACAAAAATAATGCTAATATTAAGGTTAAAAAATTATTTTGGAATCTGTATAGGTATCGGCAGTCAAGTATTGGAATCAGATCGGAATTGGAAAAACATTTATCGGCCCATCACTAATAAAATATTTTTCCTTTATAGGACTTCAGTGTGCCTGATTTAAAGTTAGTATAAATGTAAATGTGAACTGCTAGCCTACTACTGCCCAAAACATGTTAACTGATGAAAAAACGGCAAATTGTAACTGCAAGTTTTTCTACTTTCAAAATTAAAGGACATCCCTGCATAAATGGCAGAAAACATGTTTACATTTGACATTTGTAGCTGTTTAGCTGTTTATTCATTGAACACTTTAGTTTTTTTAAGTCATGTATATGGTACAGTGGCAGGAATAGGAACAGGTGGCCAGATTCTGTCACCACTACCATGTCGAGTTGAAAAATGACTTTTGTGAATTTAAAACCCTTAGAGAATTGGCAGAAAAATGCTGGAGTATTCCTTTAAACTATGCCGATGCTGATTCACACCATTCTGGAAATAACCCCTGCACCTTATCAAATAAACCTCTATAAATAAGCATGATCGCGTCATTTTTTTTTCACTTTGTAATTGAAAATCTTAGGTTGCAAACCAAGATAATGTCCTCTGGGGCATATATATCTCGAGGAAATATGCAAGGCTAGAACTGATTAAAACCTGATCCATGTTCCTCTCCAGCAATCTACCTATTCAGCACTGTGAGATATTCAATAGCCCCAGACAGCATGCAGAAACACAATTGCGTTTTCAACAGGCTGTTTAGCAGGCATGTGCGTGACCGTATCGGAAGCGTGGAGCGGTCTGACAGCGTATTTATGAGGTTGTGAGGCTCCATGTCACTTTGAATATACTCCCTCGGTTTCCGACCCAAGTGCAGAGGTGGTGACGTCTTAACTTTTGGTACTCCTGCTGTAAGCTTCAGAATTCTGTTGTGCACAAGCACTTCTGTCTCCTTCAGATGCTTTTTATATTTCTTTATTTATTTATTTATTTATTTATGTTCCAAAACGGAAGCCTCTTGGCACTCATACAATAGACATGGACTTCACGACTCAAGCCCAGAATGATGGCTCGCTTGTTTACAATATTGTCCTCTCTGGTTTCATTGAGAGTCGGCTCCCGCCAAGCTCTAATCTTATTAGTGCTTGTACTAGCAGGTATTCCGTCCCACGGAGGAGGGTCACCTTAACATTGCATTATTTTCTCTAACCTTGAGGCCGTCCTCTTAGCTTCTCTGTAATAAAGCATCTTACTGACATCATACTGCCTTTCTGGAAAAGTACACTTAGCCAATGTCACCTTGTTTTTCAGACATAACAACTGTGGTCATAGTTTATGATATAAATGGTATTGAGATTGACTTTTACATGTCTTAAGCACTCAAAGAAACATGCAGGTAAGTTCCAGTACTTGTGAGCTTTTAACATTAACTGTAGCCTAAAACTTAACTTTACATTTGAGCTTAGTTTGTTGTCATGGCTAGATTTACTAGTTAATTTCTGCTTGATTAAGGCTTTTTTTCTCCCCACAGGTCCCCCTGTGAACGTAACATGCAACATTTTTATTAACAGTTTTGGATCCATTGCTGAAACGACAATGGTAAGTCCAAACACAGTAAATACCAGTTCTCACTTAAATGGTACTGTATTCTATACATTTTTTTCCTATTGTATTTTTCTCTTGAGGTCCGATGCCTCATTACATGGCTATTTTCCAAACTACTAGAATAAAGCAGTTTTTCCGAATAAGGAAAGAAATGGTCCAAATAAGTTCAGCATGAATACACCAGGCTAAAATGCTGTAAGTTGAATAAGAAGGTGGGTGTCCATGTGTGTGACATCACAAAATCTTTGGATAAATAATGTGATACTTGTACAGTTTGGTCTATATATTATATTTATAGCCAAAGGCTTTCAAAATCAATCACATAGTGCCAGCGTCCATTTGCCATCATCATGCATATAAAAGAGAGAGCAATTTCTTTTATGGAGCCTGTATGATGGAAAACTAATATTCTGACTTTCATTCCATTCCATTCAATATTAAACTTTCATTACATACTATTCAGTCCCCAGTCCATATGTTTCTGATATCTACATATATATGTATGTGTGTGTGCGTGTGTGTGTGTATGTGTATGTGTGTGTGTGTGTGTTTGTGTGTGTGTTTTATCATTGTAAAATATGTGTGTGTGTGTACTGATGTACCTACACCCACACAAATATATATGTAGATATTACACATATATGAAGACATTGCATGTACTGGGCACTGAATAGTATGTAATGACTTTTTAACGGTGTTTACACACATGCATCAAACTCAAAACATTAGTTTTCCATCATAAAGGCCCCATAATAGAAATCGCTCTCTCTTTTGTATGCATGATGATGGCGAATGGTCACTGGCACTATTTTGAGTGATTTTGAAAGCCTTTGGCTACTGTGGTGTCACGTTGCTGTTGTATTGCGTGTTTGATTAAACACACAGGGACAGAGTGTGTTTTAACACTCAGACACGCGAATGCTGACTTGGCTTTACCCTGAGAGGCCAACATTTTTGATTCACACGCGGTCAGACAACTTCCTCCCGGTATATTGTTGGGTAAACCGAACTCACAGGACCCTGTTTTACTTAAGGGCCCAGTGGAAGGTGATGCAACACGCCTGCTGATATCTATTCACACTTTTTCACGAGACATTCTCCAGGAGACCACTGAAGCAGCCACGGGAGCAGCTCGTTTAGAGCCATTGCAGCATTTCCACCCCCTTTCTCCTCCACAGCTAGTGGAATTGATCCGAGTGGCCGGCAGTGGTGCTCAGACCCGTGAGAGAGGTCGGCCCGTGGAGCGGGGCGAGGCGAACACAACCAGAATGACGTCGATAAATCTTTAGTGCTTATAAGGCTGCAGAGAACAATGTTTCATGCCGTAATGATCCGCCCAGCTCCGGCCACGGCTGGGACCAGCAATCCCCCCGGACCACGTCCGTCCTAATTGTTTACGCCACTTCGAAGGTACGGGGCCCAGGGGAGTGGCGAGTGGCTATTTAATTAGCTCGCCGGCTCTTCATTTTCTAAAGGAGCTTGGAGTGTGAGAGCATAAATCCAAGGCAGTCTTCCATTTGTTAGCAGAGTTAGTTGTGTCAGAGTCGTGCGAACAGCCAAACTTTTTCTAATATGTCACAGTCAGGAAGGGATCTGGCCTTGGGCTTGAATCACATTATGTGTGGGCTGTTGTCATAAATCAGTCTTTTTAGCCTGGAGAAATCATAGAGGAAAATATGAAGTCTCTCTTTTTTTTTCTCTCCTTCCTTCCTTTTTTTTCCCTCTTTTAGTTTGTGCTGATGAATGTGTGCCCACTCTCTGCTTGTTTGCTAGATTCATTCTGTTGGAAAATAGCGACGCCTTTGAAGGGCAGCGTCTCGCTTTAGGCATTGTGTTTTCTGTCCAAAGACTGGCTGTATTAATGGGTGTCAGATAACCATAGTTGACTTGGGAGGACGATTTACAGCTAGCTGCTCTGCTCATGGTAATCTAGCATGTTACTAAAACAACATGGTCGATGGAGCAGGCGAGCAGAACACCTGAGAAATCACTCAGGGCCAAACACATTATTGGAACACTAGCTAGCTGTGCTGCGGTGCTGTTTTCCAGTGGGCATGGATTATTTATTATAAAGAGGTTGATTGTTATTTTACTATGGGCATGGGCTGTTTATTATAGGGGGGAAAATATTGACATGGCCAAATCGATAAAGACTGCTGCTCTGAGTAGGCGGTAGCAATTGTTCTTTCCGAGACATAAATTTAATAACCTGAAACAGATGATTCTTCTCTGTCAAAATATTTTGAAATCCAGGGGACTGACAGGTCACCTCACATTAATATAATTGCCCTGAAATGTTGTGGCAGATTGCCATCGCAAAGGTCACATGGTATATTTCCTCTTGTGCTGATAAGTCATCCAGAGGTGCATTACTGCCCAGACAGTTTAATGACCTCCCCGAAATTACAGAACTGCACGTTTCCAAGTGGAACAGACAGTCGACTGGGACTGTGGTGCACTGCTGCTACTTTTATGCATTGTGGTTTTATGTGACTCACCTTTCTGCAAGCAAATTATAATGATTCCCAATCATATCTGACAAATACACACTAAAACGGACTCAGATCACAAGTTAAACCGAATGACAGAGTTACTATCCATGAAATCTATTGGAACCTATTGGCTTTTGCAATATAGATATGTCTGAAAGGCTGGGATATGTAAATGAGTCGAACACAGAATTGGTTTATTGTTTGCTATGAGCATTCTGGATCACAGTTCAAAATGAGTGTGTCGGAATGAATCTTGAATATATTAACACTATCCAGTAAACACAAATTCCATTAGGTTGCCAATTATATTGTTATGTAGTGAAGCAGCAGAAGAACCACTTTCAATATATTAGGGCAGTCATTGTTGATTATCTAAGTAAAGACGGAATCTAGCAATGGTTTTAATGATGAATTATATCTAGTTTGTTCTTTTTGCTTGCTTAGCTCTTTACAAGTCATAAGTGGACTAGAAAATAACAGTATTGGTGTTCACTTCCTGCTCAAGGTATAAAGATGGATGAGTAAAAGGCTTAAACATGGACATGTGAAATATTTGAAGCTTATAAAAGTCATTTTAGAGTGAAGCCCAGTAAATCCCCCACTTTTCTGGGTGGGTTTCCTCTATTTCAGTGATGCACACAAAAGCAAATTAAGAGTAAATTCAGTAAAAACTCACCTAAAGTAAAAACAAGATCAAATTAACAAAAATAAAATACATTTATAACTGAAATAACATTCCAATCTGTTTATCTATCCCTTCTTCTTAACATGGACTGTTTAGAATATAGCATGTTCACTGATTGGACCCTGACTGGTAATTTAACCAATAAAATATCAGTTATACTGTTTTAAAAGTGAAATGCCTTGCATAGTCAAGCAAAGCAACACTCTTACACTCTGATCTTGAGAAGTCTTCTTTTACCTCTTCACATAAAGCGTTTTTAATATAACACCTGGCATATTGCAGTATTGTAACAATAGCAGTATTGCTACAATGTTATTTTCAGCATGCTGTGCTTTACAGGAGTAAAACACACTGAAAAGCCAGAGCGGAGTCGGGTCGCGCTGATGCTAGCAGAGAGCTTGAGGAGGAGATGCACGCACTCCCTTCACCCCTGCTCTGTTGACATTGCTCCACTTGTGTGTCACAGGATTACAGAGTGAACATTTTCCTGAGACAGCAGTGGAATGACCCGCGGCTGGCCTACAGCGAATACCCCGACGACTCTCTTGACCTGGACCCCTCTATGCTGGACTCCATTTGGAAACCTGATCTCTTCTTCGCCAATGAAAAAGGAGCCAATTTCCACGAGGTCACAACCGACAACAAGCTACTGCGGATTTCCAAAAACGGGAACGTGCTATATAGCATCAGGTGACCTTGAATTACCAAGATCTGCCACTTTGTCTAAAAGTATGTGATGCAGCGAGTATGCATACATATTTCAGAAATCAGAAGAAGTAGCTTATGACTGCACAGACACAGAGATATGAACAATAAAGCATATATCTAAATAAATCCACTAAAAACTCTGCAGAAAACACAAAATATGAAATACTTGATGAAATATACAAAAATGCTATTGATATACGTGCTGTAAGCCCTGTAAGCCTGACTAGAGGCAATTTTTTTTTTCTCACATTTTTATGATATAGCTCAAAAAGAAAAAAGATAATAGGCTGTGTATTTAAAACAAGCAAACAGTCAATTCCCATTTCCAAATTGATTTTAGATCTGATCTGTCCTGCAGCACAGCGTTAAACACAGCTTAGATGGCAGGAGGGTAATGAATAGCTTTGTGTTGGATCTAGAGCTTCCTCATCTCTTAACTTGACACCATCAAATGAACCCTTCAGTACAGTTCGTTCTCGGCTGTGAACTCCCTCTGAATTGCAACGGCTGCGCGGCACCCTTTGATTGAAAAAAGCTGGTAAATAATGATTACATTGCTGTAGCGATGCTATCACAGGATGGACAGGACGGTATATAACTGCGCTCCCTCTACACTGACAAATTTCTGGACCAGACATGAATGTAGAACAAACACTGCATTGTACAGTAAGAAATTTTAAGAAGAACTAAGTGTAGTCCTGGACTAAATCATTGCTAGTAGTGAATCACTGCTGAAAATGAGGGTTAACCAGTAATCATGGTTATTACTTTCAATACGGAAAACATGAAGAGAACTGTGCTTTTTAAGTCCATTTTTGTAATCCTCCTCATCAGGCAGTACTAGTGTGTGATACTTATTTGTTTATACTTTTTACAGTAGACAAAACACAGATCATGTATACAAATCTGACATTTTATTTTTGCTATTTATAATCGTACTTTTAAAATGAGTGTTATTCGCTCATATTGTCTGTTTCCAACTTATCAGATGCCAAAAAAAATCTAACTGTGACATATCTTTATCATTCATTTTTCTTTAAAGCATTGCCCTGTCATAGTTTTGCCAAATAATCCACCACTACTCTTCTGTTGACCCAAACAGAGGGAAATACGTAAAGAAGTTGTATTTGTTCTCACCCATTGTGATAACAGGATGGCTGAAATTGCATTTGAAGCCTGTTTTTTTTTTAACCTTTGATGCTCTTGCTGTTAACAGGATAACGCTGGTTCTGGCCTGCCCGATGGACCTGAAGAATTTCCCTATGGATGTACAGACCTGTATAATGCAGCTGGAGAGCTGTAAGTACGCCAGGCAGGATTTATTCACTGGCTCAGAGATGGATGCTTTGCAGACTCGTAGGAAGAAATGAAGAGCACAGTGATTTAAGTCCTGCCTTCAAGTAGACCCAGCAGTCAGTGGGGAGATGCTGCAAGCTCAGGCTCCTGCCTGCTCCTGCCCTTGCACTTATGGATTTTTACTTAGTTATTGTTCTCAGGGGTGTGGCAGAGTCAAGCAATTCAGTGCTTAGCGCGAGAAACCAGCGTCAGTAGTTGTTGAGTGTGATTGGTTATGTGATCCTTGTTCTCTCCTTTACGAGTTCTAATCATTCCAGATTATGTTACCGCCTTCCCTCTTGAATGTAAACTCACCATATTCACCCCATGGGTGGGCAGTATGGAAATATATTACTGTTCTCAGGTCATTGACTCTTATTGCTTTTGGCTAGCCTGAATATTAGCTTACAATCATTTTGAACAAACCGGTTAGTGATTAAATGTGGAGAAAATGGCAACAACAGTCATGATATTTGGCTTGTAAACAATCATATCATACCAAAGTAATAACTCTAGGCTACATCTCTGAGTGCAGAATGACATTCAGGTGAAAAAACGTAGCTGCAATCACTTGTTTAGCCATTTAGCTGAGAGAGAGATAGCAGACTAGCTCATAGGTTTACCTGAGACTTTTGACTCCAAGACTGTGTTATCAACAGTATTTTTAGAACATTGAACTACTTGATGTATCATAAAAAGAGTTAGAATAATTCTAGAGTAAACCACTTAATGTTAAATAACTGCTAGATGTACATTTTCTGAACATTTATCCTCTTAAATCATTTGTTTTTAAAAGTTGAAGAAAATCTGCTTCTTTAAATAGGGCACTACTATTTTTTGTGCACATTCCAGCTTGATTTTAAACCGCAAAAACAAAAAACCCTGATGCATGTTGTTTATCGTGGAGATCTTCAAGCCCTCCCTTATCTTTCCTCTCTTGTCTAACAGTTGGCTACACGATGAATGACCTGATATTCGAGTGGGATGAGAAGGGGGCAGTGCAGGTGGCTGACGGACTGACATTACCCCAGTTTATCTTGAAGGAGGAGAAGGACCTGCGCTACTGCACCAAGCACTACAACACAGGTCAGCTGCTTGCACACACACACACACACACACACACACACACACACACACACACACGCTGAAGCCAGGAGAGAACTGTGTATTTGAGGCTCCCCCTGCTGCTATTTCTGTTGTGCAGAAGCAGCAGAGCCACAACATATGTTTTACGACTACACAATGTGCACATTTACTAATATTTCCGTTGTATTGCAATTCTTATGGCCTGTAATGCGTTTTAATGGGTCAGTCAAGCAAACGATGTGATATGAGTAAAGATTAGCCTGCGTTAAATTGATCCTCACTGGGAACTATGACTGGGTGTTCACAAAATAATGTAAAGGCTTAGTTGCACATTTTAGCACATTGAGATTAGTATCTCACAAAAATGTCAGTATCACAAAAATGGATATGCAATACATAGTGCAGTCCTAACACACACACACATACAAACCTCTGCACACAAATAGACATTTAAAAACACCTATACGCAGGCATCAATACACACTATGGTTCTTTGTTACAGCAAGCGTTTTGAGCAGATAATAGTGTGTGGCTGCAGGCTGGAAGTGCTGTGGCTATGCTCTGTTTCTCCTTCATGGTCGTTCACTTGGGCTGAAAACCATCTGTCCGGTCATCCTCGCCAGTCAGGATTTGTTACCCTCCAGATAAAGTGGGGGAAAAGGCTGAAGGCCAATCTAGTCAAGATCTAAAATAGAACAGGCCAAAACAGAAGGGACACCAGGAGTGTGGCTCTATTGTTGTTTCCTCAGGAATTAAGAAGTGTGGAGTGGAGTGTGAAGATGAAGGTCATGGGGGTGATTTCTGTGTCCCTTCATGTGTAAAATGCACTCACACATGACTGTAGCAGACGTTTAAGTCCTAGTCGGCCTATGGAAAAGCCTGGAGTTTGTTTTGCAAGCACTCGTATCTTCGCCAGGTCGAATAAATTGAATGTTCAAATCTATATTTGAGTCTGTCCATTTCAATACCGTATCTGAAATGTTTTTCCATTCCCCAAATAATGTCCGAGCTGTTTGGCTCAGCTTGACACTACTCAAATGACAGAGCTGGCTGTCAGGGAGCGTGCATGCGTGCGCCTTTCTGTCAGTATATCTGTCCGTCTGTCTGTGGCGGAACTAAACCCAGCTGCTGTGCCCTCTCTCTCACCGCAAGCTTCGTCTCCAGCATAATAAAGCAGATTAGAATAAGCTGAGCATGTGGACATGCATAGAATAAACTCTCTCTGAAGACGGACCTTCTCATATCTTTCTTCTTCCCTTTCATTGGAGCAGACCAATGTTTGATCAGAATAATGTACAAGTTGAGCATTGTGTAGTATTTAATGCCAACATGTTTTTGAGACTGTTTTGACAATGTTTTGTTTAGGACATTGTGAAATGGTCTGCATGAGTTCTGGTTTCATGGTATCAGAATTATTGTCTGCTTTGGAATTTCTGTGAATTTGAATGGGAATTGAAAGTCATGGCACCACTGACTCTGTTCCCATTCTCATGTTTTATCATTACTACCTGCTGTGAGAACCGAAAGTCATTTGAATATATTTTCATACGATATATGTACCATGGGTTGCTTTTGTTGGCCAATGCTGAAATTTCCTCAGGCCACTGGAATGTTAATCAGCTTCCTTTCCCATTCGATTACTGAGGAAGATTGAAAATGTCCATCCCTAGGTGAGGAACACTACTGCTGTGTGCTGTCTCCGCTTGTGGCCTTGGCACCTCTCCGTTTAAGCTCGGTGGTGAATAAACCAGCTAGAACCCCGAGGGTCTTTCTAAGCCCCCCAAAACAACCCCTCCTCTCTCCTTCCCCTGACATAAATACACTCTTCAAGGGCAAGCTTTCCCCCCCAGCTAGACCTTAACTGCCACTCTTTCAGCCTGTTGTTGTGCTGCTTAAGCTCACAAACAGTCTCTGATCCACCATAAACCACTGATGTTAAAAGGGTAACTCAGTGAAACGTACACAGTTTTACTTTCCCTGTCATGTAGTTGATTAGGGTCGTTTTGTATCTACGTGCCTACACTAGATGGAAGTATTGGGACGTCAGACCCGTACACTGACAGGGACTTTAAGAACTTGGATTCAAATACATAGACTTTTTTCCAGAAGATTTTGGAGTTTCTGTGGTAATTTGTGTCCATTCATTCTGTAGAGCATTTCTGAGGTCAGACACTGATGTTGGATGAGAAGGTTTGGCTCACAATCTCCATTCCAGTTCATCCCAAAGGTGTTGGATGGGGTTGAGGTCAGGGCTCTGTGTGGGCCCGTCAAGTTCTTACCCACTGAACTCCTCCAGCCATGTCTTTATGCAGCACGATTTGTGCACCGGGACACAGTCATGCTGGAGTAAAAAAGCTTCTTCCCCAAATTGTGCCTGCAAAGTTGGGGGCATGATGTTGTCCAAAATGTCTTGATCTGTTGAAGCATTAAGATTGTCCTTCACTGGAAGTTAGGGGCAACCTGAGTTTAAGTCTGTGGCAGTACCTGGACTTCCTATTTCCACAAATGTATAGTTTAGAAGAATTTATTTTTCTCAGCTTTTATTCAGTATGCCATAAAAGAGAATTAAGTAATATAATATTAGTTGTGATGAGTGTGGCTCTATGGGGTTTATATCTATTAACTAATTCTTAAAGTTCAAAATGTCTTGGCCTGCTGAAGCATTAAGTTTGTTATTCGTGGCCCAAACCCTGAAAAACAGGTGTGTCCCAATACTTTTGTACATATAAGATATTTTGCTTCTGTAGACTACAGCTGGATTTATGGGGCTTTTAGCAAGTCTTATACTAATCACTGCTTCAAGTCACTATAGCATAAACTCCATGGCATACTTGTTATGTATTTTGATATGCATTGACATTTTTATAGCATAGGAACTTCAGTAATGCACTGGATCTTGGGATGTGTAGTCTTAAAACTTTCTGTGGTTGAACAACAATAAATGAAAAGCAACCTTGTCTCGCAACCTGTGTCTCCATCTTATCTCTCAGTACTTATTGTAAATCCAGTATTTAGTAAAGTACTGAAGATGTAACAATATTGTTATCACTTTAATTTGACAAAAAATATATAATCATTTAGATAGTTTTCTCTGATCTGTTTATTGTGTTGCGTATCTCTAACTGATTTGCTGAAATTGGGTTTGATCTTTTGTGTCTCTGCTGGCTTGTGCTCTGGAATTTGTTTTGTTTGTCTTTGTTTTCTTTTACGCCCATCCCTCCCTCTGGGGTCCCCATGGAGAGGCTAGACTGTGGATGTAATTTTAATTATTTTGGTTGTTGTTGCTGTGCAACAATTGTATCCTCACTTTCTGCTCACACAGTTGTTTATGGCCCTTAGCGATGATCGTATGTGGCCCATCATTAACGTTCTGTTTTCCTCTTCGCCTGATGTAGCTATGAAAACCCAAAGATTGTTTATTTGTGTATTGTATATTGCATTATAAATATTATGTAAGAATTATACCAGCTTCATGCATTATTTTGCTGATGAACATAAATGTCTGGAATATTGCCCTGCTAGGCTGAGTAGACTGAGCTCCACTACAGAGACCAAGTGTAGTGTTTCCACAGTGCTTACACTTTAGTGTTTCCTTTAGTTAACTATGTTGTGTATATATAAAGGACATTATAGTTTTAGAAAGGTCTTTTTTCCAGTTAATGGGATTTAAGTCTATATCATGATTAATGCCATCCTTTTTAGAGAAATGAACCATCAATATCTTAACATCAAAAGTATACCTGCATCATTTTGCTTTGTATATTTTATAAGCTGCATTGATTATATATTGTGACTCTAGAACTTTTGTTTAGTTTTTCTGATTTAAATGCATTTTACATCTCTGTGACATCTACTTTATGTTTACAATTTTAAAATAAGAGAGCGCTGCAATCAGCATCTCTATGAAAATGACAGCCATTCCATACCAGTGCCTGTTACATTCCTACACAAGCACCTCATTGTGAGATACGGATTACTGATCACCTGAATCACATCTTATTTAAAGAGGAAAAGGATAAAAACTCTTCTGGAAGAGAAAATTATGCTTGTTTTATTTGAGAGAATATGACAGAAATTGGTTTTATTATAATTATTCAAGTTCTGTAAACACTGAATCATTTCTCTTATTTTGATGTTTTGTGATTTCCTTTCAAATTATGCTTTAAAGACCAATATTTTAATTTAAAAATAAAAAGAATATAAGGATAAATAATATCAGCATTTCTCAAAAACTAAGGCAAAGCTGTTCAGGTCAATAATCAGATATGCGGAAATGAACAGATTTGTAGCTTTTTTTTTTTTCAGGAGCTGTATATCCCTTTTATTATATGATTTGTTTTTGTACAAGGGAATCCCCCTTTGCCCAGTGTCAACTGTATTTGTATGATTTGTGTTTCAGGGAAGTTCACGTGCATCGAGGCTCGCTTCCATCTGGAGAGGCAGATGGGTTATTACCTGATTCAGATGTACATCCCCAGCCTGCTGATTGTCATCTTGTCGTGGGTGTCTTTCTGGATCAACATGGATGCCGCCCCTGCTCGGGTCGGTCTGGGCATCACCACCGTGCTGACCATGACCACCCAGAGCTCAGGGTCCAGAGCCTCTCTGCCTAAGGTCAGTCTGATCCACAGACACCACATTTAACAAACCCTCTCTCTCTCTCTCTCTCTCTCTCTCTGTCTCTCTCTCTCTCTCCCTCTCTCTC
>JBBMFX010000030.1:6149914-6165858 GCA_037832545.1 Rhabdalestes septentrionalis | reverse complement strand
TCTCTCTCTCTCTCTCTCTCTCTCTCTCTCTCTCTCTCTCTCTCTCTCTCTCTCTCTCTCTCTCTCTCTGCCTCCCTCTTGCTTTCTGTCCTCGATTGACTAAATTGCATTTTTGCTTGAATTCCATGTCTGTGTAATTGTGTCCTGTAATGCTGTTCTGCTGTGTTTGTAGACATTGGGATATTTGTGTGTGGTGTAATTTGAAGCGTGCCTCCTACTCCATTGTACTGTCATAAAAATCATCGTACACCCCAGATGAGAGATGCTGCACACGTACCGTATTTAGCAGATGATGCACTGATTAGCTGCATTGGGGCCGGCCACAGACAGAAACAGCAGCATTCAGTTCTTTTTCCTCACGGCATTCATTATACTACCTCCCCTTTTGTCCTGCCAAATTTATCACATACCATCAGTTCAGGATTGTGCTCTCTCTCCCTCTCTCCCTCCCTCCCTCTCTCTCCCTCCCTCCCTCCCTCTCTCTCTCTCGCTCCCTCTCTTTCTCCCTCCACTCTTTTACGACCACAGCCATGAGAGTAATGCATATTAGATTTTTTGGAGGAGGATTCATGTTCAGTTAAATAGCTGATCTTTTAAGGGGGGGTATTATAGCCTTGCATGAAGTAAATGAAGGACAAATGTGGAATAGTGTGGAGCATCTGGACGAGAAGGGAAGCGTATCAGCAGCAGGGCAGCCCTC
This sequence comes from Rhabdalestes septentrionalis, assembly GCA_037832545.1. Taxonomy (NCBI): domain Eukaryota; kingdom Metazoa; phylum Chordata; class Actinopteri; order Characiformes; family Alestidae; genus Rhabdalestes; species Rhabdalestes septentrionalis. The sequence continues at coordinate 6,165,158 of JBBMFX010000030.1, read as the reverse complement.
TCTCTCTCTCATCATCCGAATGATGCCCCATGAACCATGCACTCAGTAATGCCACCTAAGCTGCGTGCACTGGCTCGTCAAATGAAGTGAGACTCCAGCAACCAGACAGGCCGGCAGCCGAACCATTTTACAGGCCAGAGACACAGCTTTCAATATAAAGCTCAAATCTGAACGTTTACATGGATCGCTGCTGATAATCACTTGCAGATCTGAAGAGTGTCATTTGCTCTGAACTGATGCCAAAGCAATGAAAGTATTGCATACTGCTTATTCCTGATAAGCATAATGCTGTTGTAAAACATGTGTTTATACATATTATACACAACCTACACACATATATTATATATTCACACTAATTCAGTCACAGATACTGACATTGTAAGTCTGAAAATGTAACCTAACAGTAGTGTGGTGTACAGCCTGTAGATAAATGATATTGCATTAAAATATATAGACTTTAGTGTGTAGTTGGTTCCCCATTTGCAGCTAGAACAGCTTCCTCTCTCCTCGAAAATCTTTCCACAAGATTCTGGAGTTTCTATGTAAATGTGTCCCCATTTATTCTGTAGAGCATTTATGAAGTCAGGCACTGACGTTGTGCGAGAAGGTCTAGCTCACAATCCAGTTCCAGTTCATCCCAAGGATGCTGGATGGGGTTGAAATCAGGGCTCTGTGTGGACCAGTCAAGTTCTTCCACACTGAACTCACTAACCATGTCTCTATAAAGTTGCTTTGTGAACTGCGGCACAATCATGGCGGAATAGAAAAGTTCTTGCCCAAACTGTGTCCACAAAGTTGAAAACACAGGTACATTTGTCCATATAGCATAACTGCAGTTGAAATCACAGTCACTATGTTGGTAGATCCAGTACCAGTCTTTGACTAGAAAAGTATAAAGCCCCCGTCACTGGGGTATGGAGCACTGAAACCCGATCTCCATTCATCCTCAGGATGAGATGAAATGGTGTTTGTGAGGCTGAACTACAGACCCAATATTAGTACCTGACATTGCTGTACTGTTGTAGCTGAAGGCAATCATATCCCCACAGCAATGTTTTAACATGAAGTGTAGCCATCTCAAAGGACTAGAGGCTTTTACAGCAGCAAAGGAGGGACATCTCCTTATCAACACCCTCGATTTCTCAAGATTGGTTGGATTAGGAGGTGTCAAACTGGAATAAAAGTACATTCAGGATGGGATTTAACCTGAAGCGTTATCTTACAGGAGATAGAAAAGCATCCCTAACAGCATTATAATGGGAAACACAGTAATACTTCTAGTGCTTTTCAGGCTGTCTCATCTAGTCTTGAATTTGAGGTAATATCAGTTTCATATCAGTGTGTAATGGCTAAGCTTGGAGAGTGTGTATGTTCAGTGGTAGGTTGATGAGGTCTTATTGGATAATCCTTTATGTGCAGCAATATTTTTTGCCTCACTTTGTCTTTGCCCTTTATGCCAGTTGTGTGTGTATTTGGGGAACAGTTTTAAAAACAGTTGTTTTTCTGTTTTAATCGTACTTGGAGCCAAACTCGTGAGAAGTCAGGAGCAATGGTATGTTTTAAAATTGCTATGTTTTATTCAGTGAAACTGCCCGTATGTCAGGTTGGCTGGAACACAGTGCTTCTGGTGCCTTCACGGTCGGAGGAAAGGCCTCTAAGGGCTTTTAGATTAAAATGGACTTATTTTATGACTTACCAACTGGCAACTTTCGAAGCCCTCGGCTGAGGAGTGTGTGACTCACCGCTCAACTGTGGGCCAAGGAGTGACTCAACAACTATGTTTTCTCCATGCACTCCACACTGCCAACCCTGTCCCTGTCGCCCCGCTGCAGGTCTCCTATGTAAAAGCCATCGACATCTGGATGGCCGTATGCCTCCTTTTCGTCTTCTCCGCTCTTCTGGAGTACGCTGCCGTCAACTTCATCGCCCGCCAGCACAAGGAGCTGCTCCGCTTCCAGCGAAGGAGACGGCATCTCAAGGTAAATCATCACACACACACACACACACAAACACAAACACACACTCACTATAGCAATATCATTATGTGCTGAAACCAAAATCAGAATGCAGGACATGTTGGGCTAAAACAACCCATTTGCCAAATGCATATTTATTTATACATAAATTATATACATTTATTTTGCTTCGATTTTTTAATCATCAATTCAAAAACTCCAGTTCTTTCCATAGTTACTTATACTATTTGAACAACAACAGTAATTACTGGCGCAGTTTTACTCTTCCAAACACACTTTCGGTGCATGCATTTACATACATCTGCACAGAATGTGCAAAGAAAAGAACATGGAAAATAAGTCCACAGCTCTACATCTGTGGCCATCAACCCAAGTCCTCGATATCTACCTGCTCCTATCACAATCTGCCAAAACTTGCAAAATGAATCTGCAGGAAAGTAGATCTCCAGGATCTCCAATTCGGGGGTGGGTGCCCAGAGAACATTTCTGCACGTGTTCATGCACAATTGCTGTTTATATTCTAAATGTAACATAATAGCTATTATGGCACATTTAATATTTAGCATTTTTTTGGTGTTAGCAAATATGAACATTTTCTTTGAAAGTTTTTTCATAGAAAGTAGTCAAAACATGTCATTCTACTGGTGGTGTGCAAACATGTGACCATGATCATAAAGACTTCAAAGGCAAATATAATAATTAATTGTGTTTGGATTCAAAACAGTAAAAAGTCGTTTTTTGGACAGCTTAGTACAATTTAGAGAACCATATTCATCATCATCATCCTAATGTCTGTCTTTAATGTGTTTGAGGGAGTCAGATGAGTTGCTGTGGCGCAGTGGTGCAGTGGTTAGTGCTGTTACTTCCCCTTGAGAATAACCTGGGTTTGATTCTCGGTCAAAGCGCCCAGAGTTTCTGCATGAACTTTCTCCCTCTACAAAGACATGCTCGCTAAGACTCTTGACCTAAAGTTAGTCCCTGCGTGCCAGTGATGCCCACTGCTCCTAGCTCATAGCGTGTGTGTGCTTATCCGTGTGTGTTTCAGAAATAAAGCACTTCTCCCTTCTGGAACATCCCTACCATTTCTAATTTGATTAGTCAAACATACATTATTTAATAGTTCTCATGTGTTTATGTGTCGGTACACTTTGAAACTGCACTGTTTACACACATGTCCAGTTGTTCACACACATGTCCCTTTGATAGACACACACACTCTCTCACACACACTTAAATGTGTGTAATATGTGTAAAACTATATGTTAAGAGACATATACTTACCTGTATTTAGTTAGACCTGCACCTGCACCTGCACATGCTTGTCCATCTTACCTATATCCACACTTAGTCCCTGAACACATGCTTAATATTCTGCTATGTTAAATATTCACTTTGTTAAATATTCAGAGCCTCTGCGGTCCAGTGTTTGCATTTAGAAGTACAAAACACACAGAGAGTTAATATTTCATCAGGGAGAGTGCTGAGGATAATTAGGTTCTGGATGGAACAGCAGTGCCTGTAGAGGAGCGCTGCTCTGTGGCAGTTCAGTGAGGAGCACCCCATTTCAGAACAGACGCTTTAAGCCATGCTTAGACATAATGTGGCTGGATAAGGAGCTGCTCAATATGAAATGAAAACATCTTGACAAGCATGTTAACCAGGTGATATTCTGGCACGAGTTCCCCTTGGAACAGGATCGTTCCTGTCCAATATCTAGTAGACTCTGGATAACATTAATAATCGTACCTGTACCACGAGTGGCGTAGTGCTGTCCACTGTCACCTAAAATGGGCCAAATCCTATTAACTGAAGTGGGTGTCGTTTGAAAAGTGTGAGAAGCTGAAACAACACCAGTGCACTGCTCCTACTGCAGTGCTCTGGCAAGCACTTTCCCGAGGAATGGGGTGTACAGTTATTCCCACATTAATAATGAGCTCAGAATAAATCCTGAATCCCATTGTTGTAATCCTAAGCCCAGTAGGTGCAGAAAGATTAGTGTCCTCCCCCCCCGACCCCCCAGCACTCTCCAGGTAAATCCAACTCACAGAAAGTACACAGTCCATGCTGATAGCACCCTCTGCCATTCAGTAGTCCACAGCAAACAGCACAGCCTGCAAATCCAACTGTTTGGCAAGAATGCCCCAAATTCCCCCGTCCACTATGGGACGCAAAGTCATAATTAAGTTTGCGGGATTCCAGATGATATCGCTGGAAAAAATGATTAAAAACATTAGCCTGCATTTTAGCAGAACTGCAGACTCAACTTTAGGCCTGTTAGGCAGGAGCGATGATGCACTGGACTAGTACAGGAGATGTAGCGGAACAATGTGAAAACAGTTTATGTGTATAACTATTTTTCAGTATCCCCAAACCCACTAAACCAGTGTAAAAGGGTGAATCATTACATTATATACATTTTTGGTTAGGAATTCACTTTACATTTGACCATTAAAACAGCAACCTGTTAAGTAAAAGAGTGAACCATTACGAAGCAACTTATCCATACAATTAAAGATCAATAAAGTTTTTTTTATTTGCCATTGTTAATCCAAATGAACTGTGGCTTTCCATCCAATAAATTAAAGTTTGAATCAAAATAATGCATATTTATTGAGGATATGCTTACATAAACATATCATGTTAATATATAATTATTCAGATAAGATCATATATTACATAGTTATTATGTTATATAAATGTTTAGTTAGGAAAACACTTTACATTTAACCATTAAAACAGTAACCTGGGAAGTTAAACCGTGAATTTATGAATTATCCATAAAATTTAAAAACATTTAATAATTTGCCATTTTTAATCTAAATGAATTATGACATTCCATCGAATGTATTCATGTGTGAACCAAAAAATAATACAAATTTATCAATATATGCTTACAAACATATTATTCAGATAAGATCATATATTACATAGACATTATATTATATACACTTTTATTATGGAAAACACTTTCTCTATGCTTAAATCAAAAGATGGAGCCAAACATCTTGACTGCTAAGGATGCAATGATGCACATGTTTTTTATCTTGTGGTCAGGATTCTGGTAGATTTTTAGTATTTATCTGTATCAAGAAGTTATCTTATAAAATAGTACAACTAACCTATGAGCCATTCAAAAACCTGAGCTGCACTTGTTGTAGTGTTAGTCACTAACCGCTGCGCCACTAAAACAACAGTCACTTATGCTACATTTGCCTTAAACAGTAAGTTTAAGAAGAGACTTTGCTGAATGTAAATGGCAGTTTACACATGTAAATAGTGGCTGGTGGAGCATGATGGTGACACCGCTGCCCTCCACACAGCAGACTATACTTTGAATCCTTGTCAAGGCAAGCAGGCTGTTCTACACCCATAACAGTCACTGGGCGGGACTATTGTATCATGAAATCCTGTAATCTGTAACATGATGAAATTGTATGTGGATAAGAGCGTCTGCCGGTTGCGTGAATGCAAACTGCCTCATAGCATCCTTATGTAGCATGTCTCATATTTTTCAGCCTCCCAAATCTGAAATATCAATACAGTTCCAGCTTGTTATGCACTACTTTGAGCCTTATTGTTCTTTTTTTCAATACGGTGTTGAAATTGATACACCAAGTCAAATGCAAGGAACGGTGCTGCTCTAGTATAGTATCATAGCTCAGCGTTAGCAATGAGGGAGAAAATGGCTGTGTATTGCGGTCCTCCAGTGGGACGCAGAGAGCTGATCAATGTTTAGCAGGCTGAGAGGAAGCAGCAGGGCTGCTGCAGTATCACCACCCCGGCTAATGAAGCTCCCTGGCCATGGTGATCCACAGCTGGGCTCTGATCCTCTATCCTGCCTCGCAGGGGCCATCACTCAGCCCCCGCCGAAGCCCAGCGCTGTCACCGCCCTGCACTCCACAATAAAACAATTCCCCAGCATCGGCACAGGAGCTTATTGACCCCCTCCACCTCTCACTGCCTCCGAGAACCAGGCAGGCAGAGAGCAGAAGCAGGATTCCCCCTGCTGGACGGCAGTGACACCAGTGGCCAGCGGGCCGAAGGAAAGGAATTTCATTCAAACAGCTGACAAAGGCCGGCTAAATAAGCCAAACAGTGCAGCAGTGCATGTACAATTTACAGAGTGCAATCACAGTTTGCAGTAACTGCACTGCAATCAGTTCAGCTTTGCAAAGGTACAAGTTCTTGCCCGCAGTATGAAATAATCACAAAATAAAAGTAATTCAGGACTGTTATTATTTCACAAGGTTAGATTTAAAAGACAAAATCAAGATTATGTCTAAAAGACGCAAGAAACTTCTATAATATAAAATACGAATATCCCATAGTTTTAAAAATATATTTAAACAAGTTTTCCCCCAGATGGGTATCAGCAATGAAACTGCAAAAAGGTTTTTTAATTTAGGGCCGGGGCTATGAAGCTAATGGAGCTCACAAGTAATACAAAGCTGATGCAGCACTAATTAGCCCTCTGCAAATTGCACACCTGTGCATCATTTTCCTGCCACAAAACATGTAAAGTATAATTCGTCTTGTAACTAAGAACAATGGATACAATCTTAGAGCCTCAGTTTTGTCTTTTTTTGATGTCTTACCACATCTGCAAATTCTTTTTTTTGGCCAATTCTCTCCCTTAAGTAACATTACACCATATGTTCTGCAGCATCTGCTTGAAGGCGAGTAGCCAGAGCTGAAAACAGTGGGGTCTGTTGTCACTGTCTACAGAAGGGCACACAGTCTATACACAAGAGTTTCAGCCTTGTGTTCTTTCTATTTTTCTCTGACTTGCTGAGAGCTTTATAAATAACCAGCTGTAACGCTGCAACCTCTTGACTGCAGATGCTGTTTTTTTGTGTAAAAAAAAAACAGGAGCGGATTAGGGAGTAGCTTACTGATGGAGATTAATCAGCTCGTTAAGACTGATTGGTGCTTGGGTAGATCGCTCACAAGAGACCGTCTCCCTTCTCGGCCTAGACGCACCCTTCCAGCCGCGAGTACAGCTGATAAGGGCGAGGATTATCTATGTAAATAAACAGGGAAAGATAACTAAGCCACTTTCAGGGATTCTGGTCTAAACAGCCTACACAGGAAAGTGTAGTTTCATCACGTTAGCTTTGTGAAAATCTACCTTCATAGTCAATAAGAGCAGGTGATAATGAGAGGAGGGGGATTAGGTGTAGTGTGTTGTGTGCTGAAGGGCTGAAGAAGGGGAGCGCCGTTTCCTTCGGAAGTGTGAGATGGAGTTTGGCTTTGCACGGCAGACTGGGCATGTGGTATGTTTTTTTTACACCGTAATTGAAATGATATGTTTAAGACACTGGCTTCATGTTGAACCGAGCCCACTTAAATAATTTTGGTGCAATTTGCGTAACACATACATGTTCTTTGCTCTTCTTTGCTTGTAAATTCATTCCAATCATACAGAGTCTTCTAATAGCTGATAGAAATCTCCAAGGCGAGTGATGTTATGTAAATGTAATGCATTGTAATGGAATACAGGCCGAGGGTACGGAGATAAATGGAGGAGCGTAATGCATCATCCTGGCCCCGATGCCGATAATGCTAAAAGGTGACATTCAGGAATCAAGCCTTTCTGAAGAGGAGCATCTGCACCCGGTATAAAAATATTTGGTATAGAAGAGATAAAAAATACCAGGACTGACTGTCACACAGCGAGCCGTTTAATATGTGACATTAATCACGCGGGCTTGACGGAGGCCCCGGACGCATCAGCCGCGCGCAAAAAGCCTTGATGGATGAAAGAGCCGGGAGGTATGTCGCCATGCCGATGAAACGCCGGAGTGAGCTGCATTCTGATGGCCAGCTGGGAGGCTGCATTTTACTAGGAACCTCTTAAGGACACGGACGACTGGGTTGTTTTGCTCCGCTGTTTCTTTCCTTTCATCGGCCAGAGAGGCAGGGGGAGTGTGCTTGGCACACTGTGATGTGCGGTAATGGCAGCGTTTTAATTAGAGAAGGAGGTAATGAATCAGGCCGGGCCGGGGCGGGCGAGGGGGAAGGGCGGGGGTTGGGGATGACGCAGAGACGAAGCCTCGCAGCACTTACTCCTCTTTGCAGCTCCACGTCACATCCCCACGCCACCACATTAATCATATGACAGCAAGAAAGAAAAAAAAGTGGAACATCCGTAATACTTAGAAATGGCGTGAGGGTACAGCGCTGAAGGACGCATGAAGGTCACGGCACCCCACTGTTGCAAAGGGTGCTGCGTACTAAACAGAGGGGTGTGTGTGTGCAGGGGGGGGGGGGGGGGGGAAAAACCTTCCCTCCCCCCCCCCCCCCCCCCCCCCCCCCCCCCCACCACACATCTCCTTCATTCTCACTAATACACAAGAGCACCAGAGTGTGTTCCTCCATGTACCCTCGCACGCATTAACAGTTATAAATGGGATGGCAAAAAGACAAGGACAGAAGGAGGGCGAAGTGTCTAAAAATGGAGCCGTTAAAAGAAAATGGCTGCTCCCTCCCCTAATCAGATGCTGCCTCTTCACTTATCGCATCTGCATTCTCAGTGCCAGATGTTACAGATGTGAGAAGTTTCAGAGAATAATAAGCCTTGATGAGGCAATGGAGCTACTATGGCTGTAGCTAATCATGCCGATTGCGCAAAGGACCGCCTACTAATTGTACCGTTCTGATGAGGCAAGGGGTTTAAAAGGTGTTAACAGTACTCCCCAAAACATTCTACTCCATCCATGAACATAATTACACAGATCATGTCTTTGCTAGGGGACTGAGAGCTGAAGGACGGTGGGTGTAGGAAAGAATCTCTTAAAAGTCTTTACAATATATCGCACTGCAATGAAGACTCACATTCACCAAAATGTAATGCAATAAAACATCCAAGTGAAAGATAAAGCGAGAGTTTAGAAAAAAAAAATGTAATCACTGAGATGGAAAAGAAAGGATCACCCCACTCTTAACCAATCTTTGTAAACTTAATCAGTTGTAACAAATCGTTTTTGATTAAAAGCACAATTCCTGGAGCATTCAAGTTCCTGGCAGTGCAGCTAAAAACAAACAATCAGCTACGGGTGGCAAGGCACTGTCAAAGATCTCAAAGACAAAGTTGTGCACGGATATGTCAGGAGATGGACAAAAAAATCACAGTACAGCCTATAATTAAGCACTGCAAATCACAGTAAGATCTATATTTAAGAAGTAGAGAGAGTTTTGTATTTCTAGGACCCCATGCATCAGGCCGTCCCTTTAAACTGGATGGAAGGTTTAGGGGGAAACTGGTCAAGCAGACTCCCAAGTGGCCTTTGGTGGCTTTGAAAGTGTGCTAAAGCATGGTCTTTGGATGCATGTGACAATCATAGCTCCACACATGTGGCTTGAATGGGGATGCTGCAAAAAAGATACTCTTCAAGTAAGGCCACATTGAGTCTTGCCTGAGATTGAAGATTCTGAGGCCAAGTGGGAAAAGGTGTTGCGGTCAGTCGAGACCAAAATCAGCCTCAGCACCAAATGGTACTTCTGGCAGTTAATATAGCTCACCATCCAAAGAACACCAAACCTGCAGTAAAGCCTGATGTTTAAAGCACGGAGGAAAGCATCCTGCTGCAGCAGAGACTAAAAAGAAGAAAGAACAAATGAAGAAAATGGAAGACGGGTCACATTCCAATATGACAATGACCCAAAGCACACAGCACAATTGACCACACAGCTGCTGAAAACACTATTGAAAAGCTGTGGAATGACCATTAACGTTCACCATCCTATTCGACTAGGCCTGAGCAGTTCTGTAACGAGCAGTGGGCAAATAGTGCACAGTCTAGTTGTGCAAAGTTAGCAGGGATGTATCCCAACAGGCCCAGGACTGTTCAGGCAAAAAGTGGTTCCTCAGAGTGCTGACTCAGGCTTTATATGTCTCACTGATTCTATTTTCTCAGTTTTTTATATTTTGTGTATTTTTGCACTTGCATGTAATACGTTCATGGAGTAAAAATAGCTGGAAAATTACTTTGTATGTGATCATTTCAGGCTGCAAATGCTACAACATGTGATTCTTTTCTACATCCACCGATGCAACTCAGACTGTTTCTTCCCATCACTCTGTGTAATTAAGTCAAGTAATTCAACTCCAAATTATGAGTGACTAATTACATTTTTGTTCCAGCAAGATAAATGTGGCAAAGTAGCAATTACCTTAAATGAATGAGTGCTACTAATTAAAAATATATGTTAAAAAATAACATAATATGACATATGATGCAAACATTTAAGCTATATTAACTTTAGTGATTTGCTGTGATTAATCTGGCAAGTGATGACAGCACTACATGAACATACGTGTCGCAGAAAATGTGGGAGCTTTATTGGATTACTTCACTTATTTAAAAAAAATGAGCCACAAAACAATCTGAAACACTCAGTTCAGGACATCCCACAGGTTTTGTGGTTTTTATGTCAAATCAGAAGCTGATACGAGGCCACAAGCAACACTTCATATTAGCGATACAGGATAGACTATTAAACTGCAAGATGAAAAAAGAATTGACTAGTTTATAAACTAAATATACATACATAAGAAATATGTTTAAATGTAGTAATGAGAGCTTATTCGATAAATAATTTGATAAATAAAAATAAAACAGTTAATCCAATAAATAAACAGAAATCAATAAACCACAAAGAAAGAGTGTAAACAGAAACTAGTGTGTGTCTGGTTTTGTAGTTCGCCCCCGAAATCTGAGACACTTTCCATAAAGATAATTGCCCTAATCTGACTTGTTGCTTCTATGAGTTTGATTTTGCTGAAATATCGATGTACACTTAAGTGCCATTAATCTTCGTGCTCGCTTTGCTTCTGCTTTCATTAATATAGGTGTTGATTAAGTTCGGTGAAAACAGTGAGGTCATTACATTAACTCACCTGAAAAACTGTAACCTCTGCCTGCCCCCTGCTCTCTCTCTCACAGCTGCTGTCAATAATTAATTCCCATAAAGTCGTGGCATCTGAATACAAGAGTGGTGGATGTGGCCCATAGATCAGCCCAACAGGATTGGCTGAGTCAATAAAAAGGCACAAAGGCCTGCTCTATTCATTAAGTTAAAGCCTAACAGGTGCAGGGTAGTGCACAGAAGAGGGTTAGTTGGACGACACTTGACTGAATTGTGACTATAGACAAAAGATTCAAAAGCCCCCCAGCATTTTTAAGTAGGCCTTCAAACCAACACATTTCATACCATCATAAATCATTAATACCACATCCAATTCATTTACATTTGATGTTGTGAAATATTGGCCTGGAATTTAGCACCTTTTGGCATGGTTCTAATCCGATGGTAGTTTCCAGTGCAGCGCATGTGTATTTAGATTTTTGATCGGTTGAGCAGGGGCTGAGTGTTAATCATTAAAAAATTTGATTTTTGTGGTTAAGTCGCCTTCTTAATGTATGGGAAGAGAGAGCAGAGGGGCTCAACTTAAAAGTGTTCAGCGGAGAGAGTGTCTGCATTGTCACGGCTGTAGCAGCTGGAAAGCGGCAAAGTGGGACGTAACAAATCCGTTTTGTGGAGCTAAACACATAAACCAGACTTCAAGACACTAAAGCTCAGGTCAGTTATATGTTTTTTAAAAAGATGCACGTCACTTGTGGTCTAATATTAAAAAATCAGCCTGCAGCTATTTTTCCCACCCATTTTTGGACGAGAGCAGTTTGCTCCACCTGTTTTCAGTCGTCCTTAACCCTAAATGGCTTGAAGAGGGTCCTAATGGCCCCAGTTTTTCTTTTTAACACAAAGGTTTCTTATCAAATCAGGTGTCTCCTGGTTTTATAGCAAACATGCATAGGTTTCTCACAGAAATGCAGTCTAAGTTACGATTAAAATCTGTGTAGCAAAATGGCAAATATCGTAGAAATATCATATCGTGGAAGACTGAACACCAACCATGTGTGTGTGTGTGTGTGTGTTTGTGTTTGTGTGTGTGTGCTGCAGGAGGACGAGGCAGGAGAGGGCCGTTTCAGCTTCGCTGCGTACGGCATGGGCCCGGCCTGTCTGCAGGCCAAGGACGGCATGGCCATCAAGGGCAACAACAACAACACCCCCACCTCCAGCATCCCGCCCGAGAAGAACGTGGAGGAGATGCGTAAGCTGTTCATCAGCCGCGCCAAGCGCATTGACACCGTGTCCCGCGTGGCCTTCCCCCTCGTCTTCCTCATTTTTAACATTTTCTACTGGATCATTTACAAGATCATTCGCAGCGAGGATGTTCACAAGCAGTAAAAATGACCCGCAAGAAGGGCGAGTCTTGACCGAAAACGCCGCCGCTGTCGCCGCCAACCGAACCCCTGCCCTCCCAAACCCCCCCATACCCCCTCGCCCCAGTGCCCACCCCCCCACTCCTCAACACCCACTTGCTTTCAACGGCAGGTGCTTGGCAGAGGTATTTACTGATTTATTATCTTTCTTTCCTTCTTTTTTTCTTTTGGTTTCCTTTCTGCCCTTGTTCTCCAGAATAATCCGGACCTGTGCAATAGCAATGCAGTAAAATGCATGATATATGAATGTGGCAATATATTTAATAAAAAAAGAAGAAAAAAAATCAAAATGACTATTAAATAAATATTAGACTTTTACAGACACATCTGAACTTCTGAACAGATGGATGAAATTCAGAGGGGGGGTTTCTTTTTTTTTTGGTTTTCGGAAGATGTTCTGCATTACTAGAATATGAAGGAGAGACATGCAGCACTGTAATATATCATATATTTAAAAGAAACTGAAATGTCTTCAAGAGAGTGGCGTCCGGAAATGGAAAAATTACAGTTCGGTGCTTCCATAATTAAGCAAGGGCCATTGATGATATATACATTTATGTATGGCGCTGACATGATGAATTCCTGTCACGATGTCAAATTACTGACGGAAGCTTGACGAGTGCCAGTCAAAAATATATTGTTTATAAAACGCTGTGGTCAATGTGTTGCTGTCCTGCAGATGTTTTTTTTTTCTTTTTTTTCTTGTTTTCATTTCTTTTCATGCCATTGTACTCATGTGCCAAGCAAACAGCATATTGCTGTTACATTCTCCTCAGCTTTTGGGGTCAAGTGTAAAAAAGAACAAAGAAAAGAAAAATGCATTTGCACCCCTCCATTGCTTTATTTTTCATGGAATTATTTTGGAATTGCTCTGTAATGAACAGGAGAGACATGTTTAATACAAGTATGCTGTGAAAAAAAAGGAGCTCCTTTTGGTTTGCATATCCCATATTTGCTAATAACCTGGAAAAGAAATGAACAGACTAGAGGTGGAGGAGAAAAAACAAAGGGATCATCGCCTACCCCTTCTAGCATTCATGTTTTATGAACCAACCTCAGAAAGTGTTATTTTTATAAGCAGCCAGTGCCATCACACACCTAAAATATATTTAACAACGAAATATATTTACCAAATGTGTATTACTATGTCTTTTACCTATAAAACGAGCTATGTATTGTGCAGCAGAGTAAACCATTCGCGATGTACTTAAAACACCGATTTAAGTTACGACATGCTTTGATGGAATCCACCCTCATTTGGCTTCTCTATGCAACAACAATATATGCAATTATTTTCATTAGTTGCCATTAAAGACGTAAATACAATGATTTGATACTTGCGGTAAGTGGCCATTAGCACACGCATATTATCCATATTATGTATTTATTTGGTCATCCATTTATTTATTGATTGTTTTATTTATTTATTTATTTATCGATCTATCTATCTATCTATCTATCTATCTATCTATCTATCTATCTATCTATCTATCTATCTATCTATTTATTTGACACACCCCTGGTCTTTATAAAAAACCCACTATGCATGTCAAGGGTAGCCTCTTCACGTGGTACACGTTATTCTTTTGCCATTCTTCAGTACTCTAAGGTTTCGCCCTGAATTCCTGCAACACACACAAGCCGGAGAGTGTGATTTCCATGCAAGGACTGCAGAGCGCGATGCCGATTTGCGTTTCATTCCAGACCAAATTGTGTTTGTCCCTTTGATTTTGTTTCCAAGAGCCAAAGAGTATTTGTGTAGTGATCTTGTCATTGCCTTTCGGGTTTGGAACCACATACCTGCTGTAAGAGCTTCACCTGTTTATGACAAATATGCAGATTTTTTCGTCTTGACATGTTTGTGTTACTGTCCTCACCTGTTGAGAAAAATTGGTAGAACACCCAAATTGTTACATTTTTGCATCTCTTCTTTATACAGTCTCTTCTTTGTATGGGGTACGCTCATGTATTTCAGTGCCATTGCCTTGATAAACATGAGATGGTACGACCAAGACGAAAGGGAAGAAATCGCATTTGTGATAATATACTGATGCATTGACTGGTTTCTTTCTCAAGAGATGTGTGTGTGTGTGTGTGTGTGTGTGTGTGTGTGTGTGTGTGTGTGTGTGTGTGTATGTGATTCTGTGCGTGGCTTGACACCCATTCTCTCATATTTCATGCTTTAGGTTTGTCAGTAGAGGAGCCAAGAAAAATAAAATGCATTTTCCGTGTCCCTGAAATAGGCTTGTGTTCAATTTGAAGGGCTATTTTAAAATTGTCGGGACAGGTGCGCCTCCGTTCCTTTTCCTTTATTCAGCATTTAAAGATCAGTTCATCCTGCATTAAAGTGGGTTAAACCAACAGCAGCCCAGATCGTCCACACAAAGATGCACAGATTAGTACTACAGCAGTTCACCTTTGTGAAAGATCATTAGTGTTAACTTGAATTTGGTTTGATTTCATGGTAAAAAAACAAAACAAAACAACCTTGTGCAGGTCCGTCCCATTCAAATGTGCAGAGTGTCCGAGAAAAAAAAATTCCTTTACACAATACTGTGCCATTTGTAAAAATATGACATGGACCATGCTTGTAACTACCTTTTTGTACTCGTTATACCTTTTAATTACTGCAGCAACCCATTGTGACTCATGCTTAACCCTGACACTGGCAGCTGCAGCATTAGAGGAGTGACGGAGGTGTCGAACTTGACTCGGCCTCAGTTATAAAATATGCCAGCTCATGGTCATTTCCCTTATTCATTCCAAGTGTTCTTGCACTCATTCATTTCAGTGAAGGCATACGATCCATTCCAAATGATGGAGGCGTGGGATGTATGATGTGCATTTGGAATTTGCAGTATTTGTTTTATACATTTAGTGATCATTCATGCCAGCTGTGAAACAAATCGGAAGTGAACAACTTCTAACGTCAGACGAGATTTAAGGAACTTATTCGTTGTTGCCGTACCAGAAACACCGCCC
>JBBMFX010000030.1:6133978-6149471 GCA_037832545.1 Rhabdalestes septentrionalis | reverse complement strand
CCGGACCAAAAAAACCTCCCCCCCCCCCCCCACCCGCCCCAAAGTGATGAACATTGCTTAGAGCCCCCCTATCGTAACCACGCTGCTGTGTTGTCCTCCGTGTGTATGGCCACAGCCAGAACCCCCCAATGTCCCTCGCCGCTAGCTACGGTATTAGAGACTGGAGGAACTTTCGAGAGGTCCGAGTTGGTGGGAAACTAATCCCGAAGAGGACTGTGCAATGTGAAACATCTGGGAACGTTCGACCTTTTGGAATAATGGTTCTTTACGTGTTCGATTTATGAGGCATGATATGTTTGTTTGATTTACCTCTGTATGATTTTGATAGTGTCACCATTTATTTTGGGGTCGTTGTTGTCATTTTATTGTGAAAGGATTCACTGAGACTGACTGTGGGCATGGCCCCGCCACATGATCTCCATACACAAAACTGTGGAGAAGGTTTTGTTTTTTGCACAAGCTGGTATGGCCTTAATTTGTTTGGTTTACTTGCTTATATCGTGTATTTGGCACAAAGTGCACCTCCTCATTCGCTAATTCTCATGACCCAAGAGTGCACTTCCGAGCAGTGAACATTTCAGCTATTCCTTCTTTTTTCTTTCTTTAATGTTTTACTTTTGTTTTGCTTTCTAAATCTGAAACATGGAATATTTTGCATGAATATTAAATTACAATGGCAGATATTTTTGGCTTGTACAGAAATGTGAGCAATTTGAAGAAAAAAAAGGAATGTACCATTTCTGCTGTATCTGTATATAATTACATATTTATTGAAATATGTCATTATGCTAAAGCTAATTCTACTATTAAAGGTTTTCTGAACAAAAAACGAAATATCTAAACTGTTTTTGAAAACTGTTCAGGTTGTGCTTCTTGGACAGTTGCTTTCAAGGATCTCGGGAATCATAAAATATTGTTTAAAAAGTCAAAAGCAGTGAAAGTCTACCAGAAATCAAGGCTCTGTGTTTGGATTCATCGCTACAGTTAAATGGATTTTTTTTTTTTAAGTGCTTCAAATTAGGGTTTTTTTTTTATTTTGGGGTGTGTACTAATGAGTAATGTATAGAACATATAGAACATTATATGAAATTGAATTGAAATGTATTTCACAGACTAAATTTCACGTCTTATTTTTATTTTATATGTTAAATTCAGCAAGTAAGCAGTCATTAAGATGTGGAGAGGATGTTCTTATTTACACTTGTATAATAAACCAAACATATCTTTATTTCAAACTTTTGCAACCAACATAATATAGGCCGGACTGTCCTTTTTTACATTTTCAATTCAGCTGTTGAAATAACCTTGATTATTTTGTGAAACAGGACAGGAAAGGCCATGAAAAAACATGTTAAATGTTTTCTAAAATAAACCTTTTCTCCGTTTCATTAAAATCCGAGCACTCCCACCGTCTTGTTTTGGCCACAGGGCACAGGAACACAGGACGTACATATGTTGGTCACGCTCATAATTTTTCCACAGAGGAGCCCAGTCTCCATACCAGCAGCAAACAGGCCTTTCACTTATTATGCTTCTGTTCCTTCATTCAGTGTCAGTATTTATCCTTTAGACATCAGACTGACCATCCATATCCTGTTCCTTATTTATTGACACCGTTTCACTATCTAGTATTATAAAATACATTTACAATTTTTGTTTTTTAAATTAAGCTTCATCATACAACTGTATGAATGCAAGCTTAATAACAGTACTAGGCTAATGCCAATATGTGTTTAATTGAATCTTAAATGCAGTAGAATTGCTTGTATATTTTGGTCTCTACTGCATTATTATTTTCAGCTAATCTAAAAACTCATACAAAGCATGGAAAGTCAACTAAAGAGTTGAATCTGATGGGACACCCCAAACACCCCAAACCAAATTTGACAAGAATTTGGCCAAAAAGAAATGGGGCTCTTTGTCTCGTGGCTCTCCTTCGCCATGGCTTTGAAATTATGCAAGTGGATTATGACCCACAAAGGACTCGCTCAATCAATTTCTCCTTCCTTGCTTGAGTAGCGTGGAAGAGTCCGCCCTCCCCCCATTCTTCCAGACCACCCGGTCCCTCTGACCGCACTGCACTCCACTGCACTGCCAGTAGAATTACATTACAGCTGACATCCAAAATCACCCCGGGGCCCGGAGCCACTGAAACATGAAGGCTGGGACAGAAATTTGTTTTCTCTGTGTATGAAATATGAATATTTGTCATCCTCGCTCAGGCACAGCAGCACTTCTCTTCTTGTGCGGTGCTTAATTAGCAGTCAAAGAATAAAAAAATGACAGATTTTACCATCCAAGTCATTTGGTTAAGAAAAAATGGGCATTCCATGAATGACAGCTCCTTGATTGTCTTCTTTGGTTGATGTGATCAAACGTGTACTTCTCAATTAAAGGAATACTCTGTTTTTTCAACCAAATTCAACCCAATCGGTCTGTATCATAACATTGATTATTCTGGACAATTATTTCGAATGTGTTTAGGAAAGAACAGAAAGCTAATTGACTCAAAACCAACTTGTAATAGGAGCCAATGGGCAGAGACTGTCCTCAGTAGGAGTTCGTGCTAAAAACGTTTCTGTAGAACTCAGGAATGCCTTTGTTGGAATGTGAATCGCGCTGTAAAGCTGTGTAATTTGTTCTGTCAGATATGGGACTGCTTTTACAGGGGGGCTTTTATTGGCCTTTGCTCTGGGTTGCTTCAGTGTTTGGATGGGGATTAAAAGTAGAGGTTTTCTGTTTTTTTAGGGTCATTTTATACTTAATACCTCACAAAATAGGTGTGGTGATCACCCTGATTAGGCACCAGCTAGTGATTTGGGTCTGTAGTTTTTCTTTAGCAAGTGGAACTTGGGAACTTGAGAAAGAAGACTCAACTGAAAAGGTAAACAAGAGCTTATGAAGGCTTCATCTGGGACAAAGCAAGTTGTGCTGTAGGCTTTGCAGTTCTAGGGTTTTTGTGTAAAGTGTCTATCAGACAGATTTGTTGCCGGCTTTAAGACATCTTAGGGTTATCAAGGTCAGGCCTACACTAGAGAGAGGGGGGGAGGCCATGCCATACAGGACTAATAGTGCTGGAACACCTGCTGGCACACCACCCACAACAGGACATCAACATGCAGCCCCTCGCTCCTAATCCAATTTCTCAGGTGAGACCACGGGTGAGACTGTTTTCATAGAGCCTGGATTTCTCAGGAGTGCTAGCGGTCGAATGGTGTCACAAAGAACTCTTTTCCCTGAAGTCGTATGACATGGGAGGTCTTTTCTATCGTCCAAATTAGTTTGATGCAAAGGACGTTGCAGTGTCCTACTATACTGGAGTGTAAGTGCCACCATTATTGTTCTTCTGGTGGGTCCTACATTATAGAAGACTTCTTGGCCTCAGCTTTGTTCTTAAAATAATGGAGATGTTTGGAATTTCAACCTTGAAAATACACAAATAATTGTTCCCACAGATTCCATTAGAGAGGACACCAAAAGCGGTCCTTCTGTGACAAGAGCCTTTTAGGCACCTTTACAATAGAAAGTGTATGACCAGACTGCCCTCCATGGGTGGCAGCTATTATTTATTTTTTGGGGAACATTAACAGTGAACGTCCCACCAAAAAATAAGCTTCCTCCTAGCAAAACTCCAGCTGACAGGCCTCCCTCTCAGAACACCATAAACTGGCCAGTTTCTTGTCACCTGGTTAAAAGAACATAAAAGCTAGGGTCAAGGCTACCAGAAAACAAAAAACTCTGTTTTGAACCAAACAGGAACTTAGAAATATACTTAAAATCTAAAAGAAAAATCCTGTGCAAAAACCTTCACCCTCCAGGATGGTACTGGAGAGCTTCTGCTGTATTTAAAAACCTGGCCTGCTTGACATCTTTAAAAACAAGAATCCTTTCCAAAGAATTTAGCATAATAAACCTTGAGGCTGGAACACTTAGACTAGGCAGCAAGACATTGGCCAAAAGGTCAGGAGTTTAAATATATCCTTTTCTATTAAGGCCTAGGAAAGCTCTGCACCCCACAGCAACTGGTGCTAGAAACATCTCCAACCTGTTCAGCTTGACTGACAATATCCATTTCCATTAAAGCAGCAATAATTAGGCCGCAATTACAGCAAAGACAAGAATGTAGTATGAAGCACTAAGTGTCAATTTTATTTGCAATTTCATTAAATATTTTATGCTCTTATAAGGACTCTGACATGTTTTCAGTCTGGCTCTTAAAATCAGTGTTAAAAATACACAATCCTGCAGGAAAGCACACAGGGCTATGAATCATGACATTCCCCCCCCCTTGATACAGAACAAATTAAATTACCTGTAAAATTTCAAAAACCACAAGCAAAATGATTTAGATGCTTAAAACTCCCCGCTGGGTTCAACATTATTTTGTTGGCAGTGGCAGCAGGATGTTTGCAGTCATGGCGACGTGGGCAAAGCTGGCTGTTGTGTCGTGACCAAGACGGCTCTGGAAGTAACGATGAAAAAAAAAAAACTCATTTGTGTAAAACAAATCAAACATATGCCTTCAGGTCAGTTGCATGTAGTTTTCCTTCCTTTGCACTGGCCAATCAGCATGTGGGGAGGACGCTGTTTTGAAGGAACGTCCTGAGCAGTGCACTTAACACAGAACAGACACCATTCAAAACAGTACATCAAGTTTATTTTTGTTCTCTCATCAGCAGAGTTGTTAAAATATGTCGTCATTCTTGATGAAGTGCAACAGTAGAAGGCAAACAGGATTCTTTACATGCTAGATAGTCACTCATACACAACCATGATTTGACTTGGCAACAATTCCAAATAAAACCATACTTGCACTTTGACCTGACAGCGGGCGCTAGCAATACACAGGATTGCCCGAGCAGTAAAAACACGTTCCTTTAAGAAACAGGGAGAGAACGCTAAAACCAAAAAACGTTGGGTTTTACCTTTTCCACAATTCAAGTAGTTTTGTTTGTCTACAACAAATTCAAGTTCAAACTCAAATACGAGGAGGAGTCCAGATAAAAGGGGGAAGCCACTCCTATGCCCTGGAGTAGCACGGAAACAGGGATGAGGGAAGCCATTTGTTATTCAGGGTGACTTGCATCAGCAGTGATTTGACATGAGAGCTGCTTCACTGACGTGGTCCTGCGTAGCGCCCTTCGCTAGATCCTGCTCCACGGCCAGCACCAAAGCTGGGCTTCTGGGCCATGCCACCTCTGGGTGGTGGACCTCTCGGTCCTCCTATCCTGTCTCGAGGTCCTCCAGGGCCTCTGGGGCGGATGTCCCGCCGGTCTCCTTCGCGGGCTGAACGAGTCTTCTTTTCCTCCACATTCAGACGCACGTCACCTCGTAGCTTAATAGGCTACAACAGAAGATGACTAGCATTAGAAAATGACTTTAGGTATTTAACCAAGCATTCATCATTTCAACTATAATTTGAACATACCCGGTTGCTCAGGATCTTCTGTACTGGTTCAGAATCGTCAAATACAACAAATCCGAAGTTTGGGAGTTTACCACCACTGTTGATCCTCAGTTCTAATACTGTTCCATACTCTGAAAGCAGACAAGTTGCAATGTTAACACCACCTCAGCAGATGTAATGTCATATAGGGATGTGGACAGTATCTTCATACTCACGTTCAAAGAACTCCTTCAGCTCAGCCTTGTCCACGTCATGTGGTACGTTTCCTACAAAGAGCTGCTGGCTGTCAGGGTACCTGATCACCCTTCTCACTTCAGACTCCCCACTTTCGCCTTCCCGAACTGCAATTATGTCCAAGCATATTACAATTTTGAAATGAAGCCACGATCTGATATTAACCCCGTCAATTTACATTATAAAAAGATTTAACTTGGTAGGGGGAGATGCAATTTGTTTAGCAAGGACAGAGGAAGGGTTTTTCACAAAGCTGAAAACATGCTGCAGGCAGGTTTACTTCATACCGAGAAACTTTTAAATTAAGTTGCCAAAAAAGCCATTCAAGTGTGGGCTGTTTGTAATTACTTAGATTAAAAAGACCTAATTACTTCCCCCAAGGGCATCCCTTTTCCAAAAAGGAAAAAAAAAATAAGATGCACTCTTCAGTTCAGGCTGCTGTACATTCTAGTCAGAAGCAGGTGTAGAGAGTAGGGTGGGGTGTGGGACCCACATAGTATCTCATGTTGACATGGTGTATGCAAAGCAACAAGGTTGCTATCACAGCCTCAATGGTAAAACATTCTTCTCAGAACATGTGCAACTATTTAATACTGCAGTATTGGTTACTGCAATAGTCTCATTCCCTAAACTGACTGTTCTGCTACATGAAAGACTGGCTGTACTGGTAATTATTTGCTGGAGTAGAATCTAGTCTTCACATTTAATATTCCTCTAACATTCTAAACATTTTGGGAATATGGCAAATATATGTTATGGCAAACCTCCAGGTCTTGGAGCTCTCTGTGCTGGAGACGGCCCTGGTCTTTGGTCTCGTGGTCTCTGGTCTCTTTGAGGTCTCTGTGCTGTGGTCTGGGTTTCTGCTTTTACTTCCACACGAGGCTAAAGTTTGGGGGGGGGGGGAAGTGCCCATCAATCCACAGAGTACAGCCTAAACATCAACTTAAAATAACTACCAAAAACGCTACATATCAACACACTAGGGGTCCACACTAAAGAAAAAAAAAAGGACACATGATTAAAGAGCCGTTTATGACAGCATACCTGAGTTGCTGGAGCTTTGACTACATGAGGGGGAATTCCTGAAGGTGGCACCACTCCTCCTTGGGGGAGATTCTTACTGGTGACTAAAGCCCATGAGAAAGGCTAAGAGAAGAGGAAGAATATGAAAACCTCAATCTCATTCTGCTCAACTAATCAATGCCAATAAATAGTCATTACATTATTGGAATAACTAATATGGTCCAACTTCAAGCTACAGCTTGATTATTTAATTCATCCCAATGAAACAAAAAACTCTAATTGTTTAAGCTATTTCACACCCTTCAGTTAATAAAACCCACAATAACAAACGAAAACGTACTCTGTTGTCCTCGGTTGCAGCAGGTGCAGGATCAGCAGGTGTGGGTGAGGGGGGAGCTCTCTGGGACTTTTCCAGAGGATGAGACTCTGCCTGACTGACTGGTTCCTGTTTCAGCTCCACTACAGCTGGCTCAGGCTCTGGCTCAACCTCTGGCTCAGCCTGGGGCTCTGGAGTTACAACCACTTCCTCCTGGGGGGCCTCTGGGTCAGGGCTGGAATAGTGTGCAAGCACTACTAATGTCATAGCAGCCTCAGATTTGAAAAATTAATCTCATTTATGTCAGTCTATATTGAATGCTGTGTGGTTTCATCCCATGTAAAAATTTATAAATAAAAAGGTTAAAAGCAAACACATGGCTTCTTCTGCCAGATGTAACCAAGTTAACAGCATTATCCATCATGCGTACAGAAAGGAGATGGCAGTACCAAGGTGTCTGTTCGTAGAATGCAGCAGTGTCTTCTTGTGCCACCTCAGGCGAGTTCACCCTCTCCTCCAGGTCCTCCACTTCTTCCTCAGATTCTGCAAAAGCATGAGAAGAATGACCATCTCTGATGCAATATGACTGTTTACACCAAGGACCTTTAAAGGAACATTTGACTCACCCTCAGGAGGTTCAGAGTCCGAGTCCCCAAAGACCTCATCCTGATAGCGGAATATGTCGTTGTGTACGTAAAACTTGTTAGCAACAGTGCCCTGAAAAGTAAATGACAGGATTCCTACACAGCTCCACAATGGATACAGTTCAGTAATACAAATGCACAATAAGAAATTCAGTCAAATTATTAGAAAAAAAAAAAACAGCTGACAGTTATTGCTGCATTCGCAAGCTTAAGCCATTTTTGCCTGATGTAAGTGGTATTTTAAAATAGCTCCGATCTCTGCAGTACATACCTCAGGAGCCAAAACAAAGGTCTGCATGAATTTCCTCATGGGCTGCATGTTGTTGGAAAGCTCTCCCATCACCTGCACCACAACTCCCTCATTCAGGGTTGCATGGGCATCAACATGTCTGATTTTAGTGTGGCAGTCCCGGAAGCTCAGTGCCATCACTTTTTTATGAATTTCCTGTACAGAGGAATAAAACATCAAAGCCTCAATATTTATGGATACCACCTTGTTAGCATGACATGAATGAGGGGAAGATAATGAGCTGCTGTACATACAGACTGTCCATAAACTGCCTCTGCTGGCTTGCCATTGTTGTCCAGACCTCCATGCACATAAGACGAGTTCTTGCCATAAAACCTGAAAAATGAAAAACAAGCATTTGTCTTTCACTGATAAAAACTGATTACCTGTAATCAGTTACATTCATGTAAGTGTACATTCTTTTTAAGTATTTATAAATTTCGAACTTCAAAAAAGGAAATAAATCTTTGCATTTTACCTGTGCAGGTAGTCAGGAGCCTGGTTCAGAAGAGTATAATACTGTCGGACAAACTCTCGCCCGACAAGCTGGGCACTTGGCTTCTCCATCACCATTTCTTTGGTCAGCTGGTTTCAACTAAAAGAAAAAGGACAAATTAAACATTAAGCAGCATGCATTACAAAAAAGACACACTGCCTTATAAAACCTTATAAAATGCATTCGTGTAAAGAGCAAGTATGAAATGTGAAGATTTTCTATGCATTTAACCTATTCACTCAATTGAAGCAGCAGGCAGCAAGCGATACAGCACCCAGGGAGCAACTTGAACTTTGCTAAAGGATACTTCAGTAGGGCCACAAGCACTTCTGAAATTAGAACTTACAGCCTTTTGATTGCAGGGGGTATCCCTATCCACTAGGACACCAGCTGCCCCAATCAAGATGGAGGCGCGTTGCTTTGTCCTTCAATTAAATAACCGATCTGTTGGACTCGATTTGTTTCTACAAGGATTGTTTCGTTTCCATGGCACACCCTTTCATCCCCTCACAAGCTAACCTGAGACGCTGCTAGCCAAGACGCTAACGAGGCCCATGTGATTAAGATTTCGCTCAGTGATGTCTCGTTTCCAACTTGAGGTGCTTTGTTCTACACTCACAAACTGGGATCATCAATCTGTTAATCATCTCTACAGCCGCGAACAAAACGATTGCTTCCATCCCCTAATCGTGTTTCCAGAATATTAGACGAGTGTATTTCAGAAATCAGCACGTGTTCTATTATTTCAGGTTAGCCAAATGCTAGGTAGCTAACAATGTGAGGTTTACGTGGCGCGTAGCATGATAAATACGAGTTGTATTAAAAGAAAAAATAAGTTAATATACTCTTAAACCAAAAACGACTAAATGTACATCGAAATTTCGCCGTATTCTCCGTTTTTTCTTTAGTTTCACGTTGTTGCTATGCTAAGGCTAGCACACCAATTGGATGGGGCTTTGTACCATGGTAGATACGACTCAAATAAGAGACTACAAATGTGTCTGCCAAGAAACCAAAAACCAGAAAGTACACATCGAAACCAGTCGCATTCTTGCATTTTCGTCGTTCTCTCGTTGTTGCTATGCTAAACTAGCAAGATAAGTGGATGAGGCTATTAGCCTAGCACGCTAACGAACGCTGTTCATTTCTTTTCCAACTCCACGCGTCCTTGTCCGGTTTACACTACAAAAATCTTATCTTCAATCAAATTCGGTATACAGTGAACACAGAACCGAAAAGGGAACATTAACCCGATTAGACAGAGGAGGAGCCGTTAATAAATTAAGCATGCTAAGATAAGTTAGCCATGTCTGGCTAAAGAACAACCAAATTAAATAGGTACGGTTTCTTAAACGAGGAAACGTTTACTTTAGTTCACAGCTCGTAGTCAGACTGCTCACCAGGAGGGAAGATGTTATAAACTCCGTGTATTTGGGGTCTCGGTGATTTACGTAATCGCCTCCCTCGCCGGGTGGAGTGAGAATGGCAGCGCGTGCTGAGCCGGTTTCGGATTCTCTTCAACTGAAGATATGGTCGATTAATGCTAGCCAATAGGCTCACGGCACGGCATCGGGCCGACCAATCAGGAACCGAGTAGTCGAAAAGGCCTCTTCCCACGATGTTTCTCAATTATAATAAGTTGTGCTAATTTAAAGTAAAGTTAAGTGCCCCCGTATAGTCAAAATATACAGCACACAATGTGAACCGTGCATTTAAACCGTTCACCACGCCAACCAGCAACTGTGTTGCTGTAACATTATGTCAATGAAGCTTCTCAGGCTGAAACATCAAGTCATTCAAGCTTCTCAAGCTGTACAAACAGTGAAGTTCCATCCCCATCCCACAGAAAATCTTCAGTAACAGTACATGTTCAGTACAATACATGTTTTCTCTGACCAAACATTTGTCCGTAACACAGTTGACAAAATATATGTCCAATAATTATTTTCACAAATATATCAAAATATTCATTAGAGATTAAGCTTGGCAAATTATGATTTTAACATATTAAAGGTGTATACTATGCAGCCATCAAGATAAACAAAAAAAAAACAGATTTTTTTTGGATTTGGATATGCTGAAATGTACCCATAATTATGGAATGACTCATATGTTGTGGCCCACATGAGAAGATATTATAATTCTTATTCTTTTTTGTATTCATTCTTTGTCGGGTGTTATTTTATGTAGACAATTGTTTTGATGTATTTTCCCCTCAGGCAGTGCCCTGGTACAGCGATGGGGACAGTTTGCATCTATGTTTGTTTGTGGATGTTTGTTCATGTATGCATGTATGTGTATGTTTACCTGTTTGTATGTTTTTTCCATTATTGTCTTTATAAATTTGATCCTTTGTATTTGTCTGGTTGTTTGTGCCATGCAGAAGAAAATAATGATGTTTATCTGCTATGTGGTGCTGGGGATCATTATTGCTTCCACTGTTAGTGGGGCTTTGGACTAAAACACCCAAACTATTACACATACACACACACACTGCACACAAACACCCACACACTTGCAAAATGACACTCCCACTCACTCGTAAAGTGACACAACGCATTGTCGCTCGATGAAACCAGATGAGACGTCAAAGAGGAAGGAAGGACTGTTTAATTTTTTTTTTTTGGCATTAGTGTTTTTTTTTTGTCCGGGACTGTTTATCTCTGTTACAATTAAGCTTTCATTTTTTTTGTTCTCTCAATGACTACATTTTTATTCATCACAGATCGGCATTTACAATCATCTTAACAAGAGGCTGCACAATGTGAAATCCCCACAGGGTCCCACACCACGGAGGAGCCATACAATGAAAGGCATTGGATTGACCTCTTAGCAAGTGACCAGGGAAAAACATATAATGCAGTAAATGCAAGTGGTGGATCAACAATTGTTTTGCATCAAACTGTCTGACACCAGAACTGATGATGGCCACAGTTCATGTAAGTGGAAACATATACTTTTGATAACAATAACAATAATGGGTATGAAACAAACTTAATATTATTGTGTGTGGTCAGAAAGTGAAAATTGCTTTCGTTTGTATATATTTTGCTCTTTTAATCTGAGACACATTTATTGCAATTGTCTTTTTTATTTTTGTACTTATCCATACTGACACATCCATACCCATTACTGGTTTGTGTTTTAGTGGAAAACTAATACTCTGGCAATACAGGTCAGAAATAACCTGACTCTACAGGAGCTGTACAAGTAACCAATACCCAACCAAGGACTTAGTTTGCAAGCATTAATTGATGGTGATGTTCTGAAAGAAGACAGGCAAAAATTTCACCCTGTTTCACCATGTAAGTGATTACCCTAACTTGTTGTTTTGGCTTATTAATAAAAGTGATCATTGTTGCAGGTTGCAGATTCTAACACTTACATTCATGATTGGTGATGGGTGAGCTGCCGAGGGGCCTGGATTTAAGCAACACCATATTTATACATGAGGTAAAGAAGAGATGGCAATATTTCTGCACCAAGGTGCAATTTTACATCGTTTGGAAGAAAGTGTTAAGGCCACCCATGATTTAGGTAAGCCATTTTGCCATTTATCTAATTTTCTGTTGAGCTGTTTCCTCAGACATGAGTGTGAATATGATGTAATAGGATTTATGTCACAGATATGTAACACATTTATATTTATGGCATGTAGCAGACGCCTTTAACCAAAGCGACATTCATTCCTAACTACAGGGGACAGTCTCCCTGGAGCAACTTGGTGTTAAGGGTCTTGCTCAGGGACCCAGTGGTGGTGCTGGAGGTGGGATTCGAACCCAGGACCTCATGGTCCTCATGGTCCAGAAGCAAGTGTCCTACTTTTGTTGTGGTCAACAAAAACCTGGAAATCGTCATCTTTAGAAAAAACTATAAGTTGACTCTTTCCTTCACCAGCCGCAGCTCCTGAGAAGGGGACATGTCTGTGAGGCATTGCTTCATGTGCTTGAGGTGAAAATTTGTTTACATTTGTCACATTTAGCACTTCATGTTTGTCTGCTCATCTGTAAAGGCACTTATTTTAACAAGTACTCCAGCAATTCCTAAAAGATGTAGTGACCTGGACTACTGAGACAACAGACGTTCTTTTTGCAATTATTTCACCGGTAGGTTTTGGCTTTTTCTTGTGGTCTTGTCTTTAAAACAGAAAGCAGTCTGCTTTCATATACTGCAGGCATAGCTAGTATTGCTTAGTCATGGATATGTGCATGCACAAAAAGGTGTTGGTTCCAGTGTTTTTTTTCTTTCTTCTTTCTCTTTAGACAACAGAAGATCCCACTATTCACCTCCAGACAAGGTCTCTCTCCATACTTCAAAGAATTTGTAATTATTTTGTAAAAACCTTCAAGAAATATTACCAATTACCATTCAAATTTTGGAAAAACTTTTGCTTTGCAAACTTTTAATTGATCGACCAACACTTGTCTCCATGTATATACTACAAAGTTATACTTTTTAAAGGTAGGTATTCAGCCGAATTAGTTGATTCAGATTAAGTTCTAGATGTTTTTTATGAAGCAGAGTTGTGAGATTTGTGCCCAAGATCAACTCCACGATTAATCAGTTGTAAGTATTGATCAAATATGTACATTACCAACGAACATATCATGGAGTTAATCTTGTGCACAGATCACAACTGGTGGCTATTGCTGCTGTTCCGTCCTCTTAAGTTGACTGAAAATCCAGCAGCCAAACTGAAAAACTAGCAGCGAAATGAATTTTGAATTAATTTTGTTTGATATTAGGAAAGTTTTGTTTCGAAATTTGGCATAAATCTGATTCTATAGAAACTTAGCAAAAATTAACGTAACATTTAATAAAAATATCTTTGACGTCTTCCTCCTTTTTGTGGTGAGGTTCTTTATCGAAGAACTGTTGCTGTTGACTCCCGCTTCCACAGATGCCAATCTCTGCATTTTCTCAACATGCTACACTACTTCTAGTATATCAGATGGAGTTACAAGAGAATCGCCACTTTTGCTTTCTAAGTAGGATGAGTAATAGGGGATTCAGGCAGCGATGGCAATTCCACAGCCTCTTAGGTTCTTAGCATAACTGTACAAATTCTTCTAATTTCTTCAGCAGACTCAATCACCAGGACAGTCAGGATTCACAGAATTCCACAAAAAATGTGTGACAAACAATATATCAGGATGCTTTACAGGTAACTAGTAAAGAAAATCAGGCACCAAAAAGTTACATTCGAAAATTAAAACAGTGGCGCTATGCTTCACTTCTGCTACTCAGATGCCATTTTGGACCACCCTGAAGAATGAGAGTGCTAAAAGATTTTCTGAATTCGGTGGCTAGTAGCGTGCCGATTGCCTCAAACAAAAGGTCTGAATCTGTTTTTTACTCGATTTGACTCTTTTTATGTCATTTAAGTAAAATCAAACTTAATCTAAAGAGGAGTGTAATGGTGAGAAATTCATCAAACTGACAAAAGATTCTTCGCTCAGTTCAAAGATTTTATTTTCTTCTTAAGACGGACAAAACTATTCATCCTGAATTCAGAAGTTCTCTCTCTTGAAAAAAACGGGACATTCGCAGAGGTTTAATACTGTACAGAAGAGCATTCACCTTATCACTTGTGGGCAGAAACCATGTCGCCTACCTCTAAAGAATTTCCAGCCGGAACTATGCACTGGCTTTTCACAGTGAGGCTCCATGACAACGGCCCTTAACAAGAGCTTTCTGGTCTTAACAAAACACCTGATCTGGAAATCTTTAGCTCAAAACATAGGGTTTGCAGAAATAACAACCTTAATTTGCATAAATAACATTTTATTTTGATTTTAGGGTAATTTCTTTGTTTTATTGTATGACAGAAAATCTACTAATGACAACTCTTAAATTGAGTTGCCATTATTAGATTTTTGGTCATACAATAAAACAAAGAAATTGCCCTAAAATCAAGACCACATAATCTAAATTGTCAACAATGTTTTACTGAATTTAATGACTTTCTTAACCCTTTAATGCACAACATGGGTCCAAAGTGACCCGGCTACGTGTAATTTGCTTTACCACAGTCACTATGTAATAATTATGTAATAATATAACTGAAAATTAATACTTGCATGTAGTTTTGCAGATCTGTAAACTTCTAAACTGTGTGTCAACAGTCAATGGTCAATAGTGGTTTGCATTAAATGTTTTCCTGACTGGAAACACTTTTTATTATGGTTCCTTCCAATCACGTGGTTTCAGACTCGATCGGAATCGGACATTACCTCCGGATCAGGACTCGGGTATAAGATGTTGTGTCAGGTTCGTCTCGACCCCGCAGTCACTGGCCAGAGTACTAGAGACTCTTACCCTGGACTCGCGTGAGACTGTTTGAGTGCCGCGTCTCTGATCACAAGTACACCTGTAGGTGATTATTGAAGGGAATTGGAGATCATTGTCTGCGTTGTGTGATTGGAGGTGTGCGTAGACGAGTCAGCTCACGCTGCAGGAGCGTTTGAAGAGGAGAGAAAAAATGCCTCGAGTCGTGATGGTACGAAGGCGCAGGACATCACAGCCAAAATAGCACAAATGATCGCAATGATTGACCTGCCATTCGCCTTAGTGTAGTAAATAGAAGCATCGGATCGGGACTCAAATGAAATCAAATGAATCGGACTCAGGGGCAAAAAAACCTGATTGTGACATCCCTAGAATAAATATGGGTCACTTACAATACTACCTAATTAAGAAAACTTTACAACCTTACAAAACGTAATGGATTGATTTGAAAAGTTATCAGAGAGAAAACCATATAAATGCCTTGAAATACATTAGAAATGAATGCGGTTCAGTTTCATCCTATGTTTGGAAAATAATGAAAAACTTCCAAATCTATGATTATACATACGCTATCTATCAACTTTTTAAATATTACAGGTGAAAAGTATTGATTTTAGAAGCTTTTAGAAGGATTTTAGAAGGATTTTAGAAGGAGAAAACCAAATCCATGCTTGAAATTACATTAGAAATGCATGAGGGTTACTTGGGACCCATGTCTGCAAATTTATGGAGAAATTCCAAATATATGTTTATTTATAAGATACAAAAGTAAAAATTATAAAAAATGTTTTTTATG